>CM060403.1:57068489-57668489 GCA_030545235.1 Helianthus tuberosus
TGTTTGATGAATAAAACTTAACTTTTAAATGCCATGGTTGTGAAACAATAATTCTGTTGCAACACTCGCCGACGTTTCCGCCACGATTTGATGTTTTACGTGGTCGGGGTGTGACAGAAGAGTTGGTATCAGAGCCAATGGTTATAGGGAATTAGGTTATTAGTAATGCTTTGACCTAGACTATAACCTTTCTAGGACCCCAACACAAGTTGTCTTGTGTTTAGATTTTAAAACATGCACTTCACCTATCCTTAGGTGATCACCAAAACGAGAACCCAATTTTCTAAAACGATTTTTGAAAATCAATCATCTGTTTTTAAATGATTTATTATATGGTTTTGAACTCTTTGATTTTTCATAATGATTTTGAAAATTTACCATCCATTTTTGAAGGATTATTTTGGCCTTGTGCCTTCCAAGTTTTCAAAAATCTCGTCAAAGTTTTGGGTTCTAAATAGTGTGAACACGTGCAAACTGGAAGAGTGAATGCTTGTACCCTGGATTTTCTGTCTAAGGCTAGAGTGTTCGTACAAATCCACATAATCGGACCAGTCACTCTTACCTGGGAACTCTTGGGGTGAGTGTTCACTTATAGGCGAGCATGTCTTTGCGAAGCATTATTTTTGACCCATTTACTTTGATTAGTCACTGTGTGTCGTTTGTTTGCTTTGTGATACGGACGAATGACCACCATCTTTGCTTTTGTCGATTTTTGTTTCATCTCATTCTTTCCATCTATTCATCTCACTCGTTCCTTTCATGTTCCCTCTTTTAGAATGCCTCCTCGACGCGAAAATCTGCTACCAAATGCCGAACTGGCAGAAATCATCGTGTAGCAAATGGCTGCTGCGTTCCCAAATCTTATTGCTCAATGGAGCCAAGCCAACAACAACAATAATGCTCCATACAACTTCAAGAGTTTTAACTCGGCTAAACCGCTCAAGTTTAGTGGTTCTGAGGGAGCAACTGGGCTCCTACAGTGGTTCGAGAGCATTGAGAATACGTTTCGTCACGTTCAGTGTCCTGATAATCACAAAGTCGAGTTTGCTTCTAGTGTGTTTCAGAAGAGGGCTCTCACATGGTGGAACGAGGTTATGAGAGACCGTGGTGCTGAGGTTGCTTTAGCACAAACATGGGCTGAAATTAGGGCGCTTATGATGAGGTAGTTTTGTCCTCATCATGAACTACAAGCTTTGGAAAGGGAGTTTGATGATCTGAAACAGGATAGTGGCGAGCACCGGGCGTATACTGATAGGTATGAGGAGCTGAGTTTGTTATGCCCAACAATGGTTACCCCACTCGAGAAGGCTATCGAGAGGTATATCGATGGCCTGCCTGACTCCATACAAGACATCGTTACTAGTAGTAACCCTACCACAGTCCGTCAGGCAATCGAGCTATCTGCGACATTGACTGAGTCGCAGGTTCGGAAGGGTAAGCTGCATAGAAAGGGTAACAAGGGTAAGAAGCAGGCGTCTGATAAAGAGTATAGCAAGAAAGGTAAAAACAAGAAGGGTAAGGATTCTGGTTCCTCGAAGAGTTCAAGGAAGTGTAAGGCTTCCTAAAACTACGCCGTTACTGCACAGGCAAATCAAGCTGCACCAAATCAGCCTGCGCAACCACTTGCCAAGAAACCTTATCTTGGCAATGCACCTTTGTGCAACAGATGTAACGGTCATCATCAACCGCACCTCCAGTGCCGTCAGTGCACCAACTGTGGAAGATCTGGTCATCTTGCTGACACATGTCGCATTCCTGCCAATCAGAATCGGGCAATTCAGAACCCGGATCAACAAGTTGCTCAGCCTCTTGCTCAGCAACAAGGTCAAGCTGCACGACCTCACTACCCACCAGGTTCTTGTTATAACTGTGGGGATCTGACCCACTACCGTAATCAATGTCCAAGATTGGTGAATGCGAATCCGAATCAGGCTCAGGCTCGAGGTCGAGTCTTCAACATGAATGCACAAGAGGCGCAAGCAGACAATGAAGTGGTTAACGGTACGTTCTTTGTTAATAATCAACCCGCATCTGTTCTTTTTGATTCTGGTGCTGATAAGAGTTTTGTGTCATTGTCTTTTGAGCCATTGCTTCGCGTGTCTAGAACGAAATTAGGTAAGCCTTTGACAGTAGAAGTTGCTAGTGGTGATCCCGTTGTTCTTGATTCTGTTCTTCGCAACTGCCAGTTAAACCTTAACGACCATCTTTTTCCCATCGACCTCACGCCAATGCAACTTGGGAGTTTCGATGTTATAGTGGGTATGGATTGGTTAGCCAAGCATCACGCAGAGGTAGTTTGTTTCGAGAAGATTGTTCGTGTTCCACTCTCGACAGGTGAGATCCTACAGGTTCGTGGTGAGAAACCTGTTAGTAGCCTCAAGCTCATGTCTTGTTTTCAAGCTCGAAAGTATCTGCGAAAGAACTATGTGGCCTTCTTGGCACATGTTGTAGCAGATAAAGGCAAAGGTAAGCCTATTCAAGATATCCCTGTCGTTCGGGATTATCCGGAGCTATTTCCTGAGGAGTTACCTGGATTACCCCCAGCGCGCCAAGTCGAGTTCCGTATTGATCTTGTACCTGGTGCAAATCCTATTGCCAGATCTCCATATCGTCTTGCACCGTCTGAGATGCAAGAGTTATTTAAGCAGCTTCAGAAGCTTTCAGATAAAGGTTTTATTCGTCCTAGTTTTTCACCTTGGGGTGCTCCCGTTCTTTTTGTCAAGAAGAAGGATGGATCTTTCAGAATGTGCATCGATTACCGTGAGATTAACAAGCTTACCATCAAGATTCGATATCCCCTACCTCGCATTGATGATCTCTTTGATCAGTTACAGGGCGCTTCTTACTTTTCAAAGATTGATCTACGTTCTGGGTATCATCAACTTCGTGTGCATGAAGAAGATATTCCCAAGACAGCTTTCCGCACTCGTTATGGGCATTATGAGTTCACAGTTATGCCATTCGGTTTGACTAATGCTCCTGCTGTTTTTATGGACTTGATGAATAGGGTTTGCAAGCCTTATTTAGATAAGTTCATCATCATTTTTATTGATGACATATTGATATACTCTAAGACGCAAGCTGATCATGAGCAACATCTTCGTCTTACTCTGGAGCTCCTAAAGAAAGAGCAACTTTTCGCCAAATTCTCCAAGTGCGAATTTTGGCTCAAAGAAGTTCAATTTTTTGGTCATATCGTCAACGAACAAGGTATTCATGTAGATCCCTCCAAGATCAGTGCGATTAAGGATTGGGATACGCCTACTACTCCTACCGAAGTTCATTCTTTTCTTGGTCTCGCGGGTTATTATCGCCGCTTCATCGAAAATTTCTCGAAGATTGCAGTTCCCCTAACTGCTCTAACTCAGAAGAATAAGCCCTTTGAATGGGGTTCTAAACAAGAAGAAGCGTTTCAGACCTTGAAGCAGAAACTTTGTGATGCGCCTATCCTATCTTTGCCCGAAGGTAATGATGATTTTGTCGTGTACTGCGATGCATCCAATTTAGGACTTGGCTGTGTTCTGATGCAAAGGAACAAAGTCATAGCATATGCATCGAGGCAGTTAAAGGTTCATGAAAAAAACTACACCACTCATGATCTTGAGTTGGGTGCAGTTGTCTTCGCCCTTAAGATCTGGAGACACTATTTGTATGGTACAAAATGTGTGGTTTTCACTGACCACAAAAGTCTTCAGCATGTCTTCAATCAGAAAGAACTCAACATGAGGCAAAGTCGTTGGGTTGAACTTCTAAACGACTATGACTGCGAAATTCGCTACCATCCTGGTAAGGCAAATGTTGTGGCTGACGCATTGAGTCGTAAGGAACGTACTAAGCTTCATTGTGTTCGTGTTCAATCTGATATTCAAGCTCGATCTGATATTCAAGCCCGCATCTCTCAGGCTCAACATGCTTGTGTTTCACAAGACTTAATGGGTAAAGAATTACCCTATCACAATAAGCCTGACCTTGAACTGAAGGACGATGGATCGTATTATTTCATGGACCGTTTGTGGGTCCCAAGCCTAGATGATCTTCGCACCTTGCTTATGGATGAAGCTCATAAGTCTCGTTATTCTATTCATCCTGGCTCGGATAAGATGTATAAGGATCTTCGTACTCAGTATTGGTGGCCTGGTATGAAGAAAGACATAGCCTTATACGTTTCAAAATGCCTTACTTGTCTTAAGGTTAAGGCTGAACACCAACATCCTTCTGGTCTTTTACAACAACCAGAGATTCCAGTTTGGAAATGGGAAAACATTGCTATGGATCTCATTACCAAACTTCCGCGCACTAAGAAAGGTCATGATGCCATCTGGGTAATTGTTGATCGTCTAACAAAATCAGCGCATTTCTTGCCGATCCGTGAGGATCTATCTGCTGAAAAGTTGGCTAAAATTTATGTGGATGAAATCGTAACTCAACATGGTGTTCCTTTGAACATTATTTCAGACAGAGATGCTCGCTTCTCTTCTCGTTTTTGGAGAACCATGCAATCTGCTATGGGGACCCAACTTAATCTGAGCACTGCTTATCATCCGCAATCTGATGGTCAATCTGAAAGAACAATCCAGACTTTGGAGGATATGCTTAGAGCTTGCGTGATCGATTTTGGTGGTAGTTGGGATTCACATCTTCCATTGATTGAATTCTCCTACAACAACAGTTATTACTCCAGCATCAACATGGCTCCTTTCGAGGCTCTCTATGGTCGAAAATGTCGTTCACCAGTCTGCTGGAATGAGATAGGTGAGGCTCAACTTACTGGACCTGACCTCATTCTAGAGACAACTGATAAGGTTAAGAAAGTTCGTGATAACCTCCAGACAGCTCGAAGCCGTCAAAAGAGTTACGCGGACCAACGACGCAAGCCCTTGGAATTTCAAGTCGGTGATCGTGTATTACTTAAGGTCTCACATTGGAAAGGTGTGATCAGATTTGGAAAGACAGGAAAACTTGCACCTAGATATGTTGGACCATTCAAGATCGTCGAAAGAATCGGTAAGGTAGCCTACAGACTTGAATTACCTCCTGAACTTGGAAGTGTTCATCCAACATTCCACGTGTCCAATCTCAAGAAGTGTTTAGCTGATGAGAACCTCCACATACCACTTGACGAAATTCGTGTTGATAAAACACTACATTTTGTTGAGAAACCTGTGGAAATCATGGACCTAATAGTCAAATGGCTTAAACGCAAGCGCATTCCTTTGGTTAAAGTTCGCTGGGAATCTAAGCGTGGACCTGAGTTTACTTGGGAACGTGAAGATCAAATGAAGGCGAAGTATCCGCATCTGTTCTCACGAGTTTCCTCTAAACAAATTTCGGGACGAAATTTCCACAAGTAGGGGAGACTATGACATCTGTGCTTATAATCATTGTAAACCATTCAGTTATCAATGAAATAAATTTATTTGATCCCAATGTTTGTTTGTTTATGTTTTACATTTTTCAAGTTTTGACTTTTATTCAATTTCAAACTCTATATCACTTTCTGGAGAATTATACGCAAACTGGTGCGTAAACGTAATCAGTTTAATGCAACAAATACTCCGGAACATCATCATATGCTTAACATACCTTAAATAACCTTTATATAACTTAGAAATAAGTTTTGAAGGCTTTGGTATGGCAAAATCAAGTCTATTCGCTTACAGGGACTAAATTCAAAAAACTGCGAAAGTATGCCGATTTGAACTGTAACGAACATTCCAGAACTTGATCATAAGTTAAACACACCCTAAATATCCTTTACATAGCTTAGAAATAGGCTTTGAGGGGTTCGGTGTGCTAAAATAAACTTTATGCTCATCCAGGGACTAAAAGCGTCAAAAAGTGCATAAGTTTGCATTTTCGCGCATAACTTACGTTCTGAATACATCCGGACATCCAAAAATTTATTTAAGCATTAAAATATTTTATTTTAGTGTTTGGCATGATAAAATACCTTTCGTCGCACAATTTGGATCGTTTTTGCGTTCGTTACAACTCCCGTCGTAATTAACCAAACAACGCAACCGTACGACTAAACGAGCGAACATCTGAGATATTTTTTAGCACATTTTAAGTTCCCTATACTTTAACTTCATTTTAGAGCTTTGAAATGGGGTTAACGGGGCTTAAACGTGTCAAAACTGCATCGAAAACTAAGTTTGGGGATTCAGGGGCTAAAACTGTCATTTCTGAAAGTTGCTGGTCTGCAGGTCCCTTACGGACCGTATGGAGACTTGCTTGCGGTCCGTAAGCAGTGCCCAGAACCATAGAATTTCAGAAACAATGAATCTGGCCTATTCCACTTGCTCAAATGGTTTTTACCCCTTGAATTACACACTATGGGCTGGTATTTGATGTCCCCATGGTATTCAAAACCTTGTGCCCAAGTGTAAGGCCAAGATCATTCCCTCTTCTCCAAGAAATGATCCTAATGGTTGTGAAATTCCTATAAATAGCAACCCCCACTTCACTTCATTCTCACACTTGATCTGAAATCAGTTCTAAGTTGGGGTGTTTGCACTTCAAACCTGAGCTATTTTAGATCAAACATCCTTCTTGGACCCTTTGTAAGTCCTCTTCTTGCTTGTTCTTGTATTTCAAGCATGAAAGTCAAACTATGTTTGACTTTCAACTTTGACCAGTCAATGGTCAACACAAAGTTCCGTTGAACTTTGCAACGTGAGCGTAATCACGATGGTTATAGTCCCTAGTGACTATACCTACTGATTACCACGTTATCTAGGCTCAGTGACGAGTCGTAGTTTCGGCCAAAATGCGTATTCTCACGTATTTTGTAACCAAACTACTCTAGGGTATCAAAACCGTTTGTTTTGATATCAAAACCTGTTTTCTAACTTAACTAAACATGTTCTAGCATGTTTAGCTCGTCACTTTTAGATTTGTGCATGTCTAGGGTCGTAAGGGTAAGCGATCTAATCAATCGCTTATGCTTTCGAATCCGACCCATTTGGTCGATCATTAGGATCCAACCAAAAACATTAGGTGACCATAGTGGTATAGGGAATAACCTTCCGAGGTTATACCTTATGGTCACATCGTTTGAGTAGTTGTATGATAGGTAGTATATATGCCTTAAGTAAATTACCAAAATACCCTTTTTACGCCAAATTTCATTTTAAGCCTATGTAACGTAACTTTTGACATCTAAACTGATTTAGCAACAATATTAGACATGTTAAGGCATATTTTACTTATCATAGGACTAGTTAGGCGGTCCAAACGCGTTTTACGCAAACGACGCGTTAAAGTAACATAAGCTACCTAAACGGGTCGTAACGGGTCAAAAGCACTTAGGATAAGTTTCGTTTTAGTATGTAGGCTTTGTTAAACCATATTAATTGAGTTCCTACACTCATTTGGTTTACGAACCCTCATGCTACCCGATCCTCCAAATAGGTCCGTTTATTAATGTAGTTACCTATATTAGGTGCCGTTTGATTCCGTGATCTTCTAGCTTTTCTTGGTGGTTATCTTAGGACTTCTGAGCAATCTCAAGTGAGTACATAGACCCCTCTTTTACTATTTTTCAAACATTTTGGGGTGAAACACATGTGCCTACTTGTTATTTTAGTGCTTTTCATGTTTTTATATCCTATACTTGCTATGTTCATTAGTACACTATTAGTACATTGATTTACATTACTTTTCTGCTTTGTATGTTAACTTAGCATACTTAGTACATTGATTTACATGACTTTTCTGCTTTGTATGTTAACTTAGCATACTTAGTACATTGATTTACATGACTTTTCTGCTTTGTATGTTAACTTAGCATACTAAGTACATTGATTTACATGACTTTTCTGCTTTGTATGTTAACTTAGCATACTTAGTACATTACTTTCATCACATGTTTACAATTTGATATGGCATTTGGTTTGTTCAACGGGTCTAAATTACATTCATTAACATTAGCTACGCCACTCGGTAGTAAGTAATGGTACCATAGGACTTGACAAATCTCGTTCCTGACATCCTAGGTTTGTTTGGATGTAAGGAATGACTGAATCCGAGAACATTTTTCTTTGATAATCTTTACTCTAAGGTTATCCTGCTGTCTCAAGGCTTATATGTATGCGTTAACTTACTGCATAAATGTTTGTATCAGTAAAACATGTATTTATCTTACAAAACATAACTTTTGGATTTATTTAAAATACTTTGTTTTGTACATTTTGCTTGTGGTTTAAGTAGTCTCATTTTACTTACCATACATGACTTTTGCTTATACATTACATGGTTTACATTGACAATAGACTTGGTTTACTCATAAACATTTGACAATTGGTTTAAACATTACAATTTGGTGGTTTGTTTGGGTAAATGATTTACATAATGAGGCAACATGTAGTATGATAAAAGCATGGTGGATACGCCGCTGGTACTTCCTATATATAAGTGCTTTTATGGTATTACATATCGTATCGTTATTTAAACCATTTCAGTTATACATATTACATTTACAACATATTTTCACTTAAACATTGTTTTACAAATAACTCAATTTATACAAACTCATTTTACTTGGTTATTCATTTAACCATACATTATTCTTTTATATATACGTATCATCAAATTTTGCTAACGTTTTTCAAAAGATTTATAAAACAAAACAATTAACAAGGTTCATGACTTATTTTTATTAAACATTTACTTTAAACTCAAGTCATGAATCCTATTTTCCTAAAACCTATGTATCTCACACGCATTTTTATGCTGACATACCTATTTTCACATGTGTTTTCAGGAGCTGTTGCTTAGGATGTTCGTGACATACTAGGGCGGACCTGTGCCTTAGAGACTTAAAAATGAAGCTAGAACTAGTTTAATTATGTGGTGTACTCTTTGTTTCAGTTATTTTAAGACAATGTAACTCTTTGTTTGATGAATAAAACTTAACTTTTAAATGCCATGGTTGTGAAACAATAATTATGTTGCAACACTCCCTGACGTTTCCGCCACGATTTGATGTTTTACGTGGTCGGGGTGTGACAAGAGGGGACTATGTACTCACTTGAGATTGCCTAGAAGTCCTTGAGTAACAATCAAACGATGCTAGAGATCACGGAAATCAAACGGCACCTAATATAGGTAACTACGTTAATAAAGGGACCTAAATCAGAGGATTGGATAAAATGTGGGTTCGTAAACCAAATGAGTATAGGAACTCATGTAATGTGGTTTAACAAAGCCTACATTCTAAAATGGAACCTAACCTAAGCGCTTATGACCCATTATGACCCGTTTAGGTAGCTTATGCTACTTTAAAGCGTCGTTCACGTAAAACGCGTTTGGACCGCCTAACTAGTCCTATGACAAGTAAAATATGCCTTAACATATCTAATATTATTGCCAAATAAGTTTAGATGTCAAAAATTATGTTACATATGCTTAAAATGAATTTTGGCGCAAAAAGGGCATTTTGGTAATTTTCCTAAGGCATATAAACTACCTATCATACAACTAACTAAACGTAGTGACCATAAGGTATAACCTCGGAAGGTTATTCCCTATACAACTATGGTCACAAAATATGTTTGGTCGGATCCTAATGATCGACCAAACGGGTCGGGTTCGAAAGTCTAAGCGGTTGTTTAGACCGCTTACCTTACGACCCTATATAAGCACTAAACCGAAAGTGACGAGTTAAACATGTTAAAACATGTTTAACTAGGTTTGAAAACAGGTTTGGTATCAAAACAAAGGGTCTTGATACCCAAAAGTAGTTTGGTTGCAAAATACGCAAGAATACGTATTTTGACCGAAACTACAACTCGTCACTATGCCTAAATAACGTGGTAATCAGTAGGTATAGTCACAAGGGACTATAACCATCGTGATTACGCTCACGTTGCGAAGTTCAAACGAACTTCGTGTTGACCATAAACTAGTCAAAGCATAAAGTCAAACACAGTTTGACTTTCACGATAAAAACGCGTAAAAGAACAAAAGAATACTTACAAAAGGTCCAAGAACAGAAGCTTTGATCCGAATATTCTCAGGTATGAAGTGATAAACACATCAACTTAGAGAACCAATTCAGATTCAAAGGTGTGAGTTTGAGAGTGAAATGGTGGGGGGTATTTATAGATTTCATAGAACCCTTAAGATCATTTCTTGAAACCCGTGCTTCGATCTAGGCCGTACATGTGCACCCATTGTTTTCTAAAACCATGGGAGCCCCTAATATGAGCCCACAGTATTGAAAATACCATGTGCAAGGCCCCTAAACAGCTGGAACAAGCTGGAAATTGCTGGGAAACACTTCTGCTGAAGTGGGAGGTCCTTACAGACCGTATGGTTATCTGCTTATGGTCCGTAAGCCTTGTGCAGACCAGCCAAGTTTGATTTTGGACAGTTTTGGTCCCTGTGCGCGTACGGTCGTGTTTTGGCACTTCTAACACCCGTCAAGCCCATTTTTAAGCTTCACAAGGATGTTAAAGTATAGGGAACATGAAACATGCTCAAAAATATCTCGAATGTCGGTTCGTTTGGTCGTACGGTTGCGTTGTTCGGTTAATTACGACGAAACACGAACGGACGTGAAAAACGATCCAAATTACGCGACGAATGGAATTTTAGCAAGGCAATCACTAAAATAAAATATTTTAATGATTACTTAAATTTTTGGATGTCCGGATATATTCAGAACGTAAGATATGCGCGAAAATGCAAACTTATGCACTTTTTGATGATTTTAGTCCCTGAATGACCAAAAAGTTTGTTTTAGCGCACCGAACCCCTCAAAGCTTATTTCTAAGCCATGTAAAGGATATTTATGGTATGTTTAACTTATGGTCGTGTTTCGGAATGTCTGTTACAGTAAAAATCGGCGTACTTTCGTAGTTTGTCGAATTTAGTCCCAGTAAGCGAATAAACTTGATTTTGCCATACCAAAGCCTTCAAAACTTATTTTTAAGTTATGTAAAGGTTATTTAAGGTATGTTAAGCATATGTTGATGTTTCAGAGTATTTGTCGCGTTAAACTGATTACGTTTACGCACCAGTTTGCGTATAACTCTCCAGAAAGCGATATAGAGTTTGAAATTGAACAAAAATCAAAACATGAAAAATGTCAAACATAAACAAACAAACATTGGGGTCAAATAACATTGTTTTATTGATAAGTGAACTGTTTACAATGATTACAGACACAGGTGTCACAGTCTCCCCTACTTGTGGAAATTTCGTCCCGAAATTTGTTTAGATGAAACTCGTGAGAAAAGATGTGGATATTTCGCCTTCATTTGATCTTCACGTTCCCAAGTAAACTCAGGTCCACGTTTAGATTCCTAGAGAACTTTAACCAATGGAATGCGCTTGCGTTTTAGCCACCTGACTTCACGATCCATGATTTTCACAGGTTTCTCAACAAAATGCATCGTGTTATCAACACGAATTTCGTCAAGTGGTATGTGGAGGTTCTCATCAGCTAAACACTTCTTGAGATTGGATACGTGAAAGGTTGGATGAACGTTTCCAAGGTCAGGAGGTAACTCAAGTTTGTAGGCTACCTTACCGATTCTTTCGACGATCTTAAATGGTACAACATATCTAGGTGTAAGTTTTCCTGTCTTTCCAAATCTGATCACACCTTTCCAAGGTGAGACCTTAAGTAATACACGATCACCGACTTGAAATTCCAAGGGCTTGCGTCGTCGGTTCGCGTAACTCTTTTGACGACTTCTAGCTGTCTAGAGTTTATGACGAACTTTCTTAACCTTATCAGTAGTCTCTAGAATGAGGACATGTCCAGTAAGCTGAGCCTCACCGATCTCATTCCAGTAGACTGGTGAACGACATTTTCGACCATAGAGAGCCTCGAAAGGAGCCATGTTGATGCTGGAGTGATAATTGTTGTTGTAGGAGAATTCAATCAATGAAAGATGTGAATCCCAACTACCACCGAAATCGATCACACAAGCTCTAAGCATATCCTCCGAAGTCTGGATTGTTCTTTCAGTTTGGCCATCTGATTATGGATGATAAGCTGTGCTCAAATTAAGTTGGGTCCCCATAGCAGATTGCATGGTTCTCCAAAAACGAGACAAGAAGCGAGCATCTCTGTCAGAAATAATGTTCAAAGGAACACCATGTCTGGATACAATTTCATCCACATAGATTTTAGCAAGCTTGTCAGCAGATAGATCCTCACGGATCGGCAAGAAATGTGCTGATTTTGTAAGACGATCAACAACTGCCCAGATGGCGTCATGACCTTTCTTAGTGCGCGGAAGTTTGGTAATAAGATCCATAGCAATGTTTTCCCATTTCCAAACTGGAATCTCTGGTTGCTCCAATAAATCAGAAGGATGTTGATGTTCAGCCTTAACCTTTAGACAAGTAAGGCATTTTGATACGTATAAGGCAATGTATTTCTTCATACCAGGCCACCAATACTGAGTACGAAGATCCTTATACATCTTATCTGAGCCAGGATGAATAGAATAATGAGACTTATGAGCTTCATCCATAAGCAAAGTGCGGAGATTTTCTTGGCTTGGGACCCACAAACGGTCCATGAAATAATATGATCCATTGTCCTTCAGTTCAAGATCAGGCGTAATGTGATAGGGTAATTCCTTACCCATCAATCCTTGTGAAACACAAGTGTGTTGAGCCTGAGAAATGCGGGTTTGGATATCAGATCGTGCTTGAATATCAGATTGAACACGAACAGAATAAAGCCTGACACGTTCTTTACGACTCAAAGCGTCAGCCACGACATTCGCCTTACCAGGATGGTAGCGAATTTCGCAATCATAGTCGTTTAGAAGTTCAACCTAACGTCGTTGCCTCATGTTGAGTTCTTTCTGATTAAAGATATGCTGAAGACTTTTGTGGTCAGTGAAAACCACACATTTAGTACCATACAAATAGTGTCTCCAGATTTTGAGAGCGAACAAAACTGCACCTAACTCAAGATCATGAGTGGTGTAGTTCTTCTCATGTACCTTCAACTGCCTCGATGCATAAGCTATGACTTTGTTCCTTTGCATGAGAACACAGCTAAGACCCAAGTTTGATACATCACAATACACGACAAAATCATCATTACCCTCAGGCAAAGACAGAATAGGCGCATTACAAAGCTTCTGCTTCAAGGTCTGAAATGCTTCTTCTTGTTTAGTTCCCCATTCAAAGGGCTTGTTCTTCTGAGTTAGAGCAGTTAGAGGAACTGCAATCTTCGAGAAGTTTTCAATGAAGCGGCGATAATAACCCGCGAGACCAAGAAAAGAACGAAACTCAATAGGAGTAGTAGGCGTATCCCAATCCTTAATCGCACTGATCTTGGAGGGATCTACATGAATACCTTGTTCGTTGACAATATGTCCCAAAAATTGAACTTCCTTAAGCCAAAATTCACATTTAGAGAATTTGGCAAAAAGTTGCTCTTTCTTTAGGAGTTCCAGAGTAAGACGAAGATGTTGCTCATGATCAGCTTGAGTCTTAGAATATATCAGAATGTCAACAATGAAAACGATGATGAACTTATCTAAATAAGGCTTACAGACCCTATTCATCAAGTCCATGAAAACAGCAGGAGCATTAGTCAAACCAAATGGCATAACTGTGAACTCATAATGCCCATAACGAGTGCGGAAAGCTGTCTTGGGAATATCTTCTTCATGCACACGAAGCTGATGATACCCAGAACGCAGATCAATCTTCGAAAAACAAGTAGCACCCTGTAACTGATCAAAGAGATCATCAATGCGAGGTAGGGGATATCGATTCTTGATGGTAAGCTTGTTAAGCTCACGATAATCGATACACATTCTGAAAGATCCATCCTTCTTCTTGACAAAAAGAACGGGAGCACCCCAAGGTGAAAAGTTAGGACGGATAAAACCTTTGTCAGATAGCTCCTGAAGCTGCTTAGACAACTCTTGCATCTCAGACGGTGCAAGACGATATGGAGATCTGGCAATAGGATTTGCACCAGGTACGAGATCAATACGGAACTCGACTTGGCGTGCTGGGGGTAAACCAGGTAATTCTTCAGGAAACAACTCCGGATAATCCCGAACCACAGGGATATCTTGAATAGACTTACCTTTGCCTTTATCTGCTACGACATGTGCCAAGAAGGCCACATAATTCTTTCGCAGATACCTCTGAGCTTGAAAACAAGACATGAGCTTGAGACTACTAGCAGGTTTCTCACCACGAACCTGTAGGATCTCACCTGTCGAAAGTGGAACTTGAACAATCTTCTCGAAACAAACTACCTCTGCGTGATGCTTGGCTAACCAATCCATACCCACTATAACGTCGAAGCTTCCAAGTTGCATTGGCGTGAGGTCGATAGGAAAAAGATGGTTGTTAAGGTTCAACTGGCAGTTACGGAGAACAGAATCAAGAACAACGGGATCACCACTAGCAACTTCTACTGTCAAAGGCTTACCTAGTTTCGTTCTAGACACGCGAAGCAATGGCTCCAAAGACAATGACACAAAACTCTTATCGGCACCTGAATCGAAAAGAACAGATGCAGGTTGATTATTAACAAAGAACGTACCGTTGACCACTTCATTGTCTGCTCGCGCCTCTTACGCATTCATATTAAAGACTCGCCCACGAGCCTGAGCCTGATTCGGATTCACCAACCTTGGACATTGATTCCTGTAGTGGGTCAGATCCCCATAGTTATAACAAGAACCAGGTGGGTAGTGAGGTCGTGCAGCTTGAGCCTGTTGCTGAACAGGAGGCTGAGCAGCTTGCTGAGCTGGGTTCTGAGCTGCCCGATTCTGATTGGCAGGAAGGCGGCATGTGGCAGCAAGATGACCAGGTCTTCCAAAGTTGGTGCAATGACGACACTGGAGGTGTGGCTGATGATGACCGTTACACCTGTTGCACAAAGGTGCATTGCCAAGGTATGGTTTCTTGGCAAGTGGTTGCGCAGGCTGATTTGGATGAGCTTGATTTTCCTGTGCGGTAACGGCGAAGTTTTGGGAAGCCTTACGCTTCTTAGACTTCTTAGCAGACTCAGCTTTCTTTCCCTTCTTGTTCTTACCCTCAACAGACGCCTGTTTCTTACCCTTGTCACCCTTTCTATGCAGCTTACCCTTTCGGACCTGCGACTCAATCAATGTTGCTGCTAACTCGATCGCCTGACGGACTGTGGTAGGGTTACTACCAGTGACGATGTCTTGTACCGAGTCAGGTAAGCCATCAATATACCTTTCAATAGCTTTCTCGAGTGGGGTAACCATGGTTGGGCAAAGTAAACTCAATTCTTCATACCTATCAGTATAAGCCCGGTGCTCACCACTATCTTGTTTCAAGTCATCAAACTCCCTTTCTAAAGCTCTCAGTTCATGACGAGGACAAAACTCCCTCATCATAAGAGCCCTGAGCTCAACCCAAGTTTGTGCTAACGCAACCTCAGCACCACGATCTCTCATAACCCCGTTCCACCATATAAGAGCCCTCTTCTGAAATACGCTGGAAGCAAACTCGACTTTCTGATTTTTAGGATACTGAACGTGACGAAACGTACTCTCAATGCTCTCGAACCACTGTAGGAGCCCAGTTGCCCCTTCAGAACCACCGAACTTGAGTGGTTTAGCGGAATTAAAACTCTTGAAATTGCATGGAGCATTCTGGTTATTGTTGGCTTGGTTCACTTGAGCTATAATGTTTGGGAGTACAGCAGCCATATGTTGTGCCATGATGTCTGCCATTTCGGCATTAGATAACGGATTTTCACGTCGAGGAGGCATTCTAAAAGAGGAAACATGAGAGGAAACGAGTGAGATGATTAGATGAAAAGAATGAGATGAAACAAAATCGACAAAAGAAAAAATGGTGGTCATTCATCCGTATCACAAAGCAAACAAACCATACACAGTGACTAATCAAAGTAAATGGGTCAAAAATAATGTATCGCGAAGACATGCTCGCCTATAAGTGAACACTCACCCCAAGAGTTCCCAGGTAAGAGTGACTGGTCCGATTATGTGGATTTGTACGAACACTCTAGCCTTAGACAGAAAACCCAGGGTACAGGCATTCACTCTTCCAGTTTGCATGTGTTCACACTATTTAGAACCCAAAACTTTGACGAGATTTTGAAATCTTGGAAGGCACAAGGCCAAAAAATCATTCAAAATCGGATGATTAAATTTTCAAAATCATTTTGGAAAAATCGAAGGGTTCAAAACCTTATAATAAATCATTTAAAAACAGATGATTGATTTTCAAAAATCGTTTCGGAAAAATTGGGTTCTTGTTTTGGTGATCACCTAAGGATAGGTGAAGTGCATGTTTTAAAATCTAAACACAAGACAACTTGTGTTGAGGTCCTAGAAAGGTTATAGTCTAGGTCAAAGCATTACTAATAACCTAATTCCCTATAACCATTGGCTCTGATACCAACTCTTCTGTCACACCCCGACCACGTAAAACAAGAAAACATGGCGGAAACGTCGGGGAGTGTTGTAACAGAATTATTGTTTCTCAACCATGGAATTTAAAGTTATGTTTTATTTATAAACAAAAGGTGGAATACATTGTCTTAAAACAATAAACGGGAGTACATAACGAAATTAAACTAGTTCTAGCTTCATTTTTAAGTCACTAAGGCACAGGTCCGCCCTAGTGTGTCTCGATCATCCTATGCAACAGCTCCTGAAAACACATGTGAAAATAGGTACGTCAGCATAAAAATGCCTGTGAGATACATAGGTTTTGTGAAAATAGGATTCACGACTTAAGTTTAAAGAAATTGTTTAATAATAATTAGTCATGAATCTTGTTAAGTGTTTTCTTTTATAAATCATTTGAAAAACGATAACAAAATTCAGATGATATGTATATATAAAAGAATAATGTATGGTTAAATGAATAACCAAGAAAAATGAGTTTGTATAAATTAAGTCATTTGTAAAACAATGTTTAAGTGAAAATATGTTGTATGTGTAATATGTCTAAACTGAAATGATTTAGATAACGCTACGATATGCAATACCATAAAAGCACTTATATATAGGAAGTACCAGCGGCGTATCCACCATGCTTTTATCATATTACACGTCGCCTCGTTATGTAAGTCACTTACCCAAACAAACCACCTAGATGTAATGTTCAACAATTGTACAAATGTTTATTGTATAATCAAATGTCTATTGTTAAATGTAAATCATGTAATGTGTAAACAAATGTTATGTATGGTAAGTAAAATGAGACTACTTAAACCACAAGTAAAAATGTACAAAACAAAGTATTTTGAATAAATCAAAAGTCATGTTTTGTAAAATAAATGCATGCTTTATTGATACAAACACTTATGTGGTAAGTTAAACGCATACATTCAAGCCTTGAGACTGTAGGATAACCTTAGAGTAAAGGTTATCAAAATGTTTTCGGATTCAGTCATTCCTTTCATCCAAACAAACCTAGGATGTCAGGAATGGGAGTTGTCAAGTCCTATGGTACCACTACTTACTACCGAGCGGCGTAGCTAATGTTAATGAACGTATTTTAGTCCCGTTGAAAAAACCAAATGTCATACCAAATGTAAACATGTTATGTGAAAACAATGTACTAAGTATGCTAAGTTAACATACAAAGCAGAAAAGTCATGTAAAACAATGTGCTAGCATGCTCAGTAAACATACATAGTAGAAATGTAATGTAATGTAAAACAAATGTACTAAGTATGCTAAGTTAACATACAAAGCATAAAATGCAATGTAAAACAATGTGCTAGTATGCCAAGTAAACATAGATAGCAAAAGAAGATGTAATGTAAAACAATGTGCTAGCATGCCAAGTAAACATACATAGCAAAAGAAGATGTAATGTAAAACAATGTGCTAGCATGCTAAGTAAACATACATAGCAAAACATAATGAAATCATGTACTATAATTGTACTAATGAACATAGCAAGCATGTGATGTAAAAACATGGAAAGCATGAAAGTAACAAGTAGGCACATGTGTTTCACCTCAAAACGTTTGAAAAACAGTAAAAGAGGGGACTATGTACTCACTTGAGATTTCCTAGAAATCCTTGAGTAACAATCAAACGATGCTAGAGATCACGGAAATCAAACGGCACCTAATATAGGTAACTATGTTAATAAACGGACCTAAATCGGAGGATTGGATAAAATGTGGGTTCGTAAACCAAATGAGTATAGGAACTCATGTAATGTGGTTTAACAAAGCCTACATTCTAAAACGGAACCTAACCTAAGTGCTTATGACCCAGTATGACCCGTTTAGGTAGCTTATGCTACTTTAACGCGTCGTTCGCATAAAACGCGTTCGGACCGCCTAACTAGTCCTATGACAAGTAAAATATGCCTTAACATATCTAATATTGTTGCCAAATTAGTTTAGATGTCAAAAATTATGTTACATATGCTTAAAATGAATTTTGGCGCAAAAAGGGCATTTTGGTAATTTTCCTAAGGCATATAAACTACCTATCATACAACTAACTAAACGTAGTGACCATAAGGTATAACCTCAGAAGGTTATTCCCTATACAACTATGGACACAAAATATGTTTGGTCGGATCCTAATGATCAACCAAACGGGTCAGGTTCGAAAGTCTAAGCGGTTGTTTAGACCGCTTACCTTACGACCCTATATAAGCACTAAACCGAAAGTGACGAGTTAAACATGTTAAAACATGTTTAACGAAGTTTGAAAACAGGTTTGGTATCAAAACAAAGGGTCTTGATACCCAAAAGTAGTTTGGTTGCAAAATACGCAAGAATACGTATTTTGACCGAAACTACGACTCGTCACTATGCCTAAATAACGTGGTAATCAGTAGGTATAGTCACAAGGGACTATAACCATCGTGATTACGCTCACGTTGTGAAGTTCAAACGAACTTCGTGTTGACCATAAACTGGTCAAAGCAGAAAGTCAAACACAGTTTGACTTTCACGATAAAAACGCGTAAAAGAACGAAAGAATACTTACAAAAGGTCCAAGAACGGAAGCTTTGATCCGAATATTCTCAGGTATGAAGTGATAAACACATCAACTTAGAGAACCAATTCAGATTCAAAGGTGTGAGTTTGAGAGTGAAATGGTGGGGGGTATTTATAGATTTCATAGAACCGTTAAGATCGTTTCTTGAAACCCGTGCTTCGATCTAGGCCGTACATGTGCACCCATTGTTTTCTAAAACCATGGGAGCCCCTAATATGAGCCCATAGTATTGAAAATACCATGTGCAAGGCCCCTAAACAGCTGGAACAGGCTGGAAATTGCTGGGAAACACTTCTGCTGAACTGGGAGATCCTTACAGACCGTATGGTTATGTGCTTACGGTCCGTAAGCCTTGTACAGACCAGCCAAGTTTGATTTTGGACAGTTTTGGTCCCTGTGCGCGTACGGTCGTGTTTTGTCACTTCTAACACCCGTCAAGCCCATTTTTAAGCTTCAAAAGAATGTTAAAGTATAGGGAACATGAAACATGCTCAAAAATATCTCGGATGTTGGTTCGTTTGGTCGTACGGTTGCGTTGTTCGGTTAATTACGACGAAACACGAACGGACGCGAAAAACGATCCAAATTACGCGACGAATGGAATTTTAGAAAGGCAATCACTAAAATAAAATATTTTAATGATTACTTAAATTTTTGGATGTTCGGATATATTCAGAACATAAGATATGCACGAAAATGCAAACTTATGCACTTTTTGACGCTTTTAGTCCCTGAATGACCAAAAAGTTTGTTTTAGCGCACCGAACCCCTCAAAGCTTATTTCTAAGCCATGTAAAGGATATTTATGGTATGTTTAACTTATGGTCATGTTCCGGAAAGTCTGTTACCGTACAAATCGGTATACTTACGTAGTTTGTCGAATTTAGTCCCTGTAAGCGAATAAACTTGATTTTGCCATACCAAAGCCTTAAAAACTTATTTCTAAGTTATGTAAAGGTTATTTAAGGTATGTTAAGCATATGTTGATGTTTCGGAGTGTTTTTCGCGTTAAACTGATTACGTTTACGCACCAGTTTGCGTATAACTCTCCAGAAAGCGATATAGAGTTTGAAATTGAACAAAAATCAAAACATGAAAAATGTCAAACATAAACAAACAAACATTGGGGTCAAATAACATTGTTTTATTGATAAGTGAACTGTTTACAATGATTACAGACACAGGTGTCACAGATAGAGCCAAAATTGAAAGTGACTGCAAAAATTGCATGAAAAACTGCAAGGTTTGTAGTACACATGCTTACCTCAGTGGTAAAAAGACTGAAGAACTGACAGAAAGAGTCAGACAAGTTGAAAATCAAATCTTGAGTCGTGACAAATTGATAAAAGCTTCAAATGAGAAAATCAAAGAATTAACTGATAAACTTGAAAAGATAAAATTGAAGTAGAAAAACTCAGGAAATAGAATGAAAAGTTAATTCATGAAAACCGTCAACTTTTTGAAAATCATGAAAAGCTAAAGAGAACGATAAAAGATTCTGATGAGAGAAACAGTAAAACAAGCAAAGAAAATTCTCAACTGTCAGGAGTACTTCAGTCAAAAGAAAAGTAAATCAATCAACAGTTGGATGAGATTGCTAATCTGAAGCTTCAGTTTGAGGAAGCTAAGATTGAAAATGAACACATCAATCTGAAACTCAACAGTTACAACTCCGCAAGTTTTGTTCTCCAACACATTGTTCCCAAACCCATCGGGAAGAACAAAGCTGGCAAAGATGTATACTCGGATGGAACTGGGGTTGGGTATCATCAGGTTCCACCGCCAGTATTAAATAATTTTTCAAAGAAAAAATCCGGGTTGGTTATTGATGATGAAACAATTGAAGCTAAACTTCCAGAATCACTTGATGTCTCATTCACTTCATTATCCGATGAAGACAGTATTCAGTCCAAAGTTGTTAAAAATGTTGTTGAAAATGTTTTGAAATATGACAGTGACTCAACTGAGGATGAAGAGTGCTTTCTGGATAAATACATTCCGAAATCAAAATCCAAAAACAACTTAAGTGAAGAACCTAATCTTGTGATGTACAAGATGTCGGGATCAGATAAGTTGTATTCGGATCTTGAATTTCCTTTGGAAAATGTGAATGTTGATAAATTGAAAAATGTTTTCAAGTTGGTTGAGATTGATGTGGGTGAAATAGAAGGTTTGAAATGTTCCAAGAGGCAATTAAATTTTGAAAAAGATAAAGCTTACTACAAAAAACCTGTTGTACCACCACGTTTTTCTAACAACAATCAAAACAAATGGTCGGGTGGTTATCAGGGTGGTAAGAACAATCAAAGAAGGAATTTTCAAAACAAGAAGTTTGTCGAGAAAAAGGTGTTTGTAAAAAGCTCGAGTTCTCATTCCGAGCAAGAATCAGAGACTTTTTCGAAAACCAATGAAGAATTCTTTGAAAAGAAAGCCTCACAACCTCAGACCGAAGGCACAAGTCGGGTTATTGACACCCGAACATGCTTCAAATCTAATAAAGTTGGACACATTGCACGAAAGTGCACCAACTTGAAGCCTAAGTCTGAAGTTGTTGAGATTCAGAAAAGGAAAGTTGATGAAAAAGGAAAAGCTCCAATGGTTGTTGAGAAGAAAGTTTTGAAAAATGAAAACACCAAATTCAAAACTGAACATGTAAAGAATGTGGTAACTAAAACTGATAAGTTTTACAAACGAGTTGCTTCATCTCAACAAACTTGGAAGCCAAAATCTGTTGAAAAGAAAACAAGTTCTCCAGAACCAAAGGCCTCAGAGTCTGCAAAACAATTATCTTCTACTACACCGGTAAAGATAAATGTTCCTTTGGATTACTATGAGAAACTTGAGAAACAAAAGTCTACTGCTTCTGAGAAGAAGTTTGAAACAACGAAAGATCAACCATCTGGTCAACCTCAAAAAGACGAATTTTTCTTATACAAAGAGGTTGAGGTTGGTTCTGAAGAGAGCTTAAAGATGAATGACAAGAATTTTCCGCCACTTTACACTGCAAAAACTCACATCAACGTCAAACTACCTGAGTCAAAAGAGGCTTGGGTGGCATCAAAATCTAACTAATTGTATGTGATATGTGCAGGAGCTTCCAAGATCCGTTTCACATTGGATTATGGATAGTGGAGCTTCTCGGCACATGACGAGGAAGAAAACCCTACTGTACGATGTTCGAGGGTTTAATGGAGGATATGTGGGATTTGCAGGCAACCAAGGTGGTCGTATAGTTGGTGAAGGAACTTTATCTAATGGTATTGTCACGTTTGAAAGAGTAAACTACATCGCCGAGCTGGAAAACAATCTTCTGAGTATTTCTCAGATCTGTGATCGCATGTATACAACGCACTTCATGGATAAGGAATGTTTGATTTTGAAACCAGGATTTGTTGTTCCCGAAGAATGGATCATCATGAGAGCACCAAGAGTCGATGATCTGTATGTGTTGGACATGAGTGTAGCAACTACTACCATGGGTCAGGCTCACTGTTTCATGTCAAGAGCAACGGAAAAAGAATCACAATTATGGCATCGAAAGATGGGCCATATTCACCTGCGAAAAATGAATCATCTGGTGCACAACGATTTAGTCACTGGAGTTCATTTGAAAGGATTCCATCTTGAGGGGGAGTGCATTAGCTGTATCAAAGGCAAGCAAAAGAAGAAATCTCACCCTAGGAAGAAGGAAAATTCAATCTCGAGACCGTTAGAGAGACTTCATATGGATCTTTTTGGTCCGGTGAACGTCAAAAGTATAACTGGTGATCTTTACTGTCTAGTAGTAACAGACGACTTCTCGAGATTTTCGTGGGTGACATTTCTACAATCAAAGGATCAAACATTTGGGAGTTTAATAACGCTGTTCAGAAAAATTGAAAACTTATACCAAACTCGTATTCGAAGAATAAGAAGTGATAACGGTACAGAGTTTAAGAGCAACAAAATGGAATTTTATTGTGATAAAAGAGGTATATTGCATGAATTCAGCGCGCCTTATACTCCGCAGCAAAATGGAGTAGCTGAAAGAAAGAATAGGACACTAATTGAAACGGCCAGGACGATGCTTGCTGATTCGAAATTACCTGTCAACTTTTGGGCAGAAGCAGTGTCAGCCGCTTGCTATACTCTCAACCGGGTTCTTACAGTGAAGAAATTCAACAAGACATGTTTTAAGCTGATCAACAACCGCAAACCGAACCTGAAGTATCTGGAACCGTTTAGGTCTCCCTGTACAGTTCTAGAACCTTTTGGAAAATTTGGTCCAAAGAGCATCGAAGGAATTTTCGTGGGTTACTCAAGTCCACTGAAACGAGTCTTTGTTCAAAGCTTAAAGCGGATCATTGAAGCACATAATGTTGAATGCCAAGGTTATACAATGCCACCTCAGAAACCTGGTGACTCATGGCACTTCAATTACGATACTCTGTGGGATGCGTTTGACATGGAGGAAGAACCAGAGTTCTTTGACGAGTTGGATATTCTAAGAGAATATGAATCATCACAAGAAAGGTTCCCAGCTGAGTCTTCTAGACGTCAATATCGAACTTCAAATGATGATGAAGCCGGTCCAAGTAATGCTAGAGAACATGATGATATTCAGCAAACTCTATCATCTTCAGAACATGAACATGCTCCTGACAATCAGACGGCAGTCAACGATAATCTAGAATCTGATGATAGGCCAATATTCGATCATGGTGATTCAGATTCTGAGGGGGAGCAAGTCCAGATTTCAAGTCAAACAAATCCAGTCAGTGAACAAGGTGCAAATCAGAATGTCACAAATTTGGAAGGCGAGGTAGATGTTCCAGGCGAGGTGATGCCAAGAACTCTTTCGTACCATCCAGAGGAGCTAATTATTGAAGAGTTGCAATCAGGCGTCCGCACCAGACGACAAATTGACCAAGGCCTTACTTGTTTTTATTCTACAGTTGCTCCTTTACAAACAGAGTTTTCACTAAGTTGTTTTATTTCGCATATTGAACCGAGAACATATAAGGAAGCACTAACCGAAGATTCTTGGGTCAACGCGATGCAGGAGGAGCTGAGTCAGATTGAGAAGTTGGGTGTGTGGAAATTGGTAGACTTGCCTGATGGTCACAGGAAGATAAACACCAAGTGGGTGTTTAAGTGCAAAAGAGACGACTGAGGGGTTATTATTCGTAACAAAGCTCGACTCGTAGTCCAGGGCTTTAGTCAGCAGGAGGGTATAGATTTCACCGAAGTATATGCTCCCGTGGCTAGACTTGAAGCGATCAGAATCTTCCTAGCATTCGCATCTTGGAAAGGATTTAAAGTATATCAGATAGATGTTAAATCGGCTTTTCTCTACGGGAAGGTAAAAGAGGAGGTATATGTCGGACAGCCACCGGGCTTCACCGACCCAATCCACAAAGACAAGGTTTATTTACTGGATAAAGCTCTGTATGGTTTACACCAGGCCCCGAGAGCTTGGTACGAGACATTGTCTCAACATCTGTTTGCCAACAGCTTCATCCATGGAAAAGTGGATGCCACTCTCTTCACCAAAGAAGTCAACGGACATCTTCTGATAGTTCAGATATACGTGGACGACATCATATTTGGGTCAACAAATGAAGATCTGTGTAAAGATTTTGAAAAAGTTATGAAGCAAAAATTTGAAATGTCATCGATGGGTGAGATGAAATTCTTCTTGGGGCTTCAGGTTGATCAACTGCCCAAGGGAATATTCATACATTAGACGAAGTATGTTCATGATATCTTAGAGAAATTTGGGATGTCCGGGACTACTCCAGCTTCCACCCCATTAGCGACGAACCATGGGATAAACCCTGATCTCACCGGAGAGAAGGTAGATGAAACATTGTATCATTCCATGATCGGATCGCTGATGTATTTGACAGCTTCAAGACCCGATATCATGTATCCGACCTGCCTCGCAGCACGGTTTCAGTCAAACCCTAGAGCTTCGCATATGGTGATTGTGAAATGGATATTGCGCTACCTGAAAGGAACTCCATCACTGGGGTTGTGGTATCCAAGAGAAGGCGATTTTACGCTCGAAGCGTATTCCGATTCCGACTTCGGATGCTGCAAAGTTAACGCTAAGTCAACAACTGCGGGATGTCAGTTTTTCGGACCACGATTGTGACAACTCGAGTTTCCGACATTCTTTATTCGCATTTATTGCACGATGATTTTGACTGTCTAGTTGTTTGACTCGTCTGATTTGTAACGATACACTTTGTGTGATAATAAAGTATTATGTTTGCTTGGTTATGTGTTGATATTATAGCATGAGACTTAGTGTATTTGAAATAACATAAACTACTGAACATATGAAACAACTCGACGAAACAGGGTTGTGATTCGCCATGAACACACCCGACGAAACAAGGCTGTTTCGCCAAACTCATCTCGACGAAACAGACTGTTTCGCCGGCCCAGTTTCGCCAAAAGCCCAGTACGGCCCAGAACGTTATTTCGTGAATATTTACGTGAAACGGGTTTAGTTTCACAAGTTAGGCAATCAGGAAACCCTAGAACACTCTCTCTTTTGTGCGACGGCAACAACCATCGTTTACCATCATTCCTAGCTCTTGAATCCGTGTTTGTTCATCTCTAATCGGTTAGTATGTGTTCGTTAATCGGTTTCTTGATTCTGTATCATCTCGCTTCATGTTTGTTTGAATAACTGATGTGTGTACCGCTGTGATTATAAGTATGATGATGATATAGATTTTTTTATATGTATGTTGTAGTGGGATGTATACAATTCTATGCGAAACTGAATATGATCGAATGCTCGGTTCTGAATGTTGTTAATATGATTTGATTCTGAATGCAAGTTAGCATCTTGATAGGGTTTGATGATATGATGTTGTATGTTGATATGTAAAACACATAAACTAGGGTTTATGCTAGACGATAATTCTTGGATGATTGAGTTATGATGATTTTTACATGCACATTGACCTTCATATGATTTCTGCTATTGATGATGGCTGCTAGAATGATTAGGGTTATGTGTTATTCGTTTCTGATGTAACTGATGTCTGCGAAACAGACCTTCGACGAAACAGAACTCTCGGCGAAACAGAATGTGTTTCGCCAAGAGTCTTCGACGAATTAGAAGTTTTGTTTCGCCAAAGGAGACCTCGACGAAACAGACGTGTTTCGCCAAAGCATGTGTTTCGTCAATATTGTGTTTCGCCAACTTGTGTGTTTCGCCATATATGTGTTTCGCCGAGCTGTGCTGTAACTTGAGTTAATCCTGTTAAGGGTTAACTGGAATATCTGACTGCTGTTAAGTGATATACATGACTTGTGTGTTGCGAATACGTACTACATGCTTATACGTGTACCTTGTGACTACAAACTGATTATGTATACGTGCATACTCTAGGACGTGATTGATTTACTTTGAGCACATACTTAGCATACCGAGCAAACCAAGGTGAGTTCACACTTGTACCAAGGCATGGGATTCCCCAGTTGGGTTGGGAATGGGATTGAATGATTACCTGTACTTACATTACCACTAGACTACTTACCACGGTCCTCGGATTGGGAAGGATGCCTGTGCCAAATTCTATACAAAGCATACGTATTGTCCTCGGATTGGGAAGGACACCAGCACTAAACCTACGTAAAACCTACGTACTACCGTCCTCGGATTGGGAAGGACGCCAGTGCTAAATCTACGTACTACCGTCCTCGGATTGGGAAGGACGCCAGCGCTAAACCTACGTACTTGCTACGTACTGTCCTCGGTTGGGAAGGGCACTTACATAAAACCTACGTAAACTTATACGTACTACTATCCTCGGATTGGGAAGGATACTTATAGTTAGGAATAGTCTAGTGGGTATACAACATGGGAAGCCCCCACCAATAGAACGTACTATCGGCCCAGTAGAGCCACATGTTACTTACGAACTTACTATCACGCATTTACATTCTGTGAACTCGCTCAACTAGTTGTTGATCCTCTGTTACATGCCTTGCAGGACCTTAGGTACTTATGGAGCTTGCACGGGAGGCGCAGTCGTTGTGGACATGGATCATGGATGTTTGATTTGACGTTATGCCATTACATACTTTTACTTATGCTTGGGTTTACTTTTGTGCTTCCGCTAAACATTGAATAATACTTATGTTTCGAACACCTTTCATATTGGTTTGGTTGAAATACATTACTATTTACTTTTGTTCGATATGATTGGTGGCTTGATCCTGGTCAGTCACGCTCCCCAAGCGGTGATACTCCGCAGGTGGATTTTGGGGGTGTGACAACGATTGGTCACCTGGCAATGTAAGAAGCAGACCTCTGTCGCTTTATCCACATGTGAAGCTGAATATGTATATGCTAGCAGTTGCTGCTCTCAGATCTTGTGGATCCAGCAACAGATGCGCGATCACGGTTTGCAATTTCTTACTACCCCTATCTTTGTTGATAATGAGGCAGCGATAAACATAACAAAAAATCTTGTTCATCACGCTAAAACGAAACACATTGAAATTCGTCATCACTTCATCTGAGATTGTTTCGAGAAGAAGTTGATACGAATTGAGAAAATCCACACTGACGAACAAAAAGCTGATTTACATACCAAAGCATTTGATAAAACACGTTTTAAATATCTGTTAAAACTAAACGGTATGAAGCTTTTATCGGTGTCGGAGGGGATTCTTGGCGTTGATGAAGGTACCACTGTAGATGATGCTGAAAAGAAATATGCAATGGTTTGTCGATTTTTTACTTGTTTTGGTATTTAGGGGGAGTTAGGTTATATTTTCAGAAAATACAAAAACAATAAAAAATTCAAAAATCCAAAAACATTAGAAAACTGAAAAAGAGCTTGTGTAAAAAGAGAAAATGATAGTACATCAGCTAGACAGTTGCAGTATGCTAAAGAAATGTAAAGCTTAAAATGTGTTAAGAAGTCTTGCTGATGATATGCCGATAGGTTTTTACACATTTGGTAAGTTTGTTTGGGATATAAACCTAAATCATCACTTGCTTTTACGTGGGGAACATCTCTCGGATATATTGGTAACCCCTGAAATCTTGTTTGAAAGGCTCTATTTCTGACATACTAGGTCTTTGTACGTGATGATATCTGGGGTATTATACCAGGACTTCTGATTTTGCGGAATCAATAGCCTAGTCCTCGTATAATATTCTGCAATGCTTTATTCTTAAAGCTCACCCTCAGCATAAAAAATGATGAAACATTGCCAAATGCTAATCATGTGCTGTTGAAAAAGAAGATCCCTAAAGGGGACCCACCTAAAGTCGAGCCATCATCTCTCTGTATGAACGGAAGTTCTAGCCTGAGCTCTCATGGCCTCGCATTTACCCTTTACAGATAGCATTAGTGTGCACTCACCTGTAAGACTGAATATAGTAGTCTGGATACGGGAGTATATTCTGAGATGGTACACTCGTAAAAGTTAAAGTCTTTAAGACATTAAATTCGTATCCTGAACAGATTGAAATTTGTGTGAAAATTTAAGTGGATCAGTATATCGACAATCTAAGCGAATTGTTTAATTCTGAGTATGAAATATAAGCTTAACGGTACTCGTAGCTTGTCAGTAGCTGATATGATTCCCTAACACGCTCACCAAAAATATGTTTGTAAATAGTTTTCATTTATTGCATTTCATTTCAGCTTAGCATTCAAAACTTAAAAAAAAAATCATTGCATTCTAGTCTAGAAACTTTCTTAAAATCCAAAAAGATTTTACATTTCTACTTTGTTTTATCGACAAACCAAAGTGGAAAGCTGATCTTCAGATTCGCAGTTTGAAGCAGATGCAGGAAAGTTTCTGAACTGGAAGATGAGTTGGGAGCTTATCATATTAAAACCTGAGAAAATGCAAAGTCAAAAGCAAGTTTATTAATTTTAAACTTGTAATTTTCAGAAAATGTTTGAAAAATGTTGAACAAAAGTCAATTTTACTTTGTCTCGAGTCAACCAAGGTCATTAAGTTGGACTTGGTAGACAAATTAAGTATCCAGGGTCATTAACTTGGATCTAGAGACTTAAGTGGATTATTAAAAACTGATAAAAAAAAACAACAAAAGAAATAAAAAAGTCAAGAGATTTAAATGTCATATGTTTGAGAAGCAGGAAAAAGTTCTGAACTTGTAATAGCAGCAAAGTGAGATTCCCATGGCTAAGTCTAAACAAAGTTTGAGCCAGAATGCTATCCCAGCTTATTGAAAGGGGGAGTCTGAAGACGTAAGAGTCAGATGCAGTTTCTGGATCAACATTCAAGGGGAGTTTGAAGTTTGAGGATGCTTACAGTGTCAGATATTTTGGAAAGAGTAAGAAGATAGATCAAGTCTGAAGACTACTGGAGACTCGATGCCGAAGACTTCGTCAACATCCAAGGGGGAGTATGTTGCTGCATTCATGTCTGTTAACTTTGTCTTTTATCGAGTCTTGTATATAGATAGGATAAGCTAGTGCTCAGATGTCGGGATATTAGGGTTTTCATGTTTATAGGCCATTTCACACGAAATGGGGTTTGATCCATTTCGTACTAAATGAAGGCTAGTCCAGTTCGTACGAAATGGAATTGCCATTTCGCACGAAATGACCATTTCGTGTGAACCTTTTCGTGCGGAATGGTCAGCCTATATATACCTGAGCATGGTTGTCATTTGTAACGTTGGAGATTTTAGAGCCGAGGTGCTGCCAAATTGTCAACTGATCTGTATAGCTTTGAAATCAATATATAAGTGAATTTAAGCGTGAATCAAGTCCGTATCATCGAATTCCGCCTTTGATATGGATTAAAACTCTTCTGATCGACTCGTATAGGTCGTACAACGATCCAACATTAGCAGCTTATTTGCGATACTTTGGGCTAGTTTTGATGGTTTTTAGTGTGTATTACAATACCATGTGCCCACATGGAGGGTCAAGATCGAAGCACGTTTTGCGAGGAACGATCCTAACGGTTGTGGGTTTTCTATAAATACCCAACTCATTTTCATTATTTCCTCACAATCTGATTCAAATAGCTCTAAGTTGGGGTCTAGCACTTCATACCTGAGCAATTTGAATCAAGATTTCCTTGCTTGGACCCTTTGTAAGTATTCTTTCATGCTTTTATGCGTTTTTAGCACGAAAGTCAAACAGTGTTTGACTTTCTGCTTTGACCAGTCTTTGGTCAACACAAAGTTCGTTTGAACTTTGCAATGTGAGCATAATCACAATGGTTATAGTCCCTAGTGACTATACCTACTGATTACCACGTTGATTAGGTGTAGTGACGAGTCATAGTTTCGGTCAAAATGCGCGTTCATGCGTATTTTGCAGCCAAACTATTCTTGGGTATCAAAACCCTTTGTTTTGATATCAAAACCTGTTTTCTAACTTAACTAAACATGTTTTAACATGTTTAGCTCGTCACTTTTAGATTAGTGCTTATATAAGGTCGTAAGATAAGCAGTCTAAACAACCGCTTAGACTTTCGAACTAGACCCGTTTGGTCGATCATTAGGATCCGACCAAGCATGGTTAGTGACCATAGTTGTATAGGGAATAACCTTCCGAGGTTATACCTTATGGTCACTTAGTTTAAGTAGTTGTATGATAGGTAGTCTATATGCCTTAGGTAAAATGACCAAAATGCCCTTTTCATGCATAATTGAATTTTAAGCATATGTAACCTAACTTTTGTCACTTAAACTAATTATGCAACATATTTAAACATGTTAAGGCATATAATACTTGTCATAGGACTAGTTAGACGTCTCGAATGCGTTTTACGCGAACGACACGTTAAAGTAGCGTAAGCTACCTTAATGGGTCGTAAGCACTTAGGATAGGTTTCGATTTAGTTTGTAGGATTTGTTAAACCATGTCATATGAGTTCCAATACTCATTTGGTTTACGAAACCTCATCCTATCCAATCTTCCGATTTAGGTCCGGTTTATTTACATAGTTACTTATAATAGGTGCCGATTGATTTCCGTGATCCCTCTAGCTTTGCTTGGTTGTTATTCAAGACTTCTAAGCATTCTCAAGTGAGTACATAGTTCCCCTATTTTACTTTTTTCGATTGTTTTGGGGTGATTCATATGTGTTAAATGATTTCGATGTTTTTAACGATGGTTTCGAAAATGATTAAAATGGTTTATATTAAATTAATAATGATTTTGATAATGTGAATAAACTTGTTGGTTGTAATTACATAACGAATAACATTCATTAGTTTTGACCGAACCGACCAGTATTAGGTTATGGTACCATTGGATCTGACAAATCCCGTTATCAGACTGCACCCATGGTTATGTGTGGGTTAGGTGGGTAACGACTGAATCTGTGATTGTTAATTTACCCTTTGGTGGTTTATTAATGCGAGTTTCGAGATAGTCGAGTCACGAAGGTTTGGATGTTATTAGCGAGACGACCAAAAGTAGTTTTCACAATTAAAACAAGAATGATTTAAACGACTGAAGCGATTTTAACGAGCTAAATGATTTGGGTAAACGATTGGTTTTTGGTTAGTGTTTAGATAACGGGACGGGTGTAGTGTGATGAAAACATGGTAGATACGCCGCTGGTATTTCTTATATATAAGTGTTTTCATCATATTACATACCGTGGCGTTATTTAGTTCACTTGGGTAAACGATTTTGAAACAATGTCACACAATGATGTTTTCTGGATAATATAAACCATACGAGTTTTATTAACGAGTTTTTACGAGATGTTTTACAATTTGATTTAATTAAATAAATGTTTTGGGTTAAGAATCATGGCTACGAGATTTTATAAATTATAACCAACTTGATTTGAGTTGGTTAATTATGTCGCAATACTATACTTTTCAAAACAAGGTTTTTAATTAGGTATTGCAACATGTAAACTAGCCATGAATCCGACACTCTCATAAACCTATGTGCTCGCCAGCATTTCTTTGCTGACTTTGTTTTTTTTACATATGTTTCAGGTGTTGTTGAATGATGTTGATTGCTAGGATGCATGCTCACATAGGACTGGACGAGGCCTTAGTGACTTAATAACAATGATAGACTATGTTTGTCACACCCCCAAAATCCACAAGCGGAGTATCACCGCATGAGGCGTGACTGACCCGGATCTAGCCAACAAACACATTGAACTCATAGTTATATTTAAATAAAGCTTTCATTTATTAACATTAAGTGTTACAACATTACAAATAATTCAAAGTATACAGCGGAAGCATAATTAATTCGTTAAGTGTTTATAAACCACATGTAAAAGCCATTAGTCTTGTGTTGTGTTTCCATGTATCTCGACCCATGACCACTCCAGCTTCCCAGACAGCAAGTTCTAACAATATGCACCTAAAGGCCTGCAAGACATGTAACAACGAATCAACAACAAAGTTGAGCGAGTTCACAGTTGGTTGTCCGTTTAAAAGTTGTTCCAAAAATCATAAGTTCATTTGAAAACCAGTAGTTAATCAGTTCCTTGTTTCCCAAACCATAACCAGTGGGGGCTACCCCATGTTGTAAACCACTTATAGGTTGTCGTCCTTCCCAACCGAGGACGGAGGTACGTACTCTACCCAACCGAGAATACGCAGGTTAAATGTAGTCGTCCTTCCCAACCGAGAACGAAGATACGTAAGTCGTCCTTCCCAACCGAGAACGAAGGTACGTACTCTACCCAACCGAGAATACGTAGGTTAAGCGTAGTCGTCCTTCCCAACCGAGGACGATGGTACATATTCTGTTAGAGGTGAATATGTAGGTTTCGTTTTAGCTTCTTTACCCATTCCCAAACCACCGGGAATCCCATGCCTTATAGAAAGTGTGAACCCACCTTGGTTTGCTCGGTAAGATTAATTACTTGTTATCAATTGATCAAGCACGTCCTAGCATAGTGTATCAATAACAATCAGTTTCGTATTCGCATTGAATCACATACTTTTACCACATATTACACAAGTTGCCCTCAAGGATTATGCACATAATGATACGCATTATAACAGTTAACTACGTCATACATTAGCCAAGTTATTACAGTTTATCCACATAACATATTTTCGCACCACACACAAGCTGACTTCCCAAGCCCAAGTTCCAACTACACTTAACAAATTATAGTATGCATCATGGGGGGTGCGGCCCACTTACCTTCGTGTGATCCATGCACATTCATGATCAACAATGACTTGTAGTCTACTGTAAATAACATGTTCCAATGTTGCACGCGGCCCGTTTGTAACCATTTACATCTAATTAAGTCATACCACCCGGGTTATGTGTAAAGCCCAATCACGTGTGTGGCCCATGGACCCGAGGCCCATCCGGCACTGTACTCAGCATCGCGGCCCAGCACAAATTGTGCGCGGCCTAACTTAAAAGTCTCACGGACTCGTGTGCAGCCCACTTAACTCATATCGGCCGAAGGTGTAATTGTGTGATCCGATTAATCTATTATTTAGTTCTTAATACCCATTCTCTTCTCATAATACCAAACACTTAGTTTTATTTATTTTCTATGTATACATCATCAAAGAATGGCATTAACATAACACTTACACCCTCATGATTTGAACCGGATTGACTACATGACACCTTGTCAGCATTATCAAATTACTATCAAACTTACTAACCCAAACACTAGAGTTCTTGCACATGGTTATAATTCAAACAATCTAAACTCACACATATAAACAATCACATGCTTCCTGTCAATTCACATGCAATTATAAACACACTAGCCGACAACATGAAGTGATTCTTTTCCACTTGGCTGCACTTTCTAGGCATCTCATGTGACACCTGGGTCACTGTGACCATCAAACAAATACCAATCCAATGAAATATTATATTTCATACTTGGGATCTGTATAAATATGTGTATCTTTTGCACATATAATTTCTTGTTCGATTTCGGGCTTTAAATCGCTTTCTGGAAGGTTATACGCGAGCTGATGCGTAAATATAACCAGTTTAATGCAACAAACACTCCGGAATAGTGAAATAGGATTAACATACCTTAAATAACCTTTACATAACTTAGAAATAAGTTTCGAAGGCTTTGGTATGGCAAAATCAAGTTAAATCGCTTACAGGGACTAAAGTTGACAAACTATGAAAGTATGCCAATTTGAACAGTAACAGACATTCCGGAACATGGCCATAAGTTAAACATACCATAAATATCCTTTACATAGCTTAGAAATAGGCTTTGAGGGGTTCGGTGTGCTAAAATAAACTTTTGGGTCATTTAGGGACTAAAAGCGTCAAAAAGTGCACAAGTTTGCATTTTCGCGCATAACTTACGTTCTGAATACCTCCGGACATCCAAAAATTTATGTAAGCACTAAAATATTTTATTTTAGTGTTTGGCATAAGAAAAATCCATTCGTCGCGTAGTTTGGATCGTTTTTCACGCTTATGCGCATTCCGTCGTAATTAAGCGAACATCGCGATCATACGACCAAACGAACCGACATCCGACATATTTGTGAGCATGTTTCATGTCCACTATGTTTAGGCATCCTTGTGGAGCCTTGAAAATGGTTTAACGGGCATCAAACGTGTGGAAAATGGACTGAAACATGTGCAGGGACCTAATCTGCCATTTCTGCAGAAAGGGGGGCTAGGCGTGACGCGAGGGACCCTAGGCGTCACGCGAGGCCCTTTCAGATCAGCAAAAGTCGTTTTTACAGCTGTTAGCAGCTGTTATGCCCTCTAAACTCATCCACACTTGCCCTTTCCTGCTCATGAGGGGCCATTTTGAGTTACCATAGGGTTGCAACAAGTGTAAGGACAAGATCAAAGCATGTTATTTGATAAACGATCCTAACGGTTGTCCATTTACTATAAATACCCACCAACATCACTTGCAAAACCCACAAAAATCTGATCTAAAAGCTCTAAGTTGAAGCCATTGCTTCATACCTGAGCTACTTAGATCAAGATTAGCTTTCGGGGACCCTTTGTAAGTGTTCCTTCGTTCTTTTTATACTTTTAGCGTTAAAAGTCAAACTTTGTTTGACTTTCTGCATTGACCAGTTTATGGTCAATGCAAAGTTCGTTTGAACTTCATAACGTGAGCGTGATCACGATGGTTATAGTCCCTAGTGACTATACCTACTGATTACCACGATATCTAGGCTCAGAGACGAGTCGTAGTTTCGGCCAAAATGCGCATTCTTGCGTATTTTGTAACCAAACTACTCTTAGGTATCAAAACCATTTGTTTTGATACCAAACCTGTTTTCTAAACTTAGTTAAGCATGTTTTAACATGCTTAGCTCGTCACTTTTAGTTTAGTGCTTATATAGGGTCGTAAGGTAAGCGATCTAAACAATCGCTTATACTTTCGAACCCGACCCGTTTGGTCGATCATTAGGATCCGACCAAACACATTAGGTGACCATAGTATATAGGGAATAACCTTCCAAGGTTATACCTTATGGTCACGGCGTTTAGTTAGTTGTATGATAGGTAGTTTATATGCCTTAGGTAAATGACCAAAATGCCCTTTTTACGCCAAAATTCATGTTAAGCATATGTAACAAAACTTTTGATATCTAAACTGATTTGGCAACAATATTAGACATGTTAAGGCATATTTTACTTGTCATAGGACTAGTAGGCGGTCTGAACGCATTTTACGCGAACGACGCGTTAAAGTAGCACAAGCTACCTAAACGGGTCGTAATGGGTCGTAAGCACTTAGGATAGGTTTCATTTTAGTATGTAGGCTTTGTTAAACCATATTACATGAGTTCCCATACTCATTTGGTTTACGAGCCCTCATTCTATCCGATCCTCCGATATAGGTCCGGTTTATTAACGTAGATACCTATATTAGGTGCCGTTTGAATCCGTGAATCTTCTAGCTTTGCTTGGTGGATATCTAAAGTCTATTGAGCAATCTCAAGTGAGTACATAGACCCCTCTTTTACTGTTTTCCAAACGTTTTGGGGTGAAACACATGTGCCTACTTGTTATTTTCATGCTTTCCATGTTTTCATATCATATACTTGCTATGTCCATTGTGTGCATACTTAGTACATTGTTTTACATTACATGTCATGCTATGTATGTCCATTGTGTGCATACTTAGTACATTGTTTTACATTACATTTCATGCTATGTATGTCCATTGTGTGCATACTTAGTACATTGTTTTACATTACATTTCATGCTATGTATGTCCATTGTGTGCATACTTAGTACATTGTTTTACATTACATTTCATGCTATGTATGTCCATTATGTGCATACTTAGTACATTGTTTTACATTACATTTCATGCTATGTATGTCCATTGTGTGCATACTTAGTACATTGTTTTACATTACATTTTGTTGCATATGCTCATCCAGCATATGAACACATTATATTACATTTTGAACCGTTGTAACCATTTGACTATGTGAACCGTCGTAACCATTTGATTATATGAACCGTTTGTAACTGTTGAACCGTGTGAACCATTTATATCTGTTGACATGATTTACATTTGACAATAGACTTTGGACTATACATAAACATTTCTACAATTGTTAAACATTACATCTTGATGGTTTGGTTTGAGTAAGTGATTTAAGTAACGAGGCGTGTGTAATATGATACAAGCATGGTGGATACGCCGCTGGTACTTCCTATATATAAGTGTTTGTATGGTATTACATATCGTAGCGTTATTTGAATCATTTCAATTTGAGACATATAACATTTTATACAAATAACATACTTTTCACAAGACATTGTTTTGCAAACAACTTATCATATACAAACTCATTTTACATGGTTATTCATTTAACCCTACATTATTCTCTTATTTATACATATCATCTGAACTTATTGTTTTCAAACGATTTACAAAACAAATCAATTTACAAGGTTCATGACTAAACTTTATTAAACATTTTCTTAAACTTACAAGTCATGAATCCTATTTTTCACAAAACCTATGTATCTCACAGGCATTTTTATGCTGACGTACCTATTTTCACATGTGTTTTTAGGAGTTGATGCGTAGGACTTATCGAGATACACTTAGGCGGACTTGGGCCTTAGTGACAATAAAAGATGCAAGACTAGTTATTTATGTTATATTTCTTTGATTGTCAAGACATTGTAACTCTTTTAAATCAATAAAACAATATTTAAATTTCCATGTGTTATGAAACAATGATTCTGTTACAACACTCCCCGACGTTTCCGCCCCGTTTTGTTGTTTTACGTGGTCGGGGTGTGACAGAAAAGTTGGTATCAGAGCTCATGGTTATAGGGAATTAGGTTATTATTAATGCTTTGACCTAGTCTATAACCTTCCTAGGACCCTAACGCGAGTTTACTTGCGTTTAGTCATAAAACAATACCGTCACCTATCCTTAGGCGACGACCACAACAAGAACATAAATTTCAAAACCGCTTTGAAAACTAATCATCTGTTCTAGGATGATTGATTACTAGGTTTTGAACCCTCTATTGTAAGGTTTTGAACCCTCTGTTATAAGGTTTTGAACCCTTTTGAGTTTTCAAAATCTCGTCAAAGTTTTGGGTCTTAAATAGTGTGAACACGTGCAAACTGGAAGAGTGAATGCATGTACCCTGAGTTTTCTGTCTAAGGCTAGAGTGTTCGTACAAATCCACATAATCGGACCAGTCACTCTTACCTGGGAACTCTTGGGGTGAGTATCCACTTATAGGCGAGCATGTCTTCGCGATACATTATGAGGATCTAATTGCTTTGATTCAGCCTTTGTGTGTCGTTTGTTTGCTTCGTGGTTCAAACAAATGACCATCACCCATGATTTTGGTCGGAAATTGTAACATCCTATTCTTACCCAATGCCATTTCATTTGTTTTCTCTCTTGTTTCCCCTTTTAGAATGCCTCCACGATGTGAAAATCAGGTATCTATTGAAGAGCTGGCAGCTGTCATTACACAGCAAATGACTGCTGCAATCCCGAACATCGTTGCTCAATGTAACCAAGCCCTCAACAACAATAATGCCCCCTGCAACTTCAAGACGTTCAACTCGGCTAAGCCATCAAAGTTTTTTTGGTCTCAAGGAGCGACTGCACTTCTGCAATGGTTCGAGAGTTTAGAGAGCACCTTCAGACATGTTCAATGTCCAAACGAGCGAAAGGTAGATTTCGCATCTAGTGTCTTTGAGAAACGAGCTTTGACATGGTGGAACGGTGTGATGAGAGATAGGGGTGCCGAAGTGGCACTGGCTCAAACATGGGAAGAACTTAGAGCACTGATGATGAAGGAATTCTGTCCTCGTCATGAGATCAGGGCCTTGGAAAGGGAATTCGACGATCTTAAGCAAGACAGCGGTGAACATCGAGCATACACTGATCGATATGAGGAGCTGAGCCTGTTGTGTCCTACCATGGTTACGCCTTTGGAAAAGGTGATCGAAAAATACATTGATGGTCTCCCTGACTCAATACAAGACATTGTGACTGGTAGCAACCCTACTACAGTTAGACAGGCCATTGAGCTAGCTGCAACCTTGACTGAATCTCAGATTAGGAAAGGTAAACTTTTTTGAAAAAGTGACAAGAAACCAATCGAGGAATCAAAGACCATGGATGAACAGACTGGATCCCCTAAGAGGTCAAAGAAGCGAAAGGCTTCTCAGAACTTCGCCGTGGTCGCTCACAATGGTCAAGTCGTCCCCAACCAACCAGCTCAACCCCCTGCTAGGAAGCCATACAATGGAACTTCACCCTTGTGCAACCAATGTAACCTTCATCATCATGCTAGTGTGAAGTGCCGCGAATGCCAAATTTGTGGACTTAAAGGTCATACATCAAAAGTTTGCCGAGCTGCAGTTGCACCAAATTAAGCTGACAACAATCCTGCTCAAGCTCGCTTTCCACCAGGTTCTTGCTACAATTGTGGCGAGATGGGTCATTTCCGAAGAAATTGACCAAAGCTTGCTAATGCAAATCCAGCACAGGGATGAGCATCTGACTGACTAAAAGACAACACCCTTTAGAAATAATCATGTTTTATGTATTATTTTCTTTTGTTGTCAAGGTCCATGATACAGTTGTTATCATTGTTTATAAATAAATCTTTTATTTACATTGCAATGTATTTATGAGGTTGTATGTATAAACAACATATCCCTTACAATACCGATAATTAAGGAATCGTATTCCTTGAAAAGCAAACTACCCCCAAATAATTTTTCTATTTTATGATCTCTTGCGTTTTCCACGAAATTCCTAAGTACCCGTTTCTTCCAAGGAAACGAAGTACAAGGCGCAAGTTACAACACTGGACGAATACCCAAAGTACCACTATAAATCCTTAATAGGGTACCTAAGGGTATTTCCGTAAATCCTAAAAATGTTGTGTTCCTTAATTCGAATATTACGTTTCTTTGAAAACAAAATCGAATTTTTGGGAGATCTTCCTATCTTTTCAGATAGATCCCAGAGGACATTGAAGCCCATCGACTGGTTTCCTGGTGTACCTTGAATATCCATATTCAATCAATAGCAAGTTAATAACAAATTAATAATCAAGTTAAACAATTATGTGATTAAGTGCTTATGTGTTCCCTTTTATGTTTTTGTGTGATCCAAATTATGTTATCCAAATCCTCGTAGAATCTTCCATATCTTCGTATAAGGGATTCATAGTAGGATACCCAAAGGTACTACCTAAAATCCTTAATGGACTTCTACGTTGTAGTTAAGTCCCTTGGATTATAAAGTACTACTCCATACTTAGACCCCGTGAGTGGTCTAGTTAAACAGATCGATCCAAAAATCTGGTTAGGAACATCATGTGATGATATAGCTGAAAGGACTCCTTGGTGGCCTAATTAAAAGGATCATTTGTCGATCTAATTAAAAGGACCCTATGGTAGTCTAGTCACACTCATCACAGGTTTGATTTTCCTCCCCTAAACATTACAAGACAAAATGTGCGGACTATGCAAGGAATTACGTAATTATGGATGCATACATAATTATGGAATTCAGTGCACAGAAACCACAGCGAGTTTTGTCATGTGTCTAGAGTTGACTCGGTTCATTCGCATTTCTGAAGAAATTGTGGAAAATGACTCATTCCGTTCATTTTCGTTTCTGAAGAAATTGTGGAAAATGACTCATTCCGTTCATTTTCGTTCCTGAAGAAATTGTGGAAAATGACTCATTCCGTTCATTTTTCGTTTATGAAGAAATTGTGGAAAATGACTCATTCCGTTCATTTTCGTTTCTGAAGAAATTGTGGAAAATGACTCATTCCGTTCATTTTCGTTTCTGAAGAAATTGTGGAAAATGACTCATTCTGTTCATTTTCGTTTCTGTAGAAATTGTGGAAAATGACTCATTCCGTTCATTTTCGTTTCTGAAGAAATTGTGGAAAATGACTCATTCTGTTCATTTTCGTTTCTGTAGAAATTGTGGAAAATGACTCATTCCGTTCATTTTCATTTCTGAAGAATACCCATTAAGGAAAATGACTCATTCCGTGCATTTTCGTTTCTGAAGAATACCCATTAAGGAAAAATGACTCATTCCGTGCATTTTTCGTTTCTGAAAATTATCCATCGAAGGGAAATGAATATCCCTGATTCTTTCTTCATTTCCATTTCTGAAAAATGTCCGTTAAGGAAATGACAGGATTATGCCTTGCATATCTCAGGTGGTTATTTGACACAAAGTCACAGATAGACTCCTACGAATAAATTTCGGGACGAAATTTCCTAAAGTAGGGGAGACTGTGACACCTGGGTCACTGTGACCATCAAACAAATACCAAGCCAATGAAATATTATATTTCATACTTGGGATCTGTATAAATATGTGTATCTTTTGCACATATCATTTCTTGTTCGATTTCGGGCTTTAAATCGCTTTCTGGAAGGTTATACGCGAGCTGATGCGTAAATATAACTAGTTTAATGCAACGAACACTCCGGAATAGTGAAATAGGCTTAACATACCTTAAATAACCTTTACATAACTTAGAAATAAGTTTCGAAAGCTTTGGTATGGCAAAATCAAGTTAAATCGCTTACAGGGACTAAAGTTGACAAACTACGAAAGTATGCCAATTTGAACTGTAACAGACATTCTGGAACATGGCCATAAGTTAAAAATACCATAAATATCCTTTACATAGCTTAGAAATAGGCTTTGAGGGGTTCGGTGTGCTAAAATAAACTTTTGGGTCATTCAGGGACTAAAAGCGTCAAAAAGTGCACAAGTTTGCATTTTCGCGCATAACTTACGTTCTGAATACCTCCGGACATCCAAAAATTTATGTAAGCACTAAAATATTTTATTTTAGTGTTTGGCATAAGAAAAATCCATTCGTCGCGTAGTTTGGATCGTTTTTCACGCTTATGCGCATTCCGTCGTAATTAAGCGAACATCGCGATCATACGACCAAACGAACCGACCGCCGGCATATTTGTGAGCATGTTTCATGTCCACTATGTTTAGGCATCCTTTTGGAGCCTTGAAAATGGTTTAACGGGCTTCAAACGTGTGGAAAATGGACTGAAACATGTGCAGGGACCTAATCTGCCATTTCTGCAGAAAGGGGGGCTAGGCGTCACACGAGGCCCTTTCAGATCAGCAAAAGTCGTTTTTACAGCTGTTAACAGCTGTTATGCCCTCTAAACTCATCCACACTTGCCCTTTCCTGCTCATGAGGGGCCATTTTGAGTTACCATAGGGTTGCAACAAGTGTAAGGACAAGATCAAAGCACGTTATTCGATAAACGATCCTAACGGTTGTCCATTTACTATAAATATCCACCAACATCACTTGCAAAACCCACAAAAATCTGATCTAAAAGCTCTAAGTTGAAGCCATTGCTTCATACCTGAGCTACTTAGATCAAGATTAGCTTTCGGGGACCCTTTGTAAGTGTTCCTTCGTTCTTTTTATACTTTTAGCGTTAAAAGTCAAACTTTGTTTGACTTTCTGCATTGACCAGTTTATGGTCAATGCGAAGTTCGTTTGAACTTCATAACATGAGCGTGATCACGATGGTTATAGTCCCTAGTGACTATACCTACTGATTACCACGATATCTAGGCTCAGTGACGAGTCGTAGTTTCGGCCAAAATGCGCATTCTTGCGTATTTTGTAACCAAACTACTCTTAGGTATCATAACCGTTTATTTTGATACCAAACCTGTTTTCTAAACTTAGTTAAGCATGTTTTAACATGCTTAGCTCGTCACTTTTAGTTTAGTGCTTATATAGGGTCGTAAGGTAAGCGATCTAAACAATCGCTTATACTTTCGAACCCGACCCGTTTGGTCGATCATTAGGATCCGACCAAACACATTAGGTGACCATAGTATATAGGGAATAACCTTCTGAGGTTATACCTTATGGTCACGGCGTTTAGTTAGTTGTATAATAGGTAGTTTATATGCCTTAGGTAAATGACCAAAATGCCTTTTTTACGCCAAAATTCATATTAAGCATATGTAACATAAATTTTGATATCTAAACTGATTTGGCAACAATATTAGACATGTTAAGGCATATTTTACTTGTCATAGGACTAGTAGGCGGTCTGAACGCATTTTACGCGAACGACGCGTTAAAGTAGCACAAGCTACCTAAACGGGTCGTAATGGGTCGTAAGCACTTAGGATAGGTTTCATTTTAGTATGTAGGCTTTGTTAAACCATATTACATGAGTTCCCATACTCATTTGGTTTACGAGCCCTCATTCTATCCGATCCTCCGATATAGGTCCGGTTTATTAACATAGATACCTATATTAGGTGTCGTTTGAATCCGTGAATCTTCTAGCTTTGCTTGGTGGATATCTAAAGTCTATTGAGCAATCTCAAGTGAGTACATATACCCCTCTTTTACTGTTTTCTAAACGTTTTGGGGTGAAACACATGTGCCTACTTGTTATTTTCATGCTTTCCATGTTTTCATATCATATACTTGCTATGTTCATTAGTACACTATTAGTACATTGTTTTACATTACATTTCATGCTATGTATGTCCATTGTGTGCATACTTAGTACATTGTTTTACATTACATTTCATGCTATGTATGTCCATTGTGTGCATACTTAGTACATTGTTTTACATTACATTTCATGCTATGTATGTCCATTGTGTGCATACTTAGTACATTGTTTTACATTACATTTCATGCTATGTATGTCCATTGTGTGCATACTTAGTACATTGTTTTACATTACATTTTGTTGCATATGCTCATCCAGCATATGAACACATTATATTACATTTTGAACCGTTTTAACCATTTGACTATGTGAACCGTCGTAACCATTTGATTATATGAACCGTTTGTAACTGTTGAACCATGTGAACCATTTGTATCTGTTGACATGATTTACATTTGACAATAGACTTTGGACTATACATAAACATTTCTACAATTGTTAAACATTACATCTTGATGGTTTGGTTTGAGTAAGTGATTTAAGTAACGAGGCGTGTGTAATATGATACAATCATGGTGGATACGCCGCTGGTACTTCCTATATATAAGTGTTTGTATGGTATTACATATCGTAGCGTTATTTGAATCATTTCAATTTGAGACATATAACATTTTATACAAATAACATACTTTTCACAAGACATTGTTTTACAAACAACTTATTGTATACAAACTCATTTTACATGGTTATTCATTTAACCCTACATTATTCTCTTATTTATACATATCATCTGAACTTATTGTTTTCAAACAATTTAGAAAACAAATCAATTTACAAGGTTCATGACTAAACTTTATTAAACATTTTCTTAAACTTACAAGTCATGAATCCTATTTTTCACAAAACCTATGTATCTCACAGGCATTTTTATGCTGACGTACCTATTTTCACATGTGTTTTCAGGAGTTGATGCGTAGGACTTATCGAGATACACTTAGGCGGACTTGGGCCTTAGTGACAATAAAAGATGCAAGACTAGTTATTTATGTTATATTTCTTTGATTGTCAAGACATTGTAACTCTTTTAAATCAATAAAACAGTATTTAAATTTCCATGTGTTATGAAACAATGATTCTGTTACAACACTCCCCGACGTTTCCGCCACGTTTTGTTGTTTTACGTGGTCGGGGTGTGGCATCTCACATGTAATGTCATAGGATATTGGGCCAACAAAGCAAACAATAACATAATAATATTACTAACCGAATTCATTCTATAATTGTGACAACCCTCATAAATCCAGGTATCCGTACAATTAATTAATATTGATTTGTGCTTAATGACTGTGCTTAATTACAACTGATGACTTAAACTGCTTTCTGGTTTCTACATCATACATGCATGTGCATCACATATTACACACTGTCACATCATTTCACATGCAAACTCTTAGTGACATACATGATGCACAAAGCACGGTTAGCACAGTTAACGGATAGAAAGGAAATATGCTGACGGGGTTCAGTACATAGACAGACAGTGTTTTGAGACCCAGTATGGGCCCGGGGACAAGGTACTACACTAGTATGGTGTGTAGGGAAGTAAGGATCATAAAACTGTGTCACTAGGTGATAGTATAAGTGCCGGAAAGTGCCTAAAACCCACTAAAAGTGCAGAATTCTGCATATTTCAGCAAAATTCAGCATTTAAATAAGCTAGTAATGTGCAAAAATATGAAAAAATGGTCATGTATGCTTTCCTAAGTGTCGGGAATTAAAAGTGTCACAAAAAGTTACATAAAGGACACTATACGGTATAACTTGACACTTTAACGAACCGGTGTCTAACCGAACAACCGGACACTACCCGAAACACCAAAATTATACTAGAAACATTGTTTAATTATTTTTGAGCTAGTCATGATCCCCGAACACCTTAACACCCACTAAAATATCTAGTAACTAACTTAACTAACTATATACTTGGTTTTGGATTGTAAACTAACTAGTTGGTTCAAAGTTACACTTAGACCCCCCCCCCCTATGCTTGTCATCGGCCATACCACTACACCATACCTCAAAGATTTGATTTCTATTTTATATTTGATCTTGCTTGATCTTGTGGGCAAAATATTGGAAGAAAAGATTATAAGTATGGCATGAGATATCTAAAGATCATCACATTTTCACTCACTAACTCACTTCATCTCTCTCCCTCTCCTCCCTCTCATCTCGGTCGAACACCCCCACAAGCACCACCATCATCATCTAACTTCATTCATCCAATCCAAGCTCATTTCAAGTGTTAGAAGGTGATTGAGGAAGCTTGAAGCTTGTGGATCATCAAGGAGCTTTCTTACTTGCTTTTACCCACCATTTCCATCATCTTCTTCATCAAGTGTTCTTCCCTAGCTTAGAGCTAGTAGTAAGACTCTCACAACCCTTTGATACTTCTAATTTTAGTTGGTTAAAAGATATATTATGTTGTAAATCACAAGAACACTAAAGAACATAATCTTGAATCATTAACATGAAGCTTACATATGATGAAATCTTGTTGAAATAATGTTGTTTAAGTATATGTATGATACTTGTTGTTGTTACTTGAGATTATGATGTTGATCATCATAAAGAGCTTGCTAGATTGTGATTAAACACATGATCTAGCAAGTTAGAGGATGATTATGTGTTAACCCAAGAAGATCATCGTCATACATAAGCATGAACTTGAACAAAAATATGATTTCTTGGAAAATAATGAACAAAGTAAGCTAGTAATCTTATGAATCTAAGATTTATGAGTGGTTTTCCAAAAGAACCAGGTTTAAAATGTGATTCTTAGAAGATCTTGGTTTGTATTTAAACCTACACTATTTTTAGAGGTAAGACAAGTGTGTAAACACTTATGACACAAAAAGACCTCACAAAGAAACGTTTTTTGTAAAATGTGTTTACAAGTTGTAAACACCTAAACTCTTTAAGAATGGGATTATTAAAGAAATAAACACATTTTGGAGGGTAACTAAGTCTATTAAACTTATTACCAAGTCACTACAACTTTTAATAAAAGATCAAGTTCATGTTGTTATGTAAAGTGTATAGTTTTTGCACTTGGTAAGAATAATATTGTTTAGGGATTGATTGTTGATTGTTGTGATGATTCTTGAAAAGAAAATGATATGCTTTGATAGCATGGACACCTCCATTTTTAGAGGAAACTATGGCAAAATTTTCTAAAAATATAAACACTTAGAAAAATATTTTCTAACAAGTATTACAAGTGTATTTTGATCATAAGTCTTCAATATAAACTTTGCCATAATTTTTATAACAAAAATACAAATATTGGAGGTTGAATTTTATAAATAAAAATGGGTAAATATATATTTGGAATATATATACATATTAAGACACTTGTGTGATTATTTGTATACTTGGTGAAATGGTTATATTATTTTAGGGTAAAATAATATAACTTAACAAAGTACCATGAAATTTACTATCCAAAACAATACCGTTACAAATATATTTTTGGTAAATATTATTTTGGATACAAGAAATAAGAATATGATTTTTGTAAATATTACAAAGTTATATCATACTTTGACAAAAGGGAAAATATTATTTTTGGGAAGTTAAAGTATATTTCCTTAGTATATTTAGAAGATATATGATTTTTGGGAAAAATATATATTTTCTGGACAATACATTATTTTGGACAAAATAAGTTTAGATATATTTTCTAAAGTGAGACATGGAAATATATTATACAATAATACAAATATACATGTATAAGATACCCCCATCCTAGGGAAGGAAATACGAAGTTAAATACTTGAGAAGTATTAATACAGAAATATTACTTAAACAATTATTCCAAAGCCAAATATAATTTAAGTTGAAATATTAATTATTTTGACAAGTAATTATAACTTGGAATAATATCAGAAACGTAACTCAAACACGAAAATACTAAGCCAAGGCACGACCCGTTCGTCTAATAGACGTTAGTACACTGTAGGTAGTCGTGTTTGCTGAGGAGATTTGAGTACTAGTACTGAAGACACAATACTGTGAGTTCATGTCCCCCTTTTCTTTAAACGGTTTTGTTTATTTACTTTGGGGGTGAAATACATGTTACAAAAGGATTACTTACAATACAATTGGTATGGTTAGCCTAGGAAAGAACCATAGATCATGTGAATGGGTAGGCGTATACTTGAGGCCATCAATCCTCTTGTAGGACCGTGGGGCATGAGTGATAGATCTATTTGGGTGTAGCGAGCCCGCAGCCATGAGGCCAGGGTGGCCCATAGTGGTGACTATGTCTTCCAGCCGGAAGCCCGGTACAAATTTGCTAGGTTTGAGTCTTCCTACACCGTCACACATAGTAGTGGCCTTGCAAACCATTGGTGATCTTTTCCTTGTTTGCTATCATACCAGGACTTTCATACATACATTGAATACAAAGGTTTATACATACTCACAAACACATGAACTCGCTCAACTTTTGTTGATATTTTTAAACCACATGTATTTCAGGGAACTAAGGGATCTGGCAGGTGTGTGCATGTGTCTCAAGCTGCGTTTAAATAAAAGATGTCATCCGTGGTCATAGAGTTTAGAAGATGTATCCTATTCCTAGACGGGATACATGTTTCTAAACCCGATTTTATTTAAGATCTTTTGTCGAGTCTCGATGAACTCATTTGAACATGTTGTGGTTTGTAACTTAAGTTTGGTGTCAACTTTTCAAACAAGTATGTTGTGGTACTTTCAAACTTAACTTTTATGGATGAATATCTTTTGGTTTTATTATATAGCAATGTTATGATTGAATGCTATGGTATTAAGAAGTCACACCAATAACCACGCTTCCGCAAAAGTCAGGGTGTGACAGCTTGGTATCAGAGCTTCGATCGTAGCGAACTAGGATTCTTTCTCGAGTCTAGACTACGATCATTAGGGCTCTCACGAAAACATTTTCAAACATCTTTACATTGCATACACAAAATGTCCAGATCCAGGGAACAAACATTTTTACAAACAAAAGGGCACAAAACACATTTCAAAGGCTATATTTATAATTCAGTCTTAGAGACTGGGGAGGTTTAGTCTTAGAGACTGGGGAGGTTCAGTCTTAGAGACTGGGGAGGTTCAGTCTTAGAGACTAGGGAGGTTCAGTCTTAGAGACTAGGGAAATTAAGTCTTAGAGACTGGGGAAATTGAGTCTTAGAGACTGGGTAGTCAGTTTGAGAAACTGGGAAGGTTTTAGTCTGAGAGACTAGGGAGTTCAGTCTGAGAGGCTGGGTGGGATAGTCTGGGAAGACTAGGATGATTACATGCTTTTATTGTTACTGCATACATGCTTATTTGATGATTGTTGATGTACGTGCATATGTTGTGATTGTTTGTTACAGACATTATGTCATCTTCTTCTGAGAGTGGAGTATCCGACACAGTAGACCCTATGGCCATAGTCTCGGATGATGAGATAGCCACAGACCCTGAGGTTTTTACATCTGATACTACGAGTGACGACGATGATGATTTTCAGCCGTTCGCTTTACCAGATTTTGGAGATGATATACCGATAGCTGATGGTTTTCCTGACGGTGATCTACTTCTTGTTCTGATCCCTGCTCCTTTTCCTCTTGCTGCATTTCCTCTTGAGGATCTGCCTCTTGATGCTATGTCTGACGACGACATCGATCTTTATATCGAGGGTCCCCCTGAGGGTGCCCAGGATGGTGGGGCTCCGGTTGATGATGATGTTGTCATCCCACTTACAGAGATTCCAGTCGATGATGACGTTGTTGTTCCTCTTGTCGAGATTCCAGTCGCTGATATCATTGTTGTTCCGTTGGTCGAGATTCCTGCCGTTGAGATCTCATCTGACCATTCAGGTCCCGATTCATTTGAGTCCGTATCATCTGCTACTTTACACGCACGGGGCGTGCAGCATTTTCCCACTGACACTGATTCCGACACAGCGATGTCTGCCGCACCTATCTTTCCACACGACTTTGACCCTGATCATGAGATTGAGTTTGTCCCTGATGAGCAGCCTTTTGAGGCACCTGTCTTTCCTGACGATCAGCTCTTTGATATACCCGCTGATCTTGAGTATGCTCCAGCTGACCCTGAGCCTGAGATTGCACCTGAGCCTATACCTGCTCACGACCCTTTGCCTGTGCATGACCCTATCCCAGTTGATGTACCTGTTTCTGCACCACCTTTGCCTGACCCGATCCTTGTACTTGTTGATCGTGCTCCTTTTGCTACCCATGTAGACCCCAGATATGCTCACACCTGCAATGGGTGGATCGAGGACGATGACGACTTTCCTCCTTTTATTAGACCCGTTACTCCCCCACATGCATCTACCCAGGCACCCATTGATATCGCCCCATTTTATCCACATGAGTCAGACACACATCACACAGATCTACCGATCACATTTCTTCAGGATATCCCTCCTCCCCATCCAGGGGAAGGACCATCGAGTCAGCAGCCCAGTCATATACCTCCTGTGTCAACAGCCGATCATTTCATGCCACAGTTTGCACACACTGCTCCTTCTTCTGCACCCACGGGTGAGCCACGGATTTGGTTTCCGCCCAACGTGATGCCTGTATCTGATCCATACCATCCCTTCCACATTGGATACACGAGGGATGATTTGCTTTTGTCGCTGCAGCTCCAGCAGGAGATGCTGTGTAGGAGAGTCATGAAGTTAGAGAGGATCCCGCACCCTCCGCCTTGTTCTTGTCAGTCACCGTTCGCGACTCCCCCTGCTCCACTCCTACCATACCTAGATTCTGACTTCCGTTTTCTTACTTTGGAGCAGCAGGTTAGCTACCTGTTGCGTATCGTTCATGCCCTCGAGGAGGATTTAGCGCATTTGCGCAGGTTGCTTTTCGTTCCTCCACCTCCTCCTCCTCCTCCTCCACCATCAGCTTAGAGGTTTTTGGTTTTATGCAGATAGGATGCTTTTGATGAGAGTGCAGCTATTGAGCCAGATTGCACAGCCTTTTGAAGACCACACTTTTGACTTTTTGACTTTTGATTGTTGTAGTACGATGGATATTTTGGACAGGGGTGATGTGACCCTTAGTCTCTTTTGATGTATGATATATTGTGGAACATGTAAAACTGCACTTGTAGTCTTGATATATGATAGCTCAATCGCAACATTCTCATTACATGCATTGTTGAATTACTTGTTTACATTATGATTGGGTAAACACATATCATCCATGAGGTTACAAATGATAAAAGATATTATCCAGTGTTTATTTGCGTTGATAAATGTTATTACGTACGCATACTACATACTTATATGCATAAGACCTGACCTATACAAACTTCTTATAGAAGATGCCTCCATGAAGAGAAACTCGATTGCCCACTACTGAGGCCGAGTTACAAGAACGAATTTCACGAGCGATAGCAGATTACGAGGCCTCACGCACTGAAACTAGCGGGGGTACCTCGAGGAACAACCCACCTCATGGTAATGTTTAAGCCGCTTGAGACACATTGCATTACATTTGGATATTCCATGTGCGTTCGCTAATGCTTTCAGTGAATGACGTTACTTGTACAGGCTGTACCTATAAACAGTTTTTAGACTGTAAACCGCTGAATTTCGACGGCACCAGGGGTGCTGTGGCTTTTGTTCGATGGATAGAGAAGACCGATTCAGTGATAAGAATGAGCAAATGCGCACCAGAACAACAAGTCACTTACATCTCCGGATTGTTCATAGATGGAGCGCTTTCGTGGTGGAATCTCCAAGTCCAAACTCTGGGAGAGGCAGCAGCATACGCTTTAACTTGGAATGAAATGAAGGAACTCATGCGTAAAAAGTATTGCTCTAGGGCTGAAATCCAAAAGTTAGAAACTGTATTCTGGAACCTCAAGATGGACGGCTCGAAGATCACCGAATATGTGCAGAGATTTCACGATCTATCTCACGTGGTACCATACATGGTTAGTCCGGAATTCAAACATGTTGAGCGTTTCATTTGGGGGTTGGCACCTCAGATTATGAGTATGGTAACAACATCGAAACCTGCTATGATCACCGAGGCTATCGATCTGAGCGTAGCGTTAACGGAAGAAGCTATCAGGTTAAACAAGTTTTCGATCTCTGACCAAAAGAAGAAGGAGACTCACGTTGAGTCATCCGGTGAGAACAAACGGAAGTTCTCCAACTTTAAGAAAGGTACCAGCAGTACAAACAAGAAGGATGAGACAAACGCACCGGCCAATGCCAAAGGAAAGGGATATATAGGCACTTTGCCCAAATGTGATGCGTGTCAGTTGCATCACAGTGGACGATGCCGAGCTGGAAAATGTGAATCTTGTGGACGAGTTGGTCACTCGAAAGAAACATGCTGGGTTGGTACTGGCCGTGGTGGTCAAAGGGGCTTTGGTAATGGAAACAACAAACGTGGAGGTAATGGATACGGAAACCGCCCCCAAGGAGGAAATGGCTGTAACGGAAATCGTGGTAATTTTGCGAATCAAGCTGGGAGTGGAAACCGCAAGCAAAACAACGCTCAAGGTGGTAATGGGAATGGTAATGGTCGAGGACCGGGTTGTTTTAATTGTGGAGACGTGGGGCATTTTGATGTGCGTGAAGTGTGTTATGGTTTTAATGTTTATTTTAAGCCCTTTTACACTTTTTTAGCCAAGTTTTAAATTTATAAAACACGATATTTACTAACACTAAACACACATATGGGCAAGTGCACCCATCGTGAGCGTAGTATAGTGTTGGTAAGATACCGAGGTCGTCCAAGGACACAAGAGCTTTTAGTACCGGTTTATCCTCAACGTCTAATCAAATCAAAAAGTTAGAAAAAGGTTTTAAACTAGAAAAATAAAAACTAACTAAAATGCTGAAAATAAAATAAAAGTAAAAACAGATAGACAAGATGAATCACTTGGCTCCGACTCATGTATAGTGTAACCTTTGATTATTTCCGCACTTTTGCACTTTTTAAGAGATTATCTTAGTTATTGTAGTAGGCCCCTCTTTTGAAGGTGACGTTACCCTCAACCCAGTAGTTTGAGTCAGCAAGGATACAATCCTAAAGGGTCGGATTATTGAAAGATAATTAATTAAGTTATTAATGCATATTATGGTAGGCCCCTCTTTTGAAGGTGACGTTACCCTCGGCTAAGTAGTCTGAGTCAGCAGGGTTACAGTCCTAAGTAGCCAGGTTAAAGTATTAATAGTAGCTTACATATGAGGGGATCAAAGAGTTTGGACCCCCGCCATCCAATACCGTTAAGTATTGAAGGAGGTCCTACTAAATTTGACCCAGGTCCTTGCAGGATCTATACACTGAACAAGGCAAGACTCTTACCAAACCGTTCCCTTAACCCCCGACCAGGTAGCCAACATACCTCCATATAGACCGTGGAGATATGAATGGTGAAAATCTTTTATTTTATATAGACAGTAAAATAATGCCAAGACACCACGGACAAACGATAAGGAAAAATCACCTTCAACATAAGAAACTAGTTATTAAAGTCATTAATACATAACCAAGTAAAAAGTGCGAAAAGATTAAAAATAAAAAGTATTACACTAGACACTTTGTCTTCACCAAGTGATGTAAGAGACTTAGGCAAACATGGCCTTGATTGTCAAGAACTCTTACGATCAATCTTGGATCCCGAGACGACTCACACACTCTATGATGTACAATGGATGATGGTGTTATGGTGGTGGTGGGTGGTGGGTGAAGTGTGAGAGAGGTGGTGTGCCAAGGGATGGTTTGCACTTGAGCCAAGCACTCCTATTTATAGGCTGAACAGAAGCTCGGGCACGGCCCCGCGTCCATCCTTCATCTCTTTCTTCATTAATTGCAGTTTGTCTGCATTAGTTGACCACGCCCCCGTGTCCACTGGGCACGCCCCCGTGTCCACTGGGCACGCCCCCGTGTGCATAAGCAAATCTGTACTATCGAGATTTCCCAGATTCTGCGAATCTTAGAGTTGACCACGGCCCCGTGTCCGCTGAGCACGACCCCGTGGTGGGCGATAGAAGCTTTTACAACTTTGTCTTTTCTGCTGGCACTTGGGCACGCCCCCATGTTCACTGAGCACGGGGCGTGTTCAGCCTTCTGTTTTCTTGTTTTGCTTGGGAAGATGCTGTCGTGGGGTCGGGCATGTCACGTTTGTTCCTTTTCTTGTATTCACGTTAGATTTAGCTGTCTTTTTGCTTCTTTTGTTAATTTGAGCTCATTTAATCCTGAAAATATAAAAGGAAGACAAAAGCACACTTTTTCCAACATTAGTACTAAAAAATGGTTAGTTTTATGCCACAATTGATGTAATTTATATGTTGCATTTTGCACACATCAAATACCCCCACACTTGAATCTTTGCTTGTCCTCAAGCAAAACTCTTTATAATGTGGCTTTACACTCCCAAATGGAATGGGTAGAAGAGAAGGTTTTTGGGCTTGTGATAGAGTGTCGGGATTTCCAAGATTCTTTATTAAGTTTTATTTTTTATTTATTTACAATCTTATTCATCATGATTTATTTAAAACTTTTCATAAGTTAAATTACTTATTAGGGCATAACATGCCTCTTTAAAATTCCATTTATATACAAGTTCACATACCTCACGGAGATCACTCAACACTCGGCCGAAAATGTATTTTAGTGAATCACTCGAGAGCGGCATGGAACTTACTCCTACCATAGGCTTGCCAAGCAATCAATCCTCCTCCTTTTTAACTATATACCTTTGTAAATATCAAGAGGACTTTTGGGGTGAAGGGTTAGGCTTGGGTTAAAGGTAGGTGGTTGGGTTAGTGGTTAGTGAAAGGGCGAAAAGCGTAACAAGCGTCGGTTTTCGTAAGGCTTTTTATTTTTGCAACTTTTATTTTGATGAAGCTTTTATTCAAACAAAGTTATTTTTGATAAACTTGTTTGTTTATTTCTCTTTTGCTTCATCACTATATATATTTATTTATTTATTAATTTTTTTTTTGAAAAATCATACTAAAAACCGAGCTTATTACTAAAACAAAAGGTTAATAATAAAAAGGGTTTTGGTTGGTGAAAAGGGTGTTTGGTTTGGGTTATGAAACGAAAAGGTTTAGGCTCAAAGGGGCTAACTACGGGGATTTTGGGTAGGTGGTAAAAAAAAAATAATGGTGTAGAAATAAAAAGGGTTAGTCCTAATGCCTCCATCATTTACTTACTCGGGTTTAAGTTGGTAAGGACCGGGAATGTATCGTCGTGGCAAGTTCTAGAGTCGTAAGAACCAAGCGGCTATTCACACAAGAAACGAAAAAATGAGTATTTAGTTTAAAGATATATATTTGTATGCCCAATAAAGGCTCAAAACTCACTTTTGTGGGAATGGGTTTTTATGTGATCAAGTATATATAATCCAATTTTAACTAAGCTTGTCATGCCGTTTCATAATTTTCTTATGTTGGTTCTTTTTATTACGACGCTATCGGTTGTAAATTTATAAAAATATAACCTTTTTAGAACTTGAAATTCCCAAGTTAAACCTAGACAAGTAAAAAATTTGGGGTGATTAGCGGTTCCAATAGAGTTTTGTGTAAGGCTTGTAGTTAGGACTTGCAAGATTCAAGGTTTTAGCATCCCCCCCCCCCCACACTTAAATTACACATTGTCCTCAATGTATCCCAAAAATAAGTTTTTAGGTTGATTGAATGTGTAAAAGGGTGTGAAAAAGCAAAAATTTGTGTTACTGGGCGTCTGGACACGGCCCCGTGGTGTCCGGGCACGGCCCCGTGTTCAGTCGCCAGTAACAAAATTGAAAAAGAGAAACAGAAGCCTGGACACGGGGGCGTGTTGGGTGAACACGGCCCGTGTCCAGTTTACCTGAACTAGGCATTTTCTGCAGACTGTGCAGCACGGGGCCGTGTTGGGCGGACACGGCCCGTGCTGAACTTGCTGTAACGAAGAAAATTTTGTCGGATGGCCCTGTTTTCCTGCATGGGGTGCTGGTTCAAGTTTCCCTTGTTTCCTTTGCCATCCCGAGTGTGTTTTATTCCTGAAAATTAAAACTAACTAGAAAACATAAGAATTAATCTAAACTAAGGATAGTTCCGCGAAATGCCTCCGTGGTGCGCCACGTTTATAAGGGTCCTTGGCTAGACCCAAAGCCTGGTCATATGCCACCCAAGTGGGATGTTTTGCATCCCAAGCTACACCGTCGGAGAGCGTCATCCAAGCTTGAGTCTATGACCTTCATGTAGTTGACCGGGTCTTTGTCTTCTACTATCTTTCCAACTCCAAACTTCACTTCCTCGTCCCCAAACTTCAATGTTAGTGTTCCGTCATTCATATCTACCACTGCTTGGGCGGTGGCTAGAAATGGCCTCCCGAGGATGAGAGGGACATCGGCGTCTTCTTCCATATCTAGTATGACAAAGTCGGCCGGGAAGACGAAATTGTCGACTATGACCAATAGATTTTCAGCGACACCTTGTGGAAATTTGACGGATCTATCGGCAAGTTGTATGCTCATCTTTGTAGGGCTTGTTTTTCCTAGGCCGAGTCGTTTGAACATTGATGTGGGCATGAGGTTGATGCTAGCCCCAAGATCGGCTAGTGCATTGCAAATGGGGGATTCCCCAATCGAACAAGGAATCGTGAAGCTTCCAGGATCAATCTTCTTTTGTGGGAGTTTGTTGAGTACTAAAGCGGAGCATTCTTCGCCTAAGTTAACTAATTGCAATGATTCAATTTTCCTTTTGTGAGTGAGGAAGTCCCTCATAAATTTTGAATACTTAGGCATTTGGGTTAGGACTTCGATAAAAGGAATATTAACATGCAATTGTTTTAGTAAATTTTCGAACTTTGCGAATTGCTCATCGGTCTTTTGACGAATTAACCGACCGGGGTATGGGACCGGAGGAGTCTTAGTGGGCTCTTGAGTTAGTGGAGAAGCCTTTTCTGGTTGTGGCGCGGGTGGAGTCGTGGTTTGGCTGGATTGGCTTTTTTTAGCTGGCGGTAATGGAGGCTCCTCGGGACCCACGGTTCGGTTTCTTAATGTGATGAGATATACTTGCGCTTTTGGGTTGGTTTCGGTATTGCTTGGTAACGCGCCTTGTGGTCTCTCGGAGAAATTTTGAGCTACTTGATTTAATTGTTTTTCAATGTTTTGAATGCTAGCTTGTTGATTTCTAAAATTCGATTCCAATTGCTGAAATTGATCCGAGTTTTTCTTTTCGGTTTCGGAGATGAGGCGAGATACAGTATCTTCAAGCCTTTCTCGTCCACCTTGTTGTTGAGAAAAGTTTTGTGGTTGTTGAAAGTTAGTTCGTTGGTTTTGTTGGCTACTACTATTACCGGGATCTCTCCAACCAAGGTTAGGGTGGTTACGCCATCCTTGGTTGTAGGTACCCGTTGGGGGACCCGACGGCCTAGGTCTATTATCAATGTAGTTCACCGTTTCTGTTTGATCATCTACTTCTTTCATATAACTCCAATTTTCATGTGGTCCACCACACCCCTGACAAGCCATAACCGAGGCCGTTTTTGTCATTTCTAATTTTTTGATTTTTGAAGAAAGGGCCTCAATTTGGGCTTGTAAAGAAGTGCTTTCATCAACCTTATGGGCGCCCGGGGCAATAGATTTATTGCCTCGGGGAGTGTGCCACTGAAAATTGGTTTGAGCAATTTCCTCAATTTGATTATATATTTCATTTGGGCGACGATTACCTAGAAGTCCCCCGGAGCTAGAATCCAGTGTTTGTCTCGTGTGTGGCAACAACCCATTGTAGAAAGTGGATACTTGTTGCCATACCGCAAGACCGTGATGAGGACACTTTCTTAGTAGCTCCTTGAACCTTTCCCAAGTTTCATATAAGGATTCCCCATCCTCTTGTGAATATGTATTAATTTCAGTCATTAATTTAGCCGTTTTAGCAGGAGGGAAATATTTATATAGAAACTTTTGGGCTAGTTCATCCCAGGTGTTTACCGAACCAACTGGGAGGGTGTTAAGCCAAGCCTTAGCTCGGTCTTTTAGTGAAAATGGAAACATTCGAAGGCGGATGGCGTCATTTGATGCTCCATTGATCCGAAAGGTTTCACATATTTCTAAGAAATTAGTGATATGTAGAGGGGGATCCTCGTTCCGCAAGCCCATGAAAGGTTGCGGAGTTTTGAAGCATTTGTATCAAATGCGGTCGAAGTTCGAAGTTATTGGCTTCGACATTCGGTGCATTGATAGCGGCGCCGAGATTGCCTACAGTGGGCCGTAGGTAATCCATGAGGGTACGTTGGTCCGCCATTGGAAGTGGGTCCCCCGAAACTTTCTCTTGGTTTTTAGCTTTAAGTCTTTTTCTGAGAAAGCGTTCGGGTTCTTCTAGAGGTTCTTTTATGTCTCTACTAGAACTGGAGCTCATGCACTTCGTAGGAAGTTCAAATATGGCGCCTGGGTTCCAAGTCCTGCAATAAAAACAGAAAAGAATGTTGGTCAGAAGGTTCACCACGGCCCCGTGCTCAGTGAACACGACCCGTGGTCGGAAGTACAGCGTTTGTTTTTCGGATCCCTGTTACTGGGGAGTTGGACACGGCCCCGTATTGCACTGACACGGCCCCGTGCTCAGCTCTCTGTAACTCGGAAAATAAAAACTGCCAGTGATAATGCTGGACACGGCCCGTGTCCGACCAGGCACGGCCCGTGCTGAGCTCTGCAGAAACTGAAAAATTAAGAAAAATCCTAAAAAAAGAAAAATAAGAAAAAACGATTAGGCCGTTGATTCCTAACTTTCTTAAAATCCTTGTGTCCCCGACAGCGGCGCCAAAAACTTGATGTGCGTGAAGTGTGTTATGGTTTTAATGTTTATTTTAAGCCCTTTTACACTTTTTTAGCCAAGTTTTAAATTTATAAAACACGATATTTACTGACACTAAACACACATATGGGCAAGTGCACCCATCGTGATCGTAGTATAGTGTTGGTAAGATACCGAGGTCATCCAAGGACACAAGAGCTTTTAGTACCGGTTTATCCTCAACGTTAAATCAAATCAAAAAGTTAGAAAAAGGTTTTAAACTAGAAAAATAAAAACTAACTAAAATGCTGAAAATAAAATAAAAGTAAAAACAGATAGACAAGATGAATCACTTGGCTCCGACTCGTGTATAGTGTAACCTTTGATTATTTCCGCACTTTTGCACTTTTTAAGAGATTATCTTAGTTATTGTAGTAGGCCCTTCTTTTGAAGGTGACGTTACCCTCAACCCAGTAATTTGAGTCAGCAAGGATACAATCCTAAAGGGTCGGATTATTGAAAGATAATTAATTAAGTTATTAATGCATATTATGGTAGGCCCCTCTTTTGAAGGTGACGTTACCCTCGGCTAAGTAGTCTGAGTCAGCAGGGATACAGTCCTAAGTAGCCGGGTTAAAGTATTAATATTAGCTTACATATGAGGGGATCAAAGAGTTTGGACCCCCGCCATCCAATACCGTTAAGTATTGAAGGGGGTCCTACTAAATTTGACCCAGGTCCTTGCCGGATCTATACACTGAACAAGGCAAGACTCTTACCAAACCGTTCCCTTAACCCCCGACCAGGTAGCCAACAAACCTCCATATAGACCGTGGAGATATGAATGGTGAAAATCTTTTATTTTATATAGACAGTAAAATAATGCCAAGACACCACGGACAAACGATAAGGAAAAATAACCTTCAACATAAGAAACTAGTTATTAAAGTCATTAATACATAACCAAGTAAAAAGTGCGAAAAGATTAAAAATAAAAAGTATTACCCTAGACACTTTGTCTTCACCAAGTGATGTAAGAGACTTAGGCAAACATGGCCTTGATTGTCAAGAAATCTTACGATCAATCTTGGATCCCAAGACGACTCACACACTCTATGATGGACAATGGATGATGGTGGTGGATGATGGTGTTATGGTGGTGGTGGGTGGTGGGTGAAGTGTGAGAGAGGTTGTGTGCCAAGGGATGGTTTGCACTTGAGCCAAGCACTCCTATTTATAGGCTGAACAGAAGCTCGGGCACGGCCCCGTGTCCATTGGGCACGGCCCCGTGTCCATCCTTCATCTCTTTCTTCATTAATTGCAGTTTGTCTGCTTTAGTTGACCACGCCCCTGTGTCCACTGGGCACGCCCCCGTGTGCAGAAGCAAATCTGTACTATCAAGATTTCCCAGATTCTGCGACTCTTAGAGTTGACCACGGCCCCGTGTCCGCTGAGCACGACCCCGTGGTGGCCGATAGAAGCTTCTACAGCTTTGTCTTTTTTGCTGGCACTTGGGCACGCCCCCGTGTTCACTGAGCACGGGGTGTGTTCAGCCTTCTGTTTTCTTGTTTTGCTTGGGAAGATGTTGTCGTGGGGTCGGGCATGTCACGTTTGTTCCTTTTCTTGTATTTACGTTAAATTTAGCTGTCTTTTTGCTTCTTTTGTTAATTTGAGCTCATTTAATCCTGAAAATATAAAAGGAAGACAAAAGCACACTTTTTCCAACATTAGTACTAAAAAAGGGTTAGTTTTATGCCACAATTGATGTAATTTATATGTTGCATTTTGCACACATCACATTTCAAGAGAGAGTGCCCAAAGCTCAATCAAGCACATGGAAGAGTCTTCAACATCGGTGCGAGGGAAGCACGCCAAGATCCAAATGTGGTCACTGGTACGTTCCCTATCAATCAACGCTTTGCATCTGTACTGTTTGATACTGGTGGCGATTATAGTTTTGTATCGCTAGAATTTAAGAATATGCTTGGGTTGGTAGCTAGTGAGTTAGACATTCCGTATTCAATAGAACTAGCAAATGGAAAGCTAGTAGAAGCAAATGAAGTCATCAGAGGTTGCGTGATAGAACTAGGAGAGCACGAGTTTTCGCTTGATCTTCTGCCTGTCGAGTTGGGAAGCTTCGACGTGGTAGTGGGGATGGATTGGTTATCAAGCAACCGAGCAGAGATTGTATGTTACGAGAAGGTCATTCGCATTCCGATGGCGAATGGAGAAATGATTGTGGTACATGGAGAGAAGCGCGATACGCCCTTAAGGATCATCAGTTGTCTGAAGGATCGAAAGTGTTTGCAGAAGGGTTGTGTTGCCTTCTTGGCACACATCATGGATAAAGAAGCCGCTGAGCCAAAGTTAGAAGATATTCCAGTCGTGAAGGAGTATCCTGAAGTCTTTCCAGAAGACTTGCCAGGATTGCCGCCGCAAAGGCAAGTCGAATTCCGCATTGACTTAGTTCCAGGCGCCGCGCCTGTAGCTAAGGCACCCTATCGACTTGCACCTTCAGAAATGCAAGAGCTGTCAACACAACTTCAGGAATTGTTGGACAAGGGATTTATCAGACCAAGCTTCTCGCCTTGGGGAGCTCCAGTTTTGTTCGTTAAGAAGAAAGATGGTAGTTTCCGCATGTGTATCGACTACCGCGAGCTGAACAAGTTGACTATCAAGAATAGATATCCTTTGCCAAGAATTGATGACCTGTTTGACCAACTACAAGGTTTGAGTTTCTACTCCAAGATCGATCTTCGATCAGGATATCACCAGTTGAGGATTCCAGAGGAGAGCATACCAAAGAATGCCTTCAGAACTCGATATGGACATTACGAGTTCCTGGTTATGCCGTTTGGGTTGACAAACGCGCCAGCAGTATTCATGGATTTGATTAATAGAGTTTGTAAACCGTACCTCGATAAGTTTGTGATTGTGTTTATTGACGATATTTTGATCTACTCGAAGACGAAGGAAGAACATGAGCAACATCTAAGAGCCATCTTAGAGCTACTTAAGAAAGAAAAGTTGTACGCAAAGTTCTCGAAGTGCGAGATCTGGTTGCGTGAAGTTCAGTTTCTTGGTCACGTGGTTAACGGAAATGGAATTCATGTGGATCCCACAAAGATCGAGGCGATCAAGAATTGGGAGACTCCGAAGACGCCAACCGAGATTCGACAGTTCCTAGGTTTGGCTGGTTATTACCGTAGATTTATTGAGGATTTTTCAAAAATCGCTCAGCCATTGACCTCCCTCACACAAAAAGACAAGAAGTACGAATGGGGAGACAAGCAAGAAGAAGCATTTCAGCTGTTGAAGAACAAGCTTTGCGACGCACCAATTTTGTCCCTACCCGAAGGCACTGATGACTTCGTGGTATATTGCGATGCCTTGCGTCAAGGTTTAGGCTGCGTGCTGATGCAGCGATAGAAAGTTATAGCCTATGCTTCGCGCCAGTTGAAGGTTCATGAGAAAAACTACACCACGCATGACTTGGAGTTAGGCGCAGTGGTGTTTGCATTAAAAATCTGGCGACATTATTTGTGCGGTACGCGATGCACAATCTTCACCGATCACAAGAGCCTGCAGCACATATTTGATCAAAAAGAGCTTAATATGAGACAGCGCCGATGGGTAGAGCTGTTGAACGATTATGATTGTGAAATCAAGTATCACCCAGGGAAGGCGAATGTGGTCGCCGATGCCTTGAGTCAGAAAGAAAGGATTAAGCCCATAAGGGTTAGGGCTTTGGAAATGATTGTTCAAACGGACCTCTCATTGCGCATTCATGCCGCACAGAGAGAAGCTCTTAAGGAAGTGAATCTCGAGAATAAATATCTCCGTGGGATGGAGAAACAGTTAGTACCCAATGATGATGGAACATTGTGCTTCATGAAACGAATTTGGGTTCCTCTCTTTGGTGGTCTGAGAGACGTTATTTTTTTTATGAGGCTCACAAGTCACGGTACTCGATCCATCCAGGATCGGATAAAATGTACCAAGATTTAAAGGATTTCTATTGGTGGCCGAGATTAAAAGGCGACGTTGCAACGTATGTTGGCAAATGCTTAACTTGTGCCAAGGTAAAGGCCGAATATCAGAAGCCTTCAGGTCTTCTACAACAACCCGAAATACCCATGTGGAAATGGGAGCAGATTTCAATGGACTTTATAACGAAGTTGCCAAGGACACCCAGAGGTCACGATACGATTTGGGTAATCGTGGACCGTCTGACCAAATCTGCACACTTTTTGCCGATAAAGGAGAAAGACAACACTAGCAAGCTTGCTGAGCTGTACCTCAGAGGGATTGTCGCACGTCATGGAGTGCCCCTCTCAATCATTTCTGATAGAGATGGAAGATTCGTGTCAAGGATTTGGCAATCCTTCCAAGAAGCCTTTGGTTCTCAGTTGAATCTGAGTACTGCATTCCATCCGCAGACAGATGGCCAGAGCGAACGAACGATTCAAACGTTGGAAGACATGTTACGAGCTTGCGTGATGGATTTGGGTGGGAGTTGGGACACTCACTTACCCTTGGTAGAATTCTCGTATAACAACAGCTACCATGCGAGTATCCAAGCTGCACCGTTTGAAGCTCTCTACGGACGCAAGTGTCGATCACCGCTATGCTGGACAGACGCGGGTGATAGACAGCTTGTCGGTCCCGAATTGGTACAAGAGACGACTGATAAGATTACACAGATCCGAGAGCGCATAAAGGCGGCTCGTGACCGACAAAAGAGTTACGCGGACCGAATAAGGAAACCGTTGGAGTTTGCAGTAGGAGATATGGTTTTGTTAAAGGTTTCACCCTGGAAGGGTGTAGCACGCTTTGGGAAGCGTGGGAAGTTGAACCCGCGATACATTGGTCCATTTAAAATCCTGGAAAGGATTGGTCTTGTAGCTTACAAGTTGGATCTACCCACAGAACTGAATGGAGTTCATGATACATTTCATGTATCTAACCTGAAAAAGAGTCCAACTCAAGAAACAGTTGTCATCCCTGCCGACGAAGTTCACATTGACGACACACTCCACTTTACTGAAGAACCTGTTGAGGTTACGGATTGGAAGGTTAACAAGACACGCAGGAGTAGTGTTAAACTCGTCAAAGTTCGTTGGAACACGTGACACGGTCCAGAATTCACTTGGGAGCGTGAGGATCGCATGAAAGCAAATTATCCACATTTGTTCCCCAAGACCCCTGCATCTAGTAGCAGAACTAAAATTTCGGGACGAAATTTTCTTAACAGGGGGAGAATGTGACAACCCTCATAAATCCAGGTATCCGTATAATTAATTAATATTGATTTGTGCTTAATGAATGTGCTTAATTACAACTGATGACTTAAACTGCTTTCTGGTTTCTACATCATACATGCATGTGCATCACATATTACATACTGTCACATCATTTCACATGCAAACTCTTAGTGACATACATGATGCACAAAGCACGGTTAGCACAGTTAACGGATAGAAAGGAAATATGCTGACGGGGTTCAGTACATAGACAGACAGTATTTTGAGACCCAGTATGGGCCCGGGGACAAGGTACTACACTAGTATGGTGTGTAGGGAAGTAAGGATCATAAAACTGCGTCACTAGGTGATAGTATAAGTGCCGGAAAGTGCCTAAAACCCACTAAAAGTGCAGAATTCTGCATATTTCAGCAAAATTCAGCATTTAAATAAGCTAGTAATGTGCAAAAATATGACAAAATGGTCCTGTATGCTTTCCTAAGTGTCGGGAATTAAAAGTGTCACAAAAAGTTACATAAAGGACACTATACGGTATAACTTGACACTTTAACGAACCGGTATCTAATCGAACAACCGGACACTACCCGAAACACCAAAATTATACTAGAAACATTGTTTAATTATTTTTGAGCTAGTCATGATCCCCGAACACCTTAACACCCACTAAAATATCTAGTAACTAACTTAACTAACTATATACTTGGTTTTGGATTGTAAACTAACTAGTTGGTTCAAAGTTACACTTAGACCCCCCCCCCCTATGCTTGTCATCGGCCATACCACTACACCATACCTCAAAGATTTGATTTCTATTTTATATTTGATCTTGCTTGATCTTGTGGGCAAAATATTGGAAGAAAAGATTATAAGTATGGCATGAGATATCTAAAGATCATCACATTTTCACTCAATAACTCACTTCATCTCTCTCCCTCTCCTCCCTCTCATCTCGGCCGAACACCCCCACAAGCACCACCATCATCATCCAACTTCATTCATCCAATCCAAGCTCATTTCAAGTGTTAGAAGGTGATTGAGGAAGCTTGAAGCTTGTGGATCATCAAGGAGCTTTCTTACTTGCTTTTACCCACCATTTTCATCATCTTCTTCATCAAGTGTTCTTCACTAGCTTAGAGCTAGTAGTAAGACTCTCACAACCCTTTGATACTTCTAATTTTAGTTGGTTAAAAGATATATTATGTTGTAAATCACAAGAACACTAAAGAACATAATCTTGAATCATTGTAACATCTGTGCTTGTAATCATTGTGAACAGTTCAGTTATCAATAAAACAATGTTATTTGATCCCAATGTTTGTTTGGTTATGTTTTACATTTTTCATGTTTTGACTTTTGTTCAATTTCAAACTCTATATCGCTTTCTGGAGAGTTATACGCAAACTGATGCGTAAACGTAATCAGTTTAATGTGAAAAATACTTCGGAACATCAACATATACTTAACATACCTTAAATAACCTTTACATAACTTAGAAATAAGTTTTAAAGGCTTTGGTATGGCAAAAACAAGTTAATTCGCTTACAGGGACTAAATTTGACCAACTGCGAAAGTATGCCAAATTTGAACTGTAACGAACATTCCGGAACATGACCATAAGTTAAACATACCATAAATATCCTTTACATAGCTTAGAAATAGGCTTTGAGGGGTTCGGTGAGCTAAAATAAACTTTTGGGTCATTCAGGGACTAAAAGCGTCAAAAAGTGCACAAGTTTGCACTTTCGCGCATAACTTACGCTCTGAATACATCCGGACATCCAAAAATTTATGTAAGCACTAAAATATTTTATTTTAGTGTTTGGCATGAGAAAAATCCATTCGTCGCGCAATTTGGATCGTTTTTCGCACTTATGCGCATTCCGTCGTAATTAAGCGAACATCGCGATCGTACGACCAAACGAACCAACATCCGGCATATTTTTGAGCATGTTTCATGTCCACAATGTTTAGGCATCCTTGTGGAGCCTTGAAAATGATTTAACGGGCTTCAAACGTGCGGAAAATGGACTGAAACATGTGCAGGGACCTAATTTGCCATTTCTGCAGAAAGGGGGGCTAGGCGTGACGCGAGGCTACCTAGGCGTCACGCGAGGCCCTTTCAGATCAGCAAAAGTCATTTTAACAGCTGTTAATAGTTGTTATGCCCTCTAAACTCAATTCCACTTGTTTGTTCCTGATCATGGGGGGCCAATATGATGCACATGGGGTTACCAACAAGTGTAGGGACAAGATCAAAGCACGGTATTCGAGGAACGATCCTAATGGTGGTCCAAATCCTATAAATACCCCTTGATTCACAACTCAAAACCCACTTGAAATATGAGTTTTTTCTCTAAGTGGTTGTGTTCATACACTTCCTACCTGAGATTACTTGGAGATCAAAGCTTTCGGGGACCCTTTGTAAGTGTTCTTTCGTTCTTTTCATTCGTTTTAGCGTTAAAGTCAAACTTTGTTTGACTTTCTGCGTTGACCAGTTTATGGTCAATGCGAAGTTCATTTGAACTTCATAACGTGAGCGTGATCACGATGGTTATAGTCCCTAGTGACTATACCTACTGATTACCACGTTATCTAGGCTCAGTGACGAGTCGTAGTTTCGGCCAAAATGCGTATTCTTGCGTATTTTGTAACCAAACTACTCTTAGGTATCAAAACCGTTTGTTTTGATACCAAACCTATTTTCTAAACTTAGTTAAGCATGTTTTAACATGCTTAGCTCGTCACTTTTAGTTTAGTGCTTATATAGGGTCGTAAGGTAAGCGATCTAAACAATCGCTTATACTTTCGAACCCGACACGTTTGGTCGATCATTAGGATCCGACCAAACACATTAGGTGACCATAGTTGTATAGGGAATAACCTTCCGAGGTTATACCTTACGGTCACATCGTTTGAGTAGTTGTATGATAGGTAGTATATATGCCTTAGGTAAATTACCAAAATGCCCTTTGAACGCCAAAATTCATTCTAAGCATATGTAACATAACTTTTGGTATCTAAACTGATTTGGTAACAATATTAGACATGTTAAGGCATATTTTACTTATCATAGGACTAGTTAGGCGTTCCGAACGCGTTTTACGCAAACGACGCGTTAAAGTAGCATAAGCTACCTAAACGGGTCGTAATGGGTCGTAAGCACTTAGGTTAGGTTTCATTTTAGTATGTGGGCTTTGTTAAACCATATTACACGAGTCTCCATACTCGTTTGGTTTACGAACCATCATTCTATCCAATCCTCCGATTTAGGTCCGGTATATTAACATAGTTACCTATATTAGGTGCCGTTTGATATCCGTGATCTCTAGCATTGCTTGGTTGTTACTCAAGGACTACTAAGCAATCTCAGGTGAGTACATAGACCCCTCTTTTACTGTTTTCCAAACATTTTGGGGTGAAACACATGTGCCTACTTGTTACTTTCGTGCCTTTCATGCTTTCATATCATATGCTTGTTATGTTCATTAGTACATTATAGTGCATGATTTCATTACATTTCATGCTATGTATGTCCATTGTGTGCATACTTAGTACATCGTTTTACATTACATTTCATGCTATGTATGTCCATTGTGTGCATACTTAGTACATTGTTTTACATTACATTTCATGCTATGTATGTTCATTTGATTACATACTTAGTGCATTGTTTTCACATGCTTACATTTTGGTATGACATTTGGGTTGTTCAAATGGGACAATATACATTCATTAACATTAGCTACGCCGCTCGTTAGTAGGTAATGGTACCATAGGACTTGACAACTCCCATTCCTGAACCCTAGGTTTGTTTGGGTAGAAGGAATGACCGAATTCGATAAACATAACACAGATAAACCTTTAATTTGTTTAACAGTCTATCACCACAGTCACAATGTAGGATCGTGTACTGACCCGAACGAGTCGTTCAGAGAAGTTTTTATCAGTTTCAGTGGCGGAAACAAAGTAACTGACTACGAAACAGCTAGCAATTCCTTTTAAACACGTTTCTGATTGATATTACAGCTTGTACAATCACTGGATAAACCGGCAGCACTTCGGTATCCAAAGTCACAAAAGTTACAAATGAATTCAACATGACCCCTATATATAGTACTCTAGCTTTCTCTTGAAAGTGACAAGACTCAGTTCAAGAGAAACCTACTTGTTGGCTTTCTCTTGAAACTGATCTACTCTCTTTCAAGCTAAACCTATTCATTCAAGAGAAACCTCATAAACTCAATCTAAACTCTCCTATTTTCTCGTACAACTTGCCCTGATATAACATATCTAGTACAAGACTCAAGACAAGACGAAGTCGACAGATGTATGCACTAACAGACTCCCCCTCAGATGTTGACGAGTCTTAAAGTGTTGAGTCTTCGCATCTTCAGTCTTTATCAGTCTCTGGGCTTCACCCTTTCAATCAGCATCAACAGACTCCCCTTAACAATGTGCTGGCATTCCTTCAGTTCTTCAGCATCATTTGCTATAGGATAGTAATCTGGCTTTCACATGCCTGGCTCATGCTTTGCCTTCAGAGTCTTCAAATATCGGAACCTGGTTTTTCAAACATAAGCTTTTCAGGATCAAACAACCTAGCTCACATCCGACCTTTTCTCAAACCTGCACCATCTCTACCTCAAAGTAAATTTTACAATTTTAAACATTAACATGAATATATTAACTAAAATTCTCCCTCAAATCAAACAGAAAATTTTATCAAAAATAATCCTGATGAACCACTTGTAAAGTAGATTAAAAACACATTTGATAAAAAACATAAACTCCCCCTCACAACATGGTCATCATGTTTAGCACTTGGAATTTTGAAAATCAGCTTTCCAACACCAGTTGTCGAAAATCTTTTTGGATTTTTCAAAAAATTACACTAAAACACACTGAAAATCTTTTTGGATTTTGAAATATTAAGAAATGCAGTAAAGAAATATTTACAGACAATATTTTTGTGAGTTTGTGTACGAGGATCATATCAGTTTATGAGACACATCACCAACACCGTTAAGCTTTAAACATTTTCAGTTTTAAACTATTCACGTTGATTGACGATATTGTTGTCCACTTAAACTCAATCTAAAAACTTTTGAAATGCTTACCGATACATTAAGGTATATTAATTTGCACTAAATTCTTATGGACCCCACAATCTCAGCATATCCCCTCATCATGCAATACACTAACTCAAGTAATGCCTTTAAACTTTTATCAACTGTGATTTGTGCGAAAACAAAGCAGAATGTTTAAACATTAACAATCAGGTCGATACTTCCGTATACGCAGAGAAAGTCCAATGTTTAAACAAAATAAGAAAATAAAAATAAGTTGAAGTTGTTTAGGCTTTAACCACCAGGTCGATACTTCCGTATACGCAGAGGTGATCCAAAGCTTAAACGAAACACCAAAGAAAATAAAGCAGAACGTTTAGGCAATAACATCCAGGTCGATACTCACGTATACGCAGAGGATGTCCAATGCTTAAACAAAATAAAGAAATCAAACAAGTTTAAATCTTTGCAAAATGAAATGCACAATCACAGCGACTTTTCAGCAAAGTTGTGAAAATTCACAGACTTAACCAGTTTTATGTCTTTCGACAATCAGCGATTACTGAGTAGGCACACAATCAAGAAGGACAAAACTAAGTACTATGCTTTCGACCATGTTTCCCACTAGAACTAGGCTTTTTAATTTAGATTTGTATCGTTATTGCAAATCTACTAGTCTAGCTGAGCCTATCGTCACATCATTAGTGAGACTGTTTATCACTTTAGACTTTACATTTCTTTAGCATGTTGTGACAGCCCACTGATGTACTATCATTTCCTCTATTTCACAACAAAACTCATTTTTGATTTTATCATGTTTTTGGCTTTTTCAAATTTTCAAATGTTTTTGTATTTTCTGAAAATTTTTACTCCCCCTAAAATGCAAACACATTTTAGGAAATTTGAAAACAAACTATACAGTAAAGTGACAACCGATATCGAATCGCTTCAAATCGCCATCCACTTGGCATAAACAATCAGAACTCCCCCTTACACAAAACTATTTTCTCATTATGATTTCAAAACACTTAAGTTTGTTTTAACCAAAATGATTTTTCCGGAAAATAAGTTTTGTTAAACTTACCACTTGTAAAGTTAGGGGTTTGGTTCATCACATTTTCCTCAATCATTTTTAGAAAATCAGATACAACTTAATGTCCCTGATTTACCACTTGGAAGTGAAAATTTCCATCAACCACTTGTAGGAATACCTCATCTACACAAAACCATTTTACCAATAAAAATGCCAATTCCTGCTTCACACTTACTAACCTGGAAGCTCCGGCAATTCCTGCAGTATGACTTGCCAAACTTTATCCATTATAAAATTCATTCACAAAACATCAAATATCAAGAAAGATGCCGATTCCTGATCCACGATTACAAACTTGGGATCTCCGGCAAGTCAGGTTTTTCAATGAAAGAAAATATCCACCCAAGCCTGACCAGCCTTGGGTGAATTCAATTCAGAAGCAGTTGGAGTGTAAGTTGCTTTCTTTTTAGCATAAAACTCCTTTACCCCTTTCACCTTTCCATCAACCATTTTTCCGAAAATCTTCTTAACTTTCCCATTAAACACTTTCTCAACATCAAAGTTATCCTTCTCAGAATAACCCTGATTTGAGATTTCAGACTTTCCAATTTTCTTTTTAAAATTTTCAGTCCTCAATGGTGGAAAGTTCTCATCATCCATTGAAGGAACTGAGTTTTCATCACTCTCATCAAACTGTGGCTCCTCTGATTTTGTGGAATCAGATTCATCACCAGATTTTACTTCTGATTTCTTAACAACCCATTTTTGGTTGTCAAGTTTCACACTTCGCTTGTAAAATCTCTTCGAACATTCACCAACTTCAAATGTTGAATTTTTGAAAACTTTAAATTTTTCAGTTGGTGGTTCGGTTTTATCAACAACAACTTCTTTCAGTTTTCCAGAAACTCCCTGTTTTGTATTTGTCGCTTTCGGACAGTTCCATGCAATATGACCAACTTCATTGCATCTATAACAGGTTCTTGTTTCTTTCCTTTGATAAGCCCCATTTTTCATCTTTTCAGCAAGAAACTCCTTGTTTGACTGCTTCCAGAATGAGCTCTTTGCTTCTTCTTCATGGCTAGTTCCTGCAACATATGTCATTTTTGATTTAAAATCTCGAACATATTTTTCATTTTTATAGTTTTCAGGTGGAATAAAACCAATTCCTTTCTTTTTGTAGCTACGATTATGGTTTGGTTTCTTTTGAAAACCAGAACCAGAATTGTAACACTTTTTCTTGTTCAAACGTTGTTGTACTCTTGAGGTGTAAGGTCTTGGTTTTCTTGTAAGATTTTCATCTTTTATTTCAGAAATATTAATTTCTGTTAATTTGAAAACCTTTTTGATCATTTCTGGTTTAACACCTCTTATTGGAAACTCTTTATCAAAATATAATTTGTCAGAATCATTCAAAGTATATACAACTTCAAATGTTTCATCATTCAAATTAGATTTTGACAACAAAAATTCTTTACTGTAAACCCGTTTTCCCGACGACTTTGAACTCTTTTCGGACGAACTCGAACTCCTGACTGACTGACACGAACTTTCGGACTTGGATTTTGACTCTGACTCCTCATCCTTATCCAACACCTGATCGACCACTCTTTTTATCAGTTCTGCCTCATGATCAGTGTCGGACGCTGTGAACGTGACATCAATATTGTCCGGTAAAACATCGGTTATCTCGGATTCTAACTTAATATTGACTGCCTGTTTTAATTCTTCCTCGTTAGGTTTTCTAGGCGAGTACCCTTCCCAAATCGGAGGCGGACACTTATTATAACAGACATCCTGTTTCTTACCAGTATCCTTTTTCTTCTTTGGCTTTGTTTCTTCACCTTTAAACGCTTCAAATCCTTCAACTGTTGGATAAATTCTATCAATTATGTAGTCACATCCTTTGTAACTTTGCAGCAATCTTCTGATTCTTTCATTCTCAGTTGCTTCACTATCCAACTCTTTCTTCCACTTTGCACATTCTTCTATGTACAAGTTGATCTCTTTCTGCTTTGTCATCATGGTAGCATTCAACATCTTCAAAGCTTTCTCTCTTTCAGAGTTAGTCTTTTCCAGACTATTCACAGTTTTGTTCAATACATCATATGACTGTTTCAAATTTTTTACATCAAACAACAACTTTTCTTTCAACTTTTCTAACTCACTAAACCTCTCATCTTTCTCTATACATTGTTTACAAGACTCTAAACATGTAAGACAGGGTTTTGTGACTTCAACAATCTTCTCGACTTCAACTATCTTTTCAACTTCCACAATCTTCTCAATTACTTTGACCTCATTCATTTCCTTTGCAGCTTTCCTTTCTTTCAGTTTCTTCAATTTTTCTGCAAAATAAAATTCAAGAGTGTCAGAAGATAAATGAGTTTTTCCCAAATTTATCTGTTCCATTTCTTCATCACTATCACTTGTTTCTGATGAACTGTTTTCAGATGAAACAGATCTTTCAACTTCATTTTTCTCTTCATCAGATAACACTTCCATCCATTCCTTCAACATTTCTGGCTTTTGAACAATATGTGCAATAAAAGCTTTAACATTAGAATCAGCTGGAATGTACTTGTCCCAGCTAAAACCATCAGCCATTTTCTCATCATCTTGATCAACAATGCCATGATAAGCTTTCCTGTTTGCATCCTCGATCATTCTTCCATGTGCCGTTTGAGCTTCTTTTTGTTGATGTGGTTGATGAGTGATTTGCTGATAAATGGTTTTCCTATAATAATCATCTTTCCCAGACGACTCCTTTGCTCCTCTCGGCTCCTGATTCTTGCATTCTCTTTTAAAGTGGCCTTTCTCCCTGCAACGAAAACAGACAACTTTAGATTTATCAAATCCAAGATTAGAAAGATTTGCATCCAAGAAATCAGTTCTTCCTGTAACCAATCTAAATTTTTCTGCTCTCCTCAAAACGCTAGCTAAGGCCCATTTAATATCCATCAGTTCCAGCTCCTCTGCATCGATTTGGTCATAATCTTCCTTTGTGAGCATCGGATTACCAATTCTTTCGGCAATCAACCCTTCATAAGACTCTAATGCAGTGACCAATAATCCCATATGATGCTTTACAACTTCTTCAGAATAATTTTGACCATTTTGAAGATGTAGAGCTACATTACACTGAATTAGATGACCATTTCCGGCAGATGAATTTTGAACACTTAGAGGATTCACCGATGAGAACCCACTAGTGTTGACTGATCCTTGACTGCTTGGTGTAGATTGATTTCCAGCACTAAATGCAGTTTGTATCTTTAGACTTGCTTCAGCAGTTTGAACATTTCCTTTATAGTACAATTTAATATCTTGTTGATGAGTAGAACTGTTCATTCTAGCAATTTTCTGCTGCTCCAGATCCTGTGCCTCCAACTTTTCTATAAACTGCGAAATCGATAACCTTCTAAACTGTCCGGAATTTTTCAATATCATCAGATATGTACCCCATTCCTGTTGCGGTAACGCATCAGCAAGCTTTTCAACCCATTCTGCTGGAGTTTTTGTAATCTTCAACTGTGACATAGTGCGTACAAGATGACAGTATCTTTCAATAAGACTCTTTGTTGTTTCACCAGGCATGCACGTAAATAGTTCAAATTCCTTTTTCAACAAAGCTGCTTTACTTTGTAGCATTTCAGTACTTCCCTCAAATTTCTTTCCAAGAGCTTCCCAGATAGAGTAAGCATTGTCATCATGTTGAAGCAATACAAATATATCCTCCTTTACTGCTTGTTGTAACAGATTGATCATCATTTTCTCTCCTTTATAACTATCTCTTTCTTGCTCTGTGAATTCTGAAATGATTTTATCGACTCCCGCTGAATTCTTTGGCCTCTCATATACAGTTTTGATGCTCTCCCAAGCTTTTAGATGATTCGTCTGAACCCAATTCTCAAATCGTTTCTTCCATCCGTGATAATCTTCAATTCCCATAAGTTTCGGGGGTTTTTGCATTGTTCCCGTTTCATTCTCCATTGTCATGTTCTTAGTAATGTCTGATGAACTAGTCGGGGTTGTAGCAGATGCGTTGTAAAACTCAGAATCCATGTATTGGTAACACGTTTTTTCAAACACAGTTGTTTCAAACGGAATAACCTTCAAGAGAACTTTAAACGAACTATCACTTTCAAGAGAAATCTAATGGAATTTTCAAGAGAAACCTGATGGAATTCTCAAGAGAAACCTGATGAGTTTTCAAAAGAAAGCCGATTTGAAGAGAAACCAACAAGGTTTTTCAAGAGAAAGCTGATTTGAAGAGAAACCAACAAGGTTTTTCAAGAAAAAGCTGATTTGAAGAGAAACCAACAAGGTTTTTCAAGAAAAAGCTGATTTGAAGAGAAACCAACAAGGTTTTTCAAGAAAAAGCTGATTTGAAGAGAAACCAATAAGGTTTTTCAAGAGAAAGCTAAAGTGTTCGTTCAAGAGAAACCTAGTTTTTGTCCAATTTTGTCCATTTTTAGTCCGTATTTTAACATGAAACTTTCAAGGGTTTGTCTATGTCCAATTCCGAGTGCACTGTGAAAATTTGAACCAATTCGTACCGTAAAAACTTGTAAATTCTGAAAAGAAGGGGTAGAAAACAGAAATTTCGAGCTGAATCGGTAAGAACTCCTCCTCCTGAGCTCTGATACCACTTGTAGGATCGTGTACTGACCCGAACGAGTCGTTCAGAGAAGTTTTTATCAGTTTCAGTGGCGGAAACAAAGTAACTGACTACGAAACAGCTAGCAATTCCTTTTAAAAACGTTTCTGATTGATATTACAGCTTGTACAATCACTGGATAAACCGGCAGCACTTCGGTATCCAAAGTCACAAAAGTTACAAATGAATTCAACATGACCCCTATATATAGTACTCTAGCTTTCTCTTGAAAGTGACAAGACTCAGTTCAAGAGAAACCTACTTGTTGGCTTTCTCTTGAAACTGATCTACTCTCTTTCAAGCTAAACCTATTCATTCAAGAGAAACCTCATAAACTCAATCTAAACTCTCCTATTTTCTCGTACAACTTGCCCTGATATAACATATCTAGTACAAGACTCAAGACAAGACGAAGTCGACAGATGTATGCACTAACACACAAGGCTTGGATGTATGCATTTTCATAATACCGCATAGATGTTTGTATCAGTATAGCATGCATTTGTTCCACAAAACATAACTTTGACTTAAACTATGTTTAATTCAATACCCTGTTTTTGTGCATTTTACCTATGGTTTAGTTGATATATTTCACATGACATACATGATATTTTTGGATACACATTATATGATTTACATTAAACATAAACATTTTGACATTGATATACACATTTGGTGATTTACATTAGACATGGACATTTTGATATGGTTTACACAATAACACTTGACAATTGATTTATACATGAACAATTTACGTTGGTGGTTGGTTTGGGTAAATGATTTGAGTAACGAGGCGTGTGTAATATGATACAAACATGGTGGATACGCCGCTGGTACTTCCTATATATAAGTGTTTGTATAATATTACATATCGTAGCGTTATTTAAATCATTTCAGTATAGACATATTACATTTTACACAAATAACATATTTTTCAAGGCATTGTTTTATACAACTCATTTTACTGGGTTATTTCATTAACCATACACCTTTCTTTTATATAATCGGATTTCTTATCGAGTTTTCATATGATTTATAAAAGAAAACACTTAACAAGATTCATGACTAATTTTTATTAAACCTTTCTTCTAAAAACCCAAGTCATGAATCCTATTTTCACAAAACCTATGTATCTCACAGGCATTTTTATGCTAACGTACCTATTTTCACATGTGTTTTCAGGAGCTGTTGCTTAGGATGATGATTGTGACACTAGGGCGGACTTGTGCCTTAGAGACATAAAATGAAGATAGACTTAGTTTAATTATGTTCTGAACTCTTTATTTCCTGTTTTGAGACAATGTAACACTCTTGTTTGATAAATAAAATATAACTTGGTATGCCATGGTTGTGAAACAATTAATTCTGTTACAACACTCCCCGACGTTTCCGCCGCGGTTGCATGTTATACGCGGTCGGGGTGTGACAGAAGAGTTGGTATCAGAGCCAATGGTTATAGGGAATTAGGTTATTAGTAATTCTTTGACCTAGACTATAACCTTTCTAGGACCCTAACACAAGTTATCTTGTGTTTAGATCTTAAAACATGCACATCACCTATCCTTAGGTGATTATCAAAACAAGAACCCAATTTCCCGAAATGATTTTTGAAAATCAATCATCTGTTTTTAAATGATTTATTACAAGGTTTTGAACCCTCTGTTCTAAGGTTTTGAACCCCTTTGAATTTTCAAAAATCTCGTCAAGGTTTTGGGTTTTAAATAGTGTGAACACGTGCAAACTGGAAGAGTGAATGCCTGTACCCTGGGTTTTCTGTCTAAGGCTAGAGTGTTCGTACAAATCCACATAATCGGACCAGTCACTCTTACCTGGGAACTCTTGGGGTGAGTGTTCACTTATAGGCGTGCATGTCTTCGCGATACATTATTTTTGACCCATTTACTTTGATTAGTCATTGTGTGTCGCTTGTTTGCTTTGCGATGCGGACGAATGACCACCATCTTTGCTTTTGTTGATTTTGTTTCATCTCATTCTCTTCATCCAATCATCTCACTCATTTCCTTTCATGTTTTCCTCTTTTAGAATGCCTCCTCGACGCGAAAACCAGATAGCGACTGCCGAACTGGCAGAAATCATTGCGCAGCAAATGGCTGCTGCATTCCCAAACCTCTTTGCTCAATGGAACCAAGCCAACAACAACAACAATGCTCCATGCAATTTCAAGAATTTTAACTTGGCTAAACCACTCAAGTTTAGTGGTTCTGAGGGAGCGACTGGGCTTCTTCAATGGTTCGAGAGCATTGAGAATACTTTCCGTCATGCGCAGTGTCCTGACAATCGCAAGGTCGCGTTTTCTTCGAGTGTGTTTCAGAAGAGGGCTCTTACGTGGTGGAACGGGGTTATGAGAGATCGTGGTGCAGAAGTTGCTCTAGCACAGACATGGGCTGAACTTAGAGCTCTTATGATGAGGGAGTTTTATCCTCGTCATGAACTGCGAGCATTGGAAAGAGAGTTTGATGATTTGAAACAAGATAGTGGCGAACATCGGGCGTATACTGATAGGTTTGAGGAGCTGAGTTTGCTATGCCCAACAATGGTCACCCCACTCGACAAGGCTATCGAAAGGTACATTGATGGTCTACCTGACTCAGTACAAGACATCATTACTGGTAGTAACCCTACCACACTCCGTCAGGCGATCGAGTTAGCAGCGACATTGACTGAGTCGCAGGTTCGAAAGGGAAAGCTGCACAAAAAGGGTGACAAAGGTAAGAAGCAGGCAGCTGACAAAGAAGATAGCAAGAAAGGTCAAAACAAGAAGGGAAAGGATTCTGGTTCCTCAAGGGGGTCAAGGAAGCGTAAGACTTCCCAAAATTTTGCTGTCACTGCCCAAGCTAACCAGGCAGCTCCCAACCAACCCGCACAGCCTCCAGCGAAGAAACCTTATGCAGGAAATGCACCTTTGTGCAATAGATGCAACAGTCACCATCAGCCGCAATTTCCGTGCCGTTTTTGTACTAACTGTGGGAAGTCAGGTCATCTTGCTGGTGTTTGTCATTTTGCTCAAAATCAGGCAGTTCAGAACTGTCACACCCCCAAAATCCACCATGCGGAGTATCACCGCTTGGAGGCGTGACATGACCAGGATCGAGCCACCAATCATATTGAACAACACAATTAAGTAAATAAAACCAAACATAATACGATTGGTGACCAAAGCTAGTTAACCTTGTTTGGTTTAAACAGCGGAAGCATAAACGTAAGTTCAAAACATAAGTTCACAGTTCATAAGTTTAAAGTCTCAACCATAAGTTCCATAGGTTCATAAAGTTCAATTATTAAGTATGGGATATATCAACCCATGTTCCACAACAACCTCCTCCTCGTGCAAGCTCCCAAAAGCATCTAGCGACCTGTAAGGCATGTAACAACTAGTCAACAACAAAGTTGAGTGAGTTCACGTTTGGTTGTTTAGTTAATGAGTTCGTATCAGGAATCGGAAGTTCGTTTCATAACCAAGTATTACCCATTATTCTTGATTCCCAAACCTTTACGATATTTAGTGGGGGCTTCCCATTATGTATGTTACTAGACTAGGCGTATCCATAAGAGTCCTTCCCAATCCGAGGACGGTGTTAAGTATGAGTGTACGTAGGTTTTACGTACGTGCCCTTCTCATCCGAGGACAGTAGTGAGTGTGAGTGTACGTAGGTTTTACGTACGTGCCCTTCTCATCCGAGGACAGTAGTAAGTGTGAGTGTACGTAGGTTTTACGTACGTGCCCTTCTCATCCGAGGACAGTAGTAGGTAGTCTAGTAGTGTTGGTAATATAAATAGAGTGATAGTACGAGTAGTTATTCAATCCCATTCCCAACCACCGGGAATCCCATGCCTTAGTAAGGGTGTGAACTCACCTCGGTTTGCTCGGTTAGATTCTCAATATAGCTAACAGTCAAGGTCGGTCAATCACGTCCTAGTATGATTTACCAGTTAGTCATTTAGTGACTTTCAAATAGAACACAAAGTTCCTACACGTATCTATCACACAACATGCATCGTTGTAACGGTTTATGCCCATCTAAGTTTCCCGTCCATTCCCCACTCAAAATCAATCATACGATAATGCACATAACATATATAACATGTTAAATCATTCACAGATAGCATACTCGACATTTAGACACGCAAGTCACAATTTATGTCAATTCAGCATTAATACACCAAAACCGGCTGTTTTCGGACATTTAAATAAAATAGTTAGATTATTCCAAAAATTCCCAAATTTTTATACAATGTCATAAACATTCCATATTTTATTGTGTAGAAATATCGGGGTCCGGTTCATCACCAATATTTTATAAAAATTCATATTCGGGACTGAACTCAGATTTATGTATTTCTGACCACAGTCCACGAAACAATTTATTAAAAATTCATCGTAAGTCCGATTCGCGAAATTCCAGTGGGGTAATTACAAATACTTCAGTTATCATCTACAGTAAAATTTTCATGGTCCGATTCATCACAAAACTCAGGTTATGACCGAAAGTACGACACCCATTTATTGCTGTCAAAATTCAGCTTAAGTAGCTGTTACAAATTAACACTTTAAAAATAGTAAACGGAGTCCAAAAATTACGATTCCGGTGCCATTAGAACCGTATTTCATAATAACATATTTTAGATTCAAAATATCGATTTTTCGTTGAGGTTAAGACCTGTTTACAGCCAACAGAAGTGGGCTGTAAAAGTTGGACAGATTCTGATTCTTTTGTGTTTAACCTTCTAAATCGTGTTCGATCGATTCCTTTAACAAGTTTAGTGACCACAACAACATGACACATCAATATAAATCATCAAGAAATCAACAAGAATCATAACAAATCAAGTTTCATAAGTTTTACACCATTATTTTCTTTTTATCCATCATACACATCTTCATTACAAGACTTTTAGTTTGCGATCTTTAGTGTTCTTAACTTTAATCATCAAATCACATATTAACCACTCAAATAACATGAAAAATGAATGGATCTAAGTTCTTACCACTAGCACAAGGCTAGGAGGGTTCGAGTGTAGAAAAGTGGTGGTTAAAAGCGAATAGAGAAGGTCCTTTCACTTCCGAGAGCACCGAGCCTCCTTATGCGAACTCTAGCACCCTTGTATGTGTGTGATTTAGCAAGAACCAAGCTTGAAGGTGTGGGTGGGTGTGTGTGTGTGTGTGGCCGGTTATGAGCAAGGGAGAAGATGGCAAATTTTTCTTGTGTTTAAGTGATGAAAGTGAGAGTTCTTATCCCATGATCTTTCTTATAGTCCATGTCTTCACATTACCCATTATACAATATGTCCTCTAGATATAAGGCAAGTAGGATTAATTTAATTAAAGTTGTAAGATGGTGTCCCCCATGGGGAACCGATCTTGTTAGGGGGGGGGGGGGGGGGTTCCATGGTTAGATTGTAACTAATTGTTAAGTATTAGTTAGTTAGTTAGAGATTTGAAATTGGTTACTAGTGTGTTGTAAATTGTAACGGGTGTTAGGGTAATCGGGGACCCTAACTGGCTCAGAGAAAGAAAAACAATGTTGTTGTCAATATTTTTATATCCCGGGTTAAGTCCGGTTGTTCGGTTCGGTGTTGTTCCGTTAAACTGCTTAATTAATCCGTAAAGCGTCTTATATATATATTTTTGTAACGTTTTTAATTTCTAACACTTAGGAAGTCATAACGGACTATCTAATAACTTTTCTGTACACTACTAGTGTATTAACATGCACATGTAAATATAACACAGATATCAGAAAGCAGTTACGTAATTCCACACAGTCGTCAAGCACATTAATTATTATAAATAAATTGTACGGAATACATGTAAATTTGAGGGTTGTCACATTCTCCCCCTGTTAAGAGAATTTCGTCCCGAAATTTAGCGCGTGGTTACTGAGGAAGCTAGTTAAGTTGCGTTGTTTTCCAGATTTCCCTGGGGTGTCACATCATCCCCCCGTTGATTTGGAATTTCGTCCCGAAATTTTGCGGTAGCTTCAGCCTCAGTAGTGGTTGCGTTTTTCTTAAACAGTTGGGGATACTTGAGTTTCATTTGGTCTTCTCGTTCCCATGTATACTCTGGGCCACGACGAGCATTCCAACGAACTCGGACCAGAGGTATCCTGGTATGCTTGAGGATCTTAACATCTCGATCCGTAATCTCTACTGGTTCCTCGACGAATCGCAGCTGGTCGTCGATTGTGAGTTCCTTGAGAGGAACTATGGGAGTCTCATCTGACAAACACTCCTTCAGATTCGACACATGGAAGACATTGTGAACTCTGCTGAGTTCTTCAGGTAGATCCAACCTGTAGGCGACTTGGCCAATTTTCTCAATGACTTTGAACGGTCCGACATAACGCGGATTGAGTTTGCCTCGTTTGCCAAAGCGGACTACACCTTTCCAAGGTGAGACTTTGAGTAGCGCTCGATCCCCAACCTGGAGCTCGAGTGGTTTTCTTCCCTTATCAGCATAGCTTTTCTGACGGTCATGAGCTGCCGCCATTCGCTGTCGTATCTGAGCAATTTTCTCGGTGGTATCTACCACATGTTCCGGGCCAGTGATTTGGCTGTCACCAACTTCTGCCCAACAGAGAGGCGATCGGCATTTGCGTCCGTACAATGCCTCAAACGGAGCGGCTTGGATGCTGGTGTGGTAGCTGTTGTTATATGAGAACTCCACTAGCGGGAGGTGCTTTTCCCAGCCGTTACCAAAATCGATTACACATGCCCTAAGCATGTCTTCGAGGGTTTGGATGGTGCGTTCAGATTGCCCATCCGTCTGTGGGTGATAAGCGGTGCTCATATCTAAACGTGAGCCAAAGGACTTGTGCATTGCTCGCCACAGTTCAGAAGTAAAACGCGCGTCACGATCAGATATAATAGAGATTGGCACTCCGTGCCTTGACACTACTTCCTTTAGATAAATGTCTGCAAGAGTAGAAAACTTATCCGTTTCTTTGATGGCCAGAAAATGTGCAGACTTGGTCAGTCGATCTACGATCACCCAAATGGTATCGTTTCCGCGTTGAGATCTGGGCAGGCCGGTAACGAAATCCATGGAAATTTGCTCCCATTTCCATTTCGGGATCTCCGGTTGTTGAAGTAGGCCTGATGGTTTCTGATATTCAGACTTGACTCTCGCACAAGTCAAGCACTTACTGACGTAGGTTGCTATGTGGGCTTTCATGCCAGGCCACCAATACGTAGTCTTGAGGTCGTGGTACATTTTATCCGAACCAGGATGTACCGAATAACAAGACTTGTGCACTTCGTCCATCACAAGCTCGCGTAAATTGCCATAAAATGGAACCCAGATGCGTCCGTTAACATAGTAGGCACCGTCTCCCTTTTGTTCTAGCCACTGCCTCGATCCTCGTAGGGACTCAGCCCTGATGTTTTCTGCTTTGAATGCTTCGACCTGGGCATCTCGAATCTGAGCGGGGAGGTTGGATTGGATGGTAAGCTGTAATGCTCGTACACGCTTAGGTAAAGTATCCTTTCGACTGAGGGCGTCAGTCACAACATTGGCTTTGCCCGGATGATACTTGATAGCGCATTCGTAATCATTCAAGAGTTCGACCCATCGGCGTTGTCGCATGTTTAACTCTTTTTGCTTGAAGATATGTTCGAGACTCCTGTGGTCGGTGTAAATGGTGCACTTGGTACCGTACAGGTAATGTCTCCATATCTTAAGCGCGAATACAACTGCTCCCAGCTCCAGATCGTGAGTAGTGTAGTTTCTTTCGTGAACTTTAAGTTGGCGCGATGCATAGGCAATGACCTTGTCACGTTGCATCAATACGCAACCAAGTCCTTGGATGGAAGCGTCGCAATAAACCACGAAATCATTGGTGCCTTCTGGCAATGAGAGGATAGGCGCGCTACAAAGTCTATCCTTTAGATGTTGAAATGCGGACTCCTGTGCATCACCCCAATGATAGATGACGCCCTTCTGAGTCAGTGAAGTGAGAGGTTGCGCAATCTTGGAGACATCTTTTATAAACCTTCTGTAATATCCGGCCAAACCCAAGAATTGGCGGATTTCCGTTGGTGTGCGGGGTGCAGGCCAGTTCTTGATCGATTCAACCTTAGATGGATCCACATGAATTCCATCCTTGTTTACTACGTGGCCTAGAAAGTGGACTTCGCGAAGCCAGAAATCACATTTCGAAAACTTGGCATACAACCGTTCTTTTCGAAGAAGTTCCAGCATAAGTCGTAGATGCTGCTCGTGTTCCTCCTGACTCTTAGAATAGATCAGGATATCATCGATGAACACAATAACGAACTTATCCAGGTAAGGCTTGCACACTCGGTTCATGAGATCCATGAAGACTGCCGGTGCATTCGTCAGCCCGAATGGCATAACCAGAAACTCGTAATGGCCGTAACGAGTTCTGAATGCTGTTTTGGAGACGTCCTCATCTCGGACTCTCAGCTGATGGTATCCCGATCTCAAATCAATCTTGGAGTAGCTCGACCCTTGCAACTGGGTCAAACAAGTCGTCAATACGTGGAAGAGGATAACGATTCTTCACAGTCACCTTGTTAAGTTCGCGATAGTCAATACACATCCTGAAGGTACCGTCTTTCTTTTTCACGAACAAGACTGGAGCTCCCCAGGGTGAAGAGCTCGGACGTATAAAACCCCTTTTCCAAGAGTTCTTGTAGTTGTGTGGACAGTTCTTCGAGTTCTGATGGAGCTAGACGATATGGTGCTCGAGCCACTGGCGCTGCTCCAGGAGCTAGCTCGATTTGAAACTCAACTTGGCGATGAGGAGGAAGACCAGGTAATTCCACAGGAAATACCTCGGGAAATTCCGCGCACAATAGGGATGTCTTCAATTCTCTTCTCTTCCGTGGATGTGTCAGTAACGAGTGCTAAATGGCAGTGTGGCCCTTTCCGCAAACACTTCTGGGCCTTAAGGAAAGAGATGATGCCTTCGACAGCACCACTCTGGTCGCCACGAATCACGAGGGGTTCTTTATCAGAACGAGGAATGCGGATGATTTTCTCCTTGCAAACAATCTCCGCTTGATACCAACCAAACAAGGTTAACTAGCTTTGGTCACCAATCGTATTATGTTTGGTTTTATTTACTTAATTGTGTTGTTCAATATGATTGGTGGCTCTGATACCAATCTGTCACACCCCCAAAATCCACCATGCGGAGTATCACCGCTTGGAGGCGTGACATGACCAGGATCGAGCCACCAATCATATTGAACAACACAATTAAGTAAATAAAACCAAACATAACACGATTGGTGACCAAAGCTAGTTAACCTTGTTTGGTTTAAACAGCGGAAGCATAAACGTAAGTTCAAAACATAAGTTCACAGTTCATAAGTTTAAAGTCTCAACCATAAGTTCCATAGGTTCATAAAGTTCAATTATTAAGTATGGGATATATCAACCCATGTTCCACAACAACCTCCTCCTCGTGCAAGCTCCCAAAAGCATCTAGCGACCTGTAAGGCATGTAACAACTAGTCAACAACAAAGTTGAGTGAGTTCACGTTTGGTTGTTTAGTTAATGAGTTCGTATCAGGAATCGGAAGTTCGTTTCATAACCAAGTATTACCCATTATTCTTGATTCCCAAACCTTTACGATATTTAGTGGGGGCTTCCCATTATGTATGTTACTAGACTAGGCGTATCCATAAGAGTCCTTCCCAATCCGAGGACGGTGTTAAGTATGAGTGTACGTAGGTTTTACGTACGTGCCCTTCTCATCCGAGGACAGTAGTGAGTGTGAGTGTACGTAGGTTTTACGTACGTGCCCTTCTCATCTGAGGACAGTAGTGAGTGTGAGTGTACGTAGGTTTTACGTACGTGCCCTTCTCATCCGAGGACAGTAGTAAGTGTGAGTGTACGTAGGTTTTACGTACGTGCCCTTCTCATCCGAGGACAGTAGTAGGTAGTCTAGTAGTGTTGGTAATATAAATAGAGTGATAGTACGAGTAGTTATTCAATCCCATTCCCAACCACCGGGAATCCCATGCCTTAGTAAGGGTGTGAACTCACCTCGGTTTGCTCGGTTAGATTCTCAATATAGCTAACAGTCAAGGTCGGTCAATCACGTCCTAGTATGATTTACCAGTTAGTCATTTAGTGACTTTCAAATAGAACACAAAGTTCCTACACGTATCTATCACACAACATGCATCGTTGTAACGGTTTATGCCCATCTAAGTTTCCCGTCCATTCCCCACTCAAAATCAATCATACGATAATGCACATAACATATATAACATGTTAAATCATTCACAGATAGCATACTCGACATTTAGACACGCAAGTCACAATTTATGTCAATTCAGCATTAATACACCAAAACCGGCTGTTTTCGGACATTTAAATAAAATAGTTAGATTATTCCAAAAATTCCCAAATTTTTATACAATGTCATAAACATTCCATATTTTATTGTGTAGAAATATCGGGGTCCGGTTCATCACCAATATTTTATAAAAATTCATATTCGGGACTGAACTCAGATTTATGTATTTCTGACCACAGTCCACGAAACAATTTATTAAAAATTCATCGTAAGTCCGATTCGCGAAATTCCAGTGGGGTAATTACAAATACTTCAGTTATCATCTACAGTAAAATTTTCATGGTCCGATTCATCACAAAACTCAGGTTATGACCGAAAGTACGACACCCATTTATTGCTGTCAAAATTCAGCTTAAGTAGCTGTTACAAATTAACACTTTAAAAATAGTAAACGGAGTCCAAAAATTACGATTCCGGTGCCATTAGAACCGTATTTCATAATAACATATTTTAGATTCAAAATATCGATTTTTCGTTGAGGTTAAGACCTGTTTACAGCCAACAGAAGTGGGCTGTAAAAGTTGGACAGATTCTGATTCTTTTGTGTTTAACCTTCTAAATCGTGTTCGATCGATTCCTTTAACAAGTTTAGTGACCACAACAACATGACACATCAATATAAATCATCAAGAAATCAACAAGAATCATAACAAATCAAGTTTCATAAGTTTTACACCATTATTTTCTTTTTATCCATCATACACATCTTCATTACAAGACTTTTAGTTTGCGATCTTTAGTGTTCTTAACTTTAATCATCAAATCACATATTAACCACTCAAATAACATGAAAAATGAATGGATCTAAGTTCTTACCACTAGCACAAGGCTAGGAGGGTTCGAGTGTAGAAAAGTGGTGGTTAAAAGCGAATAGAGAAGGTCCTTTCACTTCCGAGAGCACCGAGCCTCCTTATGCGAACTCTAGCACCCTTGTATGTGTGTGATTTAGCAAGAACCAAGCTTGAAGGTGTGGGTGGGTGTGTGTGTGTGTGTGGCCGGTTATGAGCAAGGGAGAAGATGGCAAATTTTTCTTGTGTTTAAGTGATGAAAGTGAGAGTTCTTATCCCATGATCTTTCTTATAGTCCATGTCTTCACATTACCCATTATACAATATGTCCTCTAGATATAAGGCAAGTAGGATTAATTTAATTAAAGTTGTAAGATGGTGTCCCCCATGGGGAACCGATCTTGTTAGGGGGGGGGGGGGGTTCCATGGTTAGATTGTAACTAATTGTTAAGTATTAGTTAGTTAGTTAGAGATTTGAAATTGGTTACTAGTGTGTTGTAAATTGTAACGGGTGTTAGGGTAATCGGGGACCCTAACTGGCTCAGAGAAAGAAAAACAATGTTGTTGTCAATATTTTTATATCCCGGGTTAAGTCCGGTTGTTCGGTTCGGTGTTGTTCCGTTAAACTGCTTAATTAATCCGTAAAGCGTCTTATATATATATTTTTGTAACGTTTTTAATTTCTAACACTTAGGAAGTCATAACGGACTATCTAATAACTTTTCTGTACACTACTAGTGTATTAACATGCACATGTAAATATAACACAGATATCAGAAAGCAGTTACGTAATTCCACACAGTCGTCAAGCACATTAATTATTATAAATAAATTGTACGGAATACATGTAAATTTGAGGGTTGTCACAAGAACCCGGCTCAACGAGTTGCTCAGCCTCCTGCTCAGCAACAGGGTCAAACTGCACGACCACACTACCCCCCAGGTTCTTGTTACAATTGTGGGGATCTGACCCACTACCGTAATCAGTGTCCAAGATTGGTGAATGCTAATCCAAATCAGAATCAGGCTCAGGCTCGAGGTCGAGTCTTCAACATGAATGCGCAAGAGGCACAAGCAGACAATGAAGTGGTGAACGGTACGTTCTTTATTAATAATCAGCCTGCATCTGTTCTTTTTTATTCGGGTGCCGATAAGAGTTTTGTGTCATTATCTTTTGAGCCATTACTTCACGTGTCTAGAACGAAACTAGGTAAACCTTTGACAGTAGAAGTTGCTAGTGGTGAACCCATTGTTCTTGATTCTATTCTTCGCAACTGCCAGTTGAACCTTAACGACCATCTTTTTCCTATTGACCTCACGCTTATGCAACTTGGAAGCTTCGACATTATTGTGGGTATGGATTGGTTAGCCAAGCATCACGCAGAGGTAGTTTGTTTCGAGAAGATCGTTCGTGTGCCGCTTTCGACAGGCGAGATCCTACAGGTTCGTGGTGAGAAACCTGCTGGTGGTCTCAAACTCATGTCTTGTTTTAAAGCTTGGAAGTATCTGCGAAAGAACTATGTGGCCTTTTTGGCACATATTGTAGCAGATAAGGGCAAGGGTAAGTCTATTCAAGATATTCCTGTTGTTCGGGATTATTCTGAAGTATTCCCTGAAGAGTTACCTGGTCTACCTCCAGCACGCCAAGTCGAGTTCCGTATTGATCTCGTACCTGGTGCAAATCCCATTGCCAGAGCTCCCTACCATCTTGCACCGTCTGAGATGCAAGAGTTGTCTAAGCAGCTTCAGGAGCTCTCTGACAAAGGTTTTATCCGTCCTAGCTTTTCACCTTGGGGTGCACCCGTTCTTTTTGTCAAGAAGAAGGATGGATCTTTTAGGATGTGTATCGATTATCGTGAGCTTAACAAGCTTACCATCAAGAATCGATATCCCCTACCTCGCATAGATGATCTCTTTGATCAGTTACAGGGCGCTTCTTATTTTTCAAAGATTGATCTGCGATCTGGATATCATCAACTTTGTGTGCATGAAGAAGATATTCCCAAGACAGCGTTCCGTACTCGTTATGGGCATTATGAGTTCATAGTCATGCCATTCGGTTTGACTAATGCTCCTGCTGTTTTTACGGACTTAATGAATAGGGTCTGCAAGCCTTATTGGGATCAGTTCATCATTGTTTTTATTGATGACATCTTGATATACTCTAAGACGCGAGCTGATCATGAGCAACATCTTCGTCTTACTTTGGAACTCCTAAAGAAAGAGCTACTTTTCGCCAAATTCTCCAAGTGTGAATTCTGGCTTAAGGAAGTTCATTTTTTAGGACATATTGTCAACGAACAAGGTATTCATGTAGATCCCTCCAAGATCAGTGCGATTAAGGATTGGGATACGCCTACTACTCCTACCGAAGTTCGTTCTTTTCTTGGTCTAGCGGGTTATTACCGCCGCTTCATCGAAAATTTCTCGAAGATTGCAGTTCCTCTAACTGCTCTAACTCAGAAGAACAAACCCTTTGATTGGGGATTCAAGCAAGAGGAAGCGTTTCTGACTTTGAAACAAAAACTTTGCGACGCGCCTGTTCTGACTTTGCCTGAGGGCAATGATGATTTCGTCGTTTATTGCGATGCATCTAAATTGGGTCTTGGCTGCGTTCTGATGCAAAGAAACAAAGTCATAGCATATGCATCGAGGCATACATGAGAAAAACTACACCACTCATGATCTTGAGTTAGGTGCAGTTGTCTTCGCTCTTAAGATCTGGAGACACTATTTGTACGGTACAAAATGTGTGGTTTTCACGGACCACAAAAGTCTTCAGCATATCTTCAATCAGAAAGAACTCAACATGAGGCAACGACGTTGGGTTGAGCTTCTAAACGACTATGACTGCGAAATTCGCTACCATCCTGGTAAGGCGAATGTCGTAGCCGATGCATTGAGTCGTAAGGAACGTACTAAACTTCATTGTGTCCGTGTTCAATCTGATATACAAGTTCGATCCGATATCCAAGCCCGCATTTCTCAGGCTCAACAATCTTGTGTTTCACAAGGTTTGATGGATAAGGAATTTCCCTATCACATAACACCTAATCTGGAACTGAAGGACAATGGATCGTATTACTTCATGGACCATTTGTGGGTCCCAAGCCAAGATAACCTTCGCACCTTGCTTATGGATGAAGCCCATAAGTCTCGTTATTCTGTTCATCCTGGTTCAGATAAGATGTATAAGGATCTTCGTATTCAGTATTGGTGGCCTGGTATGAAGAAAGACATTGCCTTATATGTATCAAAATGCCTTACTTGTCTTAAGGTTAAGGCTGAACATCAATGTCCTTCTGGTTTATTGGTGCAACCAGAGATCCCAGTTTGGAAATGGGAAAACATTACTATGGATCTTGTTACCAAACTTCCGCGCACAAAGAAAGGTCATGATGCCATCTGGGTAGTTGTTGATCGTCTTACTAAGTCAGCGCATTTCTTGCCAATCCGTGAGGATTTTTCTGCTGACAAACTCGCTAAAATCTATGTGGGTGAAATTGTAGCTCGACATGGTGTTCCTTTGAACATCATTTCTGACAGAGATGCTCGTTTCACTTCTCATTTTTGGAGAACCATGCAATCTGCTATGGGGACCCAACTTAATCTGAGCACAGATTATCATCCGCAAACGGATGGTCAAACTGAAAGAACAATCCAGACTCTGGAGGATATGCTTAGAGCTTGTGTGATCAATTTTGGTGGTAGTTGGGATTCACATCTTCCGTTGATTGAATTCTCCTACAACAACAGTTATCACTCCAGCATCAACATGGCTCCTTTCGAGGCTCTCTATGGTCAAAAATGTCGTTCACCAGTCTGCTGGAATGAGATCGGTGAGGCTCAGCTTACTGGACCTGCCCTCATTTTAGAGACAACAGATAAGGTTAAGAAAGTTCGCGATAACCTTCAAACAGCTAGAAGCCGTCAAAAGAGTTACGCGGACCAAGGACGCAAGCCTTTGGATTTTCAAGTCGGTGATCGTGTATTACTTAAGGTCTCACCTTGGAAAGGTGTGATCAGACTTGGAAAGAAAGGAAAACTTGCACCTAGATACGTTGGACCATTCAAGATCGTCGAAAGAATCGGTAAGTGTAACAACTGTGCTTGTAATCACTATGAAAAGTTCTATTATCAATAAAATAATGTTATTTGATCCCAATGTTTGTTTAATTGTGTTTTACATTTTTCATGTTTTGATTTTTGTTCAATTCCAAACTCTACATCACTTTCTGGAGAGTTATACGCAAACTAGTGCGTAAACGTACTCAGTTTAATGCGAGAAATACTCTGGAACATCAACATATACTCAATATACCTTAAATAACCTTTACATAACTTAGAAATAAGTTTTGAAGGCTTTGGTATGCCAAAAACAAGTTAATTCGCTTACAGGGATTAAATATGACAAACTGCGAAAGTATGTCAATTTGAACTGTAACGAACATTCCGGAACATAACCATAAGTTAAACACACCTTAAATATCCTTTACATAGCTTAGAAATAGGCTTTGAGAGGTTCGGTGTGCTAAAATAAACTTTTGGGTCATTCAGGGACTAAAAGTGTCAAAAAAGTGCACAAGTTTGCATTTTCGCGCATAACTTACGTTCTGAATACATCCGGACATCCAAAAATTTATGAAAGCATGACCACATTATATTTTATTGTTCGCCTTAAGAAAAATCCATTCGTCGCGTCATTTGGATCGTTTTTCGCGCTTATGCGCATTCCGTCGTAATTAAGCGAACATCGCGATCGTACGGCCAAACGAACCGACATCTGAGATATTTTTGAGCATGTTTTGAGTTCCCTATACTTTAACTTCATTTTAGAGCCTTGAAATGAGGTTAACGGGGTTCAAACGCATCGAAAATCGCTTAAACGGGCTGCAGGGACTAAACCTGTCACTTTTGAAACAATTCTGGAACTGAGAGGCAGTAGCGTAGCGCGAGCCCTAAGGGCCTACCCATCGCGCTACGCGAGTGCATGATCTGACCAGATTCAATGTTTTAAACATCAGATTTCAGCTGATTAATTCTCCACCACACATTCTCACATGTCTAGTCAGCGGATAAGAACCATTTTTAGCTACCATGAGTTTCCGACAAGTGTACGGGTTGGATCATGGCACGTTTTCCATCAAACGATCTTAACGGTGGACCGAATACTATAAATACCCCACCCCCCATTGTTCATAATCACTAGAAATTTGATTTGAGAAACTCTAAGTTGAAACATTTGTTTCATACCTGAGATTTTTGAATCGAGTTTAGCATTCGGGGACCCTTCGTAAGTATTCTTTCGTTCTTTTCCTTATTTTACTGCTTTTCGAGTCGGAAAGTCAAACTTTGTTTGACTTTCAGCGTTGACCAGTAATGGTCAATGCGAAGTTCGTTTGAACTTCGCAACGTGAGTGTAATCACGTTGGTTATAGTCCCTTGGGGCTATGCCTACTGATTACCACGTTGTCTAGGGTCGTAGGGTAGGCGATCTAATAAATCGCCTATACCTTCGAACCCGACCCATTTGGTCGATCATTAGGATCCGACCAAACACATTAGGTGACCATAGTAGGTAGGGAATAACCTCCCGAGGTTATACCCTATGGTCACATCGTTTAAGTAGTTGTATGATAGGTAGTTTATATGCCTTAGGTAAATTACCAGAATACCCTTTTCATGTATAATTGGTAATTAAGCATATGTAACCTAAACCTTTGTCACATAACTGATTATGTAACATGTTTAGGCATATAACACTTGTCATAGGGCTAGTTAGGCGGTCTGAACGCGTTTCACGCGCACGATGCGTTAAAGTAGCATAAGCTACCTAAACGGATCATAATGGGTCAATAAGACTAAGGTTAAGTTTCATTTAGTATGTAGGCTTTGTTGAACCATACTACACGAGTCTCAATACTCGTTTGGTTTACAAACCCTCATGCTACCCGATCTTCCGATTTAGGTCCGGTTTATTAACATAGTTACCTGTATTAGGTGCCGTTTGATTCCGAGATCTATAGCATTACTTGGTGGTTATCTTTATACAACTGAGCAATCTCAAGTGAGTACATAGACCCCTCTTTTACTGTTTTCCAAACTATTTTGGGGTGGAACACATGTGCCTACTTGTTACTTTCGTGCTTTCCTGTTTTCACATCATATACCTGCTATGTTCATTAGTACATTATAGTACATGATTTCATGACATTTCCTGCTAGGTGTGCCCATTATGTGCATTACTTAGTACATCGTTTTACATGACATTTCACGCTATGTATGTTCATTTGATTACATACTTAGTGCATTGTTTTCACATGCTTACATTTTGGTATGACATTTGGTTTGTTTACATGGGACAATACATTCATTAACATTAGCTACGCCGTTCGTTAGTAGGTAGTGGTACCATAGGAATTGACAACTCCCGTTCCGGACATCCCAGGGAAAGGGGATGAAAGGAATGACCGAATTCGATGATATAAGACAGATAGACCTTTAATTTGTTTAAAGGGTTTATCACCACAGTCACAAGGCTTGGATGTATGCATTTTCACAATACCGCATAAATGTTCATATTAAATATTTGCATGCATTTTTCCACAAAGACATAAGATTGATTTAAACCATGTTTTACTTCAACATTTTGTTTTTGTGCATATGGTTTAGTTGAGACATTTCACTTGCCATACATGACATTTTGACATAGACATTTTACACAAAGACATTTGACAAAGACATTTGACATGGATATTTGACATAGACATTTGACATGGATATTTGACATTGACATTTGACATGGTTTACATTTGACACATAACATGTTTGACAATTGTTTCACACTACATGATTTACATCTTGACATGAACACTTTGACATATTATTCAATACATTTGACAATTGGTTTAAACATAGACTTCTTACATTGGTTGGTATGGTTTGATTAAGTGATTAAGTAACGATGCGTGTGTAATATGATACAAGCATGGTGGATACGCCGCTGGTACTTCCTACATATAAGTGTTTGTATGGTATTACCTGTCGTAACGTTATTTGAATCATTTCAATATTGAGACATAGAACATTTTATACAAATAACATACTTTTCACAAGACATTGATTTACAAACAACTTATCTTATACAAACACATTTTTACATGGTTATTTATTTAACCTGACATTTACTTATACATATCATCTGATCTTATTGTTTTCAAATGATTTACATGACAAAGCAAATTACAAGGTTCATGACTAAACATTTTTCTTAAACATAAGTCATGAATCCTATTTTCACAAAACCTATGTATCTCACAGGCATTTTTATGCTGACGTACCTATTTTCACATGTGTTTTCAGGTGCTTTTCCATAGGATGTTGATCATGATACTAGGGCGGACCTGTGCCTTAGAGACTTTAAAAGAAGATAGATTATGTTTAATTATGTTATAAACTCTTTTGTTTACTGTTCAAGACAATGTAACACCCTTGTTTAATAAATAAAATACAACTTTGTATGCCATGGTTATGAAACAATTTATTCTGTTACGACACGCCCCGATGTTTCCGCCGCGATTTGTTGTTTTACGCGGTCGGGGTGTGACAGAAGAGTTGGAGTGAGTGTTCACTTATAGGCGAGCATGTCTTCGTTAATACATTATTTTTGACCCATTTACTTTGATTAGTCACTGTGTGATTCGTTTGTTTGCTTGGTAATGCGGACAAATGACCACCATCCTTGCTTTTGTTGATTTTGTTTCATCTCATTCTCTTCATCCAATCATCTCACTCGTTTCCTTTCATGTTTCCTCTTTTAGAATGCCTCCTCGACGCGAGAACCAGATAGCAACTGCCGAACTGGCAGAAATTATTGCGCAGCAGATGGCTGCTCAATTTCCAAATCTCTTTGCTCAATGGAATCAAGCCAACAACAACAACAATGTTCCATGCAAATACAAGGATTTTAACCAGGCTAAACCACTCAAGTTTAGTGGTTCTGAGGGAGCGACTGGGCTTCTTCAGTGGTTCGAGAGCATAGAGAATACTTTTCTCCATGTGCAGTGTCCGGATAATCGCAAGGTCGAGTTCTCCTCGAGCGTGTTTCAGAAGAGGGCTCTTACATGGTGGAATGGGGTAATGAGAGACCGAGGTGCGGAAGTTGCTCTCGCACAGTCATGGGCTGAACTTAGGGCCCTGATGATGAGGGAATTTTGTCCTCGTCATGAACAGCGGGCATTGGAGAAGGAGTTTGATGTTTTGAAGCAAGATAGTGGTGAGCACAGGGCTTATACCGATCGGTTTGAAGAGTTGTGTTTGCTTTGCCCGACAATGGTTACCCCACTTGACAAGGCTATCGAAAGATACATCGACGGCCTACCTGACTCGGTACAAGACATTCTTACTGGTAGTGAACCTGCCACACTCCGTCAAGCGATCGAGTTATCAGCGACATTGACTGAGTCGCAGATTAGAAAGGGAAAGCTACACCGGAAGGGTGACAAGGGCAAGAAACAGTTGGCTGACAAGGGGGATAGCAAGAAGGGTCAAAACAAGAATGGAAAGGACTCTGGTTCTTCGAATAAGTCAAGGAAGCGTAAGGCTTCCCAAAATTTTGCTATCACTGCCCAAGCTAATCAGGCAGCTCCCAACCAACCCGCACAGCCGCCAGCAAAGAAACCCTATTCAGGGAATGCACCTTTGTGCAATAGATGCAACAGTCACCACCAGCCGCAACTTCCATGCCGTTTCTGTACTAACTGTGGGAAGTCAGGCCATCTTGCCAATGTTTGTCGGTCTGCTCAGAATCCCGCGGTTCAGAACCCGGCTCAACAAGTTGCTCAGCAACAGGGTCAAGCTGCAAGACCATATTACCCACCGGGTGCTTGTTATAATTGTGGGGACCTGACCCACTACAGAAACCGGTGCCCAAGACTAGCCAACCAGAACCAGAACCAGAACCAGAACCAGAATCAGGCTCAGGCTCCGGCTCGAGGCCGAGCCTTTAACATGAATGCCCAAGAGGCGCAGGCGGACGATAACGTGGTGAACGGTACGTTCTTTATTAATAATCAGCCTGCATCTGTTCTTTTCGATTCTGGTGCCGATAAGAGTTTCGTGTCTTTGTCCTTTGAACCAATGCTTCGAGTGTCTAGAACGAAACTAGGCAAATCTTTGACAGTAGAGGTTGCTAGTGGTGAACCCATTGTTCTTGATTCTGTTCTTCACAACTGCCAGTTGAATCTTAACGACCATCTTTTTCCTATTGACCTCACGCCTATGCAACTTGGAAGCTTCGACGTCATAGTGGGTATGGATTGGTTATCTAAGCATCGTGCAGAGATAGTTTGTTCTGAGAAGATTGTTCGTGTGCCGCTTTCGACAGGCGAGATTCTGCAGGTTCAAGGTGAGAAGCCTACCGGTGGTCTCAAACTCATGTCTTGTTTTAAAGCTCGGAAGTATCTGCAGAAGAACTATGTGGCTTTCTTAGCACATGTTACAGAAGATAAAGGCAAGGGTAAGTCTATTTCAGATATTCCTGTCGTTCGGGATTATTCTGAAGTGTTCCCTGAAGATTTACCTGGTCTACCTCCAGCACGCCAAGTCGAGTTTCGCATTGATCTCGTACCTGGTGCAAATCCCATTGCTAGAGCTCCATATCGTCTTTCACCATCTGAGATGCAAGAGTTGTCTAAACAGCTTCAGGAGCTCTCTGACAAAGGTTTTATACGTCCTAGCTTTTCACCCTGGGGTGCTCCCGTTCTTTTTGTAAAGAAGAAGGATGGATCCTTTAGGATGTGTATCGATTATCGTGAGCTTAACAAGCTTACCATCAAGAATCGATATCCCTTACCTCGCATAGACGACCTCTTTGATCAGCTACAGGGTGCTTCTTATTTTTCGAAGATTGATCTGCGATCTGGATATCATCAACTTCGGGTGCAAGAAGAAGATATTCCGAAGACAGCGTTCCGTACTCGTTATGGGCATTATGAGTTCACAGTCATGCCATTCGGTTTGACTAATGCTCCTGCTGTTTTCATGGACTTAATGAATAGGGTCTGCAAACCTTATTTGGATCAGTTCGTCATTGTTTTTATTGATGACATCTTGATATACTCTAAGACACAAGCTGACCACGAGCAACATCTTCGTCTTACCCTAGAACTCCTAAAGAAAGAGCAACTTTTCGCCAAATTCTCCAAATGCGAATTTTGGCTTAAAGAAGTTCAATTTTTGGGGCATGTTATCAACGAACGAGGTATTCATGTAGATCCCTCCAAGATCAGTGCGATTAAGGATTGGGATACGCCTACTACTCCTACTGAAGTTCGTTCTTTTCTTGGTCTAGCGGGTTATTATCGCCGCTTCATTGAGAATTTCTCTAAGATTGCAGTTCCTCTAACTGCTCTAACTCAGAAGAAAATGCCCTTTTTCTGGGGATTCAAGCAAGAGGAAGCTTTTCAACACTTGAAGCAGAAGCTTTGCGATGCGCCTGTTTTATCATTGCCTGAGGGTGATGATGATTTTGTTGTGTATTGTGATGCATCAAAATTGGGTCTTGGTTATGTTCTGATGCAAAGGAACAAAGTCATAGCCTATGCATCGAGGCAGTTGAAGATTCATGAGAAGAACTACACCACTCATGATCTTGAGTTGGGTGCAGTTGTTTTCGCTCTAAAGATCTGGAGACACTATTTGTACGGTACAAAATGTGTGGTTTTCACTGACCACAAAAGTCTTCAGCATATCTTCAACCAGAAAGAACTCAACATGAGACAGCGACGTTGGGTTGAGCTTTTAAACGACTATGATTGCGAAATTCGCTACCATCCTGGTAAGGCGAATGTCGTAGCTGATGCATTGAGTCGTAAGGAACGTACTAAGCTTCATTGTGTACGTGTTCAATCTGTTATTCAAGCTCGATCCGATATTCAAGCACGCATTTCTCAAGCTCAACAATCTTGTGTTTCACAAGGATTGATGGATAAGGAATTTCCTTATCACATAACACCTGCTCTGGAACTGAAGGACAATGGATCGTATTACTTCATGGACCGTTTGTGGGTCCCAAGCCTAGATGATCTTCGTACCTTGCTTATGGATGAAGCCCATAAGTCTCGTTATTCTATTCATCCGGGCTCAGATAAGATGTATAAGGATCTTCGTATTCAGTATTGGTGGCCTGGTATGAAGAAAGACATTGCCTTATACGTAACCAAATGCCTTACTTGTCTTAAGGTTAAGGCTGAACATCAGCGTCCTTCTGGTTTATTGGAGCAACCAGAGATCCCAGTTTGGAAATGGGAAAACATTACTATGGATCTTGTTACCAAACTCCCGCGCACAAAGAAAGGTCATGATGCCATCTGGGTAGTCGTTGATCGTCTTACAAAGTCAGCACATTTCTTGCCAATCCGTGAGGATTTTCCTGCTGACAGACTTGCTCAAATCTATGTGGATGAAATTGTAGCTCGACATGGTGTTCCGTTGAACATCATTTCTGACAGAGATGCTCGTTTCACTTCTCATTTTTGGAGAACCATGCAATCTGCCATGGGGACCCAACTTAATCTGAGCACAGCTTATCATCCGCAAATGGATGGTCAATCTGAGAGAACAATCCAGACTCTGGAGGATATGCTAAGAACTTGTGTGATCGATTTTGGTGGTAGCTGGGATTCACATCTTAAATTGATTGAATTCTCCTACAACAACAGTTATCACACTAGCATCAAAATGGCTCCTTTCGAGGCTCTCTATGGTCGAAAATGTCGTTCACCAGTCTGCTGGAATGAGATTGGCGAGGCTCAACTTACTGGACCTGCCCTCATTTTAGAGACAACTGACAAGGTCAAGAAAGTTCGTGATAACCTTCAGGCAGCTAGAAGCCGTCAGAAGATTTACGCGGACCCAAAACGCAAAGCCTTGGAATTTCAAGTCGGTGATCGAGTATTACTTAAGGTCTCACCTTGGAAAGGTGTGATCAGATTTGGAAAGAAAGGAAAACTTGCACCTAGATACGTTGGACCATTCAAGATCGTCGAAAGAATCGGAAAGGTAGCCTACAGACTTGAGTTACCTCCTGAACTTGGAAATGTTCATCCAACTTTTCACGTGTCCAATCTCAAGAGGTGTTCAGCTGATGAGAACTTCTCCATACCGCTTGACGAAATTCGTGTTGGCAAAACTCTGAAATTTGTTGAGAAACCAGTGGAAATCATGGAACGTGAAGTCAAGTGGCTTAAACGCAAGCGCATTCCTTTGGTCAAAGTTTGCTGGGAAGCTAAACGTGGACCTGAGTTTACTTGGGAACGCGAAGATCAAATGAAGGCGAAATATCCACATCTTTTTCCACGAGTTTCCTCTAAATAAATTTCGGGACGAAATTTCCACAAGTAGGGGAGACTGTAACAACTGTGCTTGTAATCACTATGAACAGTTCTATTATCAATAAAACAATGTTATTTGATCCCAATGTTTGTTTAATTGTGTTTTACATTTTTCATGTTTTGATTTTTGTTCAATTCCAAACTCTACATCACTTTCTGGAGAGTTATACGCAAACTAGTGCGTAAACGTACTCAGTTTAATGCGAGAAATACTCTGGAACATCAACATATACTCAACATACCTTAAATAACCTTTACATAACTTAGAAATAAGTTTTGAAGGCTTTGGTATGGCAAAAACAAGTTAATTCGCTTACAGGGATTAAATATGACAAACTGCGAAAGTATGTCAATTTGAACTGTAACGAACATTCCGGAACATAACCATAAGTTAAACACACCTTAAATATCCTTTACATAGCTTAGAAATAGGCTTTGAGGGGTTCGGTGTGCTAAAATAAACTTTTGGGTCATTCAGGGACTAAAAGTGTTAAAAAAGTGCACAAGTTTGCATTTTCGCGCATAACTTACGTTCTGAATACATCCGGACATCCAAAAATTTATGAAAGCATGACCACATTATATTTTATTGTTCGCCTTAAGAAAAATCCATTCGTCGCGTCATTTGGATCGTTTTTCGCGCTTATGCGCATTCCGTCGTAATTAAGCGAACATCGCGATCGTACGGCCAAACGAACCGACATCTGAGATATTTTTGAGCATGTTTTGAGTTCCCTATACTTTAACTTCATTTTAGAGCCTTGAAATGAGGTTAACGGGGTTCAAACGCATCGAAAATCGCTTAAACGGGCTGCAGGGACTAAACCTGTCACTTTTGAAACAATTCTGGAACTGAGAGGCAGTAGCGTAGCGCGAGCCCTAAGGGCCTACCCGTCGCGCTACGCGAGTGCATGATCTGACCAGATTCAATGTTTTAAACATCAGATTTCAGCTGATTAATTCTCCACCACACATTCTCACATGTCTAGTCAGCGGATAAGAACCATTTTTAGCTACCATGAGTTTCCGACAAGTGTACGGGTTGGATCATGGCACGTTTTCCATCAAACGATCTTAACGGTGGACCGAATACTATAAATACCCCACCCCCCATTCTTCATAATCACTAGAAATTTGATTTGAGAAACTCTAAGTTGAAACATTTGTTTCATACCTGAGATTTTTTAATCGAGTTTAGCATTCGGGGACCCTTCGTAAGTATTCTTTCGTTGTTTTCCTTATTTTACTGCTTTTCGAGTCGGAAAGTCAAACTTTGTTTGACTTTCAGCGTTGACCAGTAATGGTCAATGCGAAGTTCGTTTGAACTTCGCAACGTGAGTGTAATCACGTTGGTTATAGTCCCTTGGGGCTATGCCTACTGATTACCACGTTGTCTAGGGTCGTAGGGTAGGCGATCTAATAAATCGCCTATACCTTCGAACCCGACCCATTTGGTCGATCATTAGGATCCGACCAAACACATTAGGTGACCATAGTAGGTAGGGAATAACCTCCCGAGGTTATACCCTATGGTCACATCGTTTAAGTAGTTGTATGATAGGTAGTTTATATGCCTTAGGTAAATTACCAGAATACCCTTTTCATGTATAATTGGTAATTAAGCATATGTAACCTAAACCTTTGTCACATAACTGATTATGTAACATGTTTAGGCATATAACACTTGTCATAGGGCTAGTTAGGCGGTCTGAACGCGTTTCACGCGCACGATGCGTTAAAGTAGCATAAGCTACCTAAACGGATCATAATGGGTCAATAAGACTAAGGTTAAGTTTCATTTAGTATGTAGGCTTTGTTGAACCATACTACACGAGTCTCAATACTCGTTTGGTTTACAAACCCTCATGCTACCCGATCTTCCGATTTAGGTCCGGTTTATTAACATAGTTACCTGTATTAGGTGCCGTTTGATTCCGAGATCTATAGCATTACTTGGTGGTTATCTTTATACAACTGAGCAATCTCAAGTGAGTACATAGACCCCTCTTTTACTGTTTTCCAAACTATTTTGGGGTGGAACACATGTGCCTACTTGTTACTTTCGTGCTTTCCTGTTTTCACATCATATACCTGCTATGTTCGTTAGTACATTATAGTACATGATTTCATGACATTTCCTGCTAGGTGTGCCCATTATGTGCATTACTTAGTACATCGTTTTACATGACATTTCACGCTATGTATGTTCATTTGATTACATACTTAGTGCATTGTTTTCACATGCTTACATTTTGGTATGACATTTGGTTTGTTTACATGGGACAATACATTCATTAACATTAGCTACGCCGTTCGTTAGTAGGTAGTGGTACCATAGGAATTGACAACTCCCGTTCCGGACATCCCAGGGAAAGGGGATGAAAGGAATGACCGAATTCGATGATATAAGACAGATAGACCTTTAATTTGTTTAAAGGGTTTATCACCACAGTCACAAGGCTTGGATGTATGCATTTTCACAATACCGCATAAATGTTCATATTAAATATTTGCATGCATTTTTCCACAAAGACATAAGATTGATTTAAACCATGTTTTACTTCAACATTTTGTTTTTGTGCATATGGTTTAGTTGAGACATTTCACTTGCCATACATGACATTTTGACATAGACATTTTACACAAAGGCATTTGACAAAGACATTTGACATGGATATTTGACATAGACATTTGACATGGATATTTGACATTGACATTTGACATGGTTTACATTTGACACATAACATGTTTGACAATTGTTTCACACTACATGATTTACATCTTGACATGAACACTTTGACATATTATTCAATACATTTGACAATTGGTTTAAACATAGACTTCTTACATTGGTTGGTATGGTTTGATTAAGTGATTAAGTAACGATGCGTGTGTAATATGATACAAGCATGGTGGATACGCCGCTGGTACTTCCTATATATAAGTGTTTGTATGGTATTACATGTCGTAACGTTATTTGAATCATTTCAATATTGAGACATAGAACATTTTATACAAATAACATACTTTTCACAAGACATTGATTTACAAACAACTTATCTTATACAGACACATTTTTACATGGTTATTTATTTAACCTGACATTTACTTATACATATCATCTGATCTTATTGTTTTCAAATGATTTACATGACAAAGCAAATTACAAGGTTCATGACTAAACATTTTTCTTAAACATAAGTCATGAATCATATTTTTACAAAACCTATGTATCTCACAGGCATTTTTATGCTGACGTACCTATTTTCACATGTGTTTTCAGGTGCTTTTCCATAGGATGTTGATCATGATACTAGGGCGGACCTGTGCCTTAGAGACTTTAAAAGAAGATAGATTATGTTTAATTATGTTATAAACTCTTTTGTTTACTGTTCAAGACAATGTAACACCCTTGTTTAATAAATAAAATACAACTTTGTATGCCATGGTTATGAAACAATTTATTCTGTTACGACACGCCCCGATGTTTCCGCCGCGATTTGTTGTTTTACGCGGTCGGGGTGTGACAGTAAGGTAGCCTACAGACTTGAGTTACCTCCTGAACTTGGAAATGTTCATCCAACCTTTCACGTGTCCAATCTCAAGAGGTGTTTAGCTGATGAGAACCTCCACATACCGCTTGACGAAATTCGTGTTGATAAAACACTGAAATTTGTTGAGAAGCCAGTGGAAATCATGGAACGTGAAGTTAAGTGGCTTAAACGCAAGCGCATTCCTTTGGTCAAGGTTCACTGGGAATCTAAACGTGGACCCAAGTTTACTTGGGAACGCGAAGATCAAATGAAGGCGAAATATCCGCATCTTTTTCCACGAGTTTCCTCTAAATAAATTTCGGGACGAAATTTCCACAAGTAGGGGAGACTGTAACATCTGTGCTTGTAATCATTTTGAATAGTTTAGTTATCAATAAAACAATGTTATTTGATCCCAATGTTTGTTTGGTTATGTTTTACATTTTTCATGTTTTGACTTTTGTTCAATTTCAAACTCTATATCGCTTTCTGGAGAGTTATACGCAAACTGATGCGTAAACGTAATCAGTTTAATGCGACAAATACTCCAGAACATCAACATATACTTAACATACCTTAAATAACCTTTACATAACTTAGAAATAAGTTTTAAAGGCTTTGGTATGGCAAAAACAAGTTAATTCGCTTACAGGGACTAAACTTGACAAACTGCGAAAGTATGCCAAATTTGAACTGTAACGAACATTCCGGAACATGACCATAAGTTAAACATACCATAAATATCCTTTACATAGCTTAGAAATAGGCTTTGAGGGGTTCGGTGTGCTAAAATAAACTTTTGGGTCATTCAGGGACTAAAAGCGTCAAAAAGTGCACAAGTTTGCACTTTCGTGCATAACTTACGCTCTGAATACATCCGGACATCCAAAAATTTATGTAAGCACTAAAATATTTTATTTTAGTGTTTGGCATGAGAAAAATCCATTCGTCGCGCAATTTGGATCGTTTTTCGCGCTTATGCGCATTCCGTCGTAATTAAGCGAACATCGCGATCGTACGACCAAACGAACCAACATCCGGCATATTTTTTAGCATGTTTCATGTCCACAATGTTTAGGCATCCTTGTGGAGCCTTGAAAATGATTTAACGGGCATCAAACGTGCGGAAAATGGACTGAAACATGTGAAGGGACCTAATCTGCCATTTCTGCAGAAAGGGGGGCTAGGCGTGACGCGAGGTCATGGAAGAACAAATGGAAGAACAAAGATAATTAATTATTACAACCCATTGAAATAATCAAATATAAATCACAAACACAAATATTCAACATATTCACACAAGGTCATGGCTAGGTTATGAACACCAAAATATATATATCCACATATATAAAATTCAAGAAGCAAAAATGGTTTCCTTTTTACAACCTACTTTTCGGTCAAGAATGAAAAAACCGAAAAAGTGGGTTTTTGTCCAAACAAACAAATCATCCAAATGACATAATTTTTCAAGATACTTTTATGCATGTATTAAAATAATCTTGAAAAACAAAAGGATAACCATATATAAAATTTCGGCCATAGGGTTTTAACCAAACCCGAAAATTTCATATCCTATGAAGCATGCATTCATATAAGCGGCTCTGATACCACTGTTGGGATTTTCACATGTTTATCAAAGTATTTTATCCATATAAAATAAAAACGCAGCGGAAAATTATTATTTAAAACATGTTACTTACAATATATAAAACCCATTTTATATGTAAATCCCAATCCCGGATCCATATATGAACATGCATGCTATCAAAATAAAACACAACCATAGAGTGTTTAGAATACTACCTTCCAAGGAGTAAAGGACATGAAGATAATGATGCTTCTTGAACGGTTGCCTTCAAGTGTAGAAGACCTCAAGCTTGTATACCCCAAGCCTTCCAACAAACACCTTAGTTTTAGCTAGGATTTGAACACTTGTGAACTCACTAAAACTTCCTTCATGGAGCCAACCCTTGGCCGAAAATTCCACTAGGGAATATGAGAGTTCTTGGCACTTGAATTACAAACTTGAAAACCTCTTGAACCAACACTTGTTGGCCGAAATTTAGAGAGGAAATTCTCTAGTTTTTCTTTCAAGTTCATAAGTCTTGCTCATTCTTGCATTTGACATCTAAGTATTTATAGAACCATGAGAGAGAATTGCCACCCATCTTGACCAATCATGTGGCCACTTACACATGCATTTGCATGTAATGCTATTGGACAAAATTGCTTGGGAAGATCACCCAATCACAACCCATCTAACTTGTAAGACATGCATGTAGTGTGATTGGACCAACAATTTTGGGAAGACCCCATGGGGGGGGTGGCGGCCTAGTCTTTTTATTTAAAAAAAATCAATTTTTTTCTTTTAAATAATATAAGTGTTACATATATATATTTTATAACTTTTATAAAATATAACATCATATGTTATAAGACTTATGCTATTTTTATTATGTTATTTAACCAATTAAATAACAGAATAAAATACTCTCTCAAAACAAATTATCCATATAATTTATTAGTTTGTCAAGTGCAATTATTTAGAAAACCAATTTCTAAATATTCTAAGTGTTAATATTTATTTGTTTGATCATATCATAAATAAATATTGTAAGTGTTTGTCTAGCTTGTTATTGGGTATGACTCGACTTGGATCATAACGTACTAGCCACATCAATTTAATATGTGTCTTGGGCATACAGAGTCCAACACTCTCCCACTTGCACAAGATACATAGAAGATTGATGCAAGTAGTAAATGACGCCTAACTACGGTTTACTACCCCCAATACGTATGACTATATGTCCCATTCAATTACATCATCCCCTTCAAGTCCCTTACTTGAAAATAATTTAGGTGAATCTATCATTTATCCTTTCGTTACAGATGTCATGTCAAATCCAGAGACACAGAGTGATCACTCTCTGTTGATTTAACTTTAGCAGGCCTTAGACATCATACTCTCAACGAATAAGAGGAACAAATCCCATCTTGACTACATACGTCTCTCACAATCACCTTGTACCATACCTGAGCTTAGCCTTATGTACTGTCATATTACTAACAGCGAAGAAAAAGTCAAGGTACAATATTTGGTGAATATCAAGACCCAATATGTATCTCAGGTCTGAGGATACTATGATATTCTCCTTTACTCAAATTTACTTATGATCAATCACAAATGATTCCATGCAGTAATATTTGAGGGCGAGTCAGTCCAATATTTGTCTCCCACAAATATCTATGAACTTTGGCAGCAACACTTTGCTCTATATTCATACCTAATGAATATCCACCAATCCAAGTTCATAATAGTCTTACATTCATATTTGTTCCCACAAGTATGATCGACTACGGACATTTAGAATAAGAAACTTATTCACGGATTTAAACATGCTAAAATGGAACATAACTCAACATACCATAAAGAGTTATAATAATAATTGTTCCAATATCCAAATATAAAGTAGATCAAATCCATTCACTAGAATATCGAAGTCCCATGGCACAAGTATGACCCTCTCATGCTTTGCCCGTTCAAGGAGCTTCGTGAGTGGATCCGCAATATTTTGATCATTGTGAACTTTGCGAGTACATATCTTTTCCTTTTCAACTTCATCCCGTATGTAGTTGAAACTCCGCTTAATGTGTTTAGTCTCTTGATGTACATGAGGTTCCTTTATTTGATCAATCACACCATTGTTATCACAAAGATCTCTTGGGGCCTTAATGGCAGGGACTACCCCTAGATCGGCAATAATTCAAGTGGCAGATCCATATGAATTATCTCAATCAATGAAGCGGCGATGTATTCTGATTCTGTAGTGGACAATGCTACCTTGATTGTGATCGAGAACCATCTCAATCAGTTTGGAAACTCGTACCCATGTAACCCTTTACAACGAATTCCGAAACTCGCATCCCTGTAACCCCTTACAACGAGTTCTTCTTCACCAGATCTATATATTAGAAATATATCCTTAGTCCTTCTGGGGTATTTCAATATATTTATAACAATCACCCAATGACCGTTACTTGGATTTCGCTGGTATCTTCTCGTTATGCTTAATGCGCACGGCATGTCCGGTCTAGTGCATATCATTACATACATAATGAATCCTATAGCAGACGCATATGGGATTCCTTTCATTCTTTCTAGCTCATCCTTTGAGCTTGGACATTGAGACGCACTCAATATTGTCCTCTCTTGAATAGGTACCAAACCTTTCATAGAGTTCTTTATCTTGAACCTTTTCAAGACTTTGTCAATGCACTTTGGTTTAAACCTATCTAGTGCCTTGACCTATCCTTATAGATCTTTATTCCAAAATATAGGCGACTTTACCAAGATCCTTAATGGAAGACCAACTTCCAAGCCAGGATTTTACACCTTCCATGGTTGGAATGTTATTTCCAAATAGTAGAATGTCATCAACATATAATACTAATAAAGTGATGATGCTCCCACTAGCCTTCTTATACACACAAGCTTCATCGACATTCTTGATGAATCCATAATCCCTAATCTCTTCATCAAAACGGTGATTCCAACTTCTAGATGCTTGTTTCAATCCATAGATTGATTTCTTTAACTTGCATACTTTGTCAGGATGTTTTGGATCGGCAAAACCTTCAGGCTTAACTATATAGACATCTTCCTCAAGTTATCTATTAAGGAAAGCCGTTTTGACATCCATTTGCCAAATCTCATAATCATATTATGCAGGTATGGCAAATAATATCCTTATTGACTTTAGCATCACGACGGGCGAGAAGGTCTCATCATAATCAACACTTTGAGTTTGAATGAAATCTTTTGCTACAAGTCTCGCTTTATAAGTATCCAAGTTACCATGCATATGTGTTTTCTTCCTGAAAACCCACTTATTTCCAACCAGTTTGGAATTAAGAGACGGCACAACCAATTCCCATACTTGGTTGTCATACATGGATTGCATCTCTACGTTCATGGCTTCAAGCCATTTGTCACAATCGGATTTTGACATTGCATCATGGTATGTGGTAGGTTCACCCGAATCTACCACGTAGCATCCATCTATGAAAAATCCATATCTTTAAGGTGGACTACTAATTCTACCAGATCTACGAACGTTTTGAGTGTGTTAATCAACCATTTTATTGTTTTCAACAACCTTCTTGTTGAATGCTAGTATCAACCAAACGTGTATCGGCTTATGGTTCTTGATCCTCATCAAGTTCCACTGTTCGACTAATTCCTTCCACAAGGAACTTTGCTTCCAAGAACTCAGCCTTTCGAGCAACAAATACCTTTTGCTTTGTTGGATCGTAGAAATAATATCCTATATCATCTTTAGGATATACTACAAAGATACACTTAGTGGATCGTACTTTCAATTTGTTTGGGGTGTATTGCTTCACATAAGCTTCACAACCCATACATTTAAATATGATAATGATGGAGCCCTTCCATGTCATATTTCAAAAGGTTGTCTTATCCACTTTCTTGGCTTAGGCTATTCGGGCCGCAGAGAGCGAAGCGTAACCCCAAAATGATAGAGATAATGCGCTCCTAGCCATCATAGATCGAACCATATCTAAATAGAGTTCGATTCCTCCTCTATCGGAACGAAGAACTTTGATTGAGTTGATTTTGTACTTCACCTTTTGAAGGTTTTGAACATTTCAAAACTTCTTCTTTGTGTTAAGTACATATAACCACAACTACTATAGTCGTTGGTAAAAGGTAATGAAGTATCTTTCACCATTCCTAATTATTGGCTTAAAAGGATCACATACATCCAAATGTATAATACCTAATAAATCTTTTGCCCTTTCCCACTAAGGGATTACTTGGTCATTTTTTCCTTGTAAATAAGATTCGCATGTATCAAATGAACCAATTTCATTTGTTTCTAAAAGACAATTCTTTCGAAGTGTTTACATGCGACATCTGTTTATATGACCAAGGCGATATTGCCAAGGATAGGTCTTACTCAAATCCATTTTGAGCTTCTTGGTGATTGATTGGTACATTAAACTATCAAATGATGTATTATTATGAACCGATTCATAAATACCATTTGAAGGCATAGGTTTAAAGTAAAACATGTCATTCATCGATATAAATGTCAATGTTTGCAAACTTTAAGTCAAAACCATATTGTCTTATAAGGAAACTTGAATAATGTTCCTAGTCAAACTAGGAGCATTCAAGACATTTTAAAACAATTTCCAAACCATTTGGAAGTTTCAAAACATAGTCTCCTTTCTTGTAATGTTTATTTCTTTTGAACCTTTTGCAATGAGTTCCACATCCGGTATCTAATACCCATGTGTTAGAAAAAATAACATTAAGGTCAATATGTATCATCAAGATTGTACCTGAGGTTTGCCTAGCATCCCTCTTGTTTTTCAACTCTTTGAGATAGGTTGGACAATTCCTATTTAAATGCCCTATCTCACCACACTCAAAGCAAGGATCGTTCATGGAAACCTTTGCCTTCTTCTCTTTTGGTTTCGGTGGTTTCGCTTTAGTCTTCCTAATCATTTCCCTTTGAATTACCCGTTTCCATTTTCAACATTTGCTTTGGTGTCGGGATGATGCCCTTTCTTGTTGCCACCCTCATTGATCGTTAGAATGGATAAAACCCTTTTATCCATATTGAGCCTTTCTAGGTGATCAATGTGGCTTTTCATCTTAAAGACATAAGATGAGACTGATTGGTTTTCCTCCATTCGACATGCATGAAGCGTCCAAAGCGTTCTACCCTTGCATATTGTAGGAACATTTCCTTCAATTGGGTAATCATGTCGTATGCCCATGATGTTCAAAACCCTTTTGAATTTCGGGAATCATAATTCCTAACATGGGACAACTTGCATAGTATCCTCAATATACTTAATCCAATCGTTATAGGCATCCTTATCTTCCATAAGATGTTCATTGGGATTAGGATCGTTCAACACATAGGATATCTTTTCTTACTTGAGAACGATTCTTAAGTTTCGATATTAATCCATAAAGTGTTTTGATTGAAACGATCCTTTTTAAGGATTGTTTTTAGTGATAGGTTACGGACGGTTTGGGTAATATTGTTAGCGGCCATCTACAAAATTTAACAAGGTTCAATTTTAGTATTTTCGATATTATTATATTTTAATCATTAATACCCTTTTGTGTCTCATAGACAATTAATAATTAAAATCTAGAATCCAACGTTACATTTAAATATTGGTTAGGTGACCTTTATCCCTCTATTTAAATTAACAAGGTAGTCAACGTTTGACAATTGCAACTCTTTGCAACTTCTAGCCATATGGGATCGGTTAAACATCTTTATGTTTAGTTGGCATGTTTAATCCCATCAACACCTTTGTTCCCCATGCTTCGGTGACCCTAAGTTCATGGTTTCCAAATCAAGTCGTCCAACTTACACACACGTGTGAGTTTATACACATAAGTGGTTAGGTGACCTTTATCCCACAAACATGGTAAACCCACCTCGAATATACAAGTTCCCTCAAATATGGTTAGGTGACCTTTATCCCACAAAAGAGTTCCCAAGTGATTCGAGTGTTGTATAAAAGGATGGTGTTTGACTTGTTTTATAAAAGGGATTTTGAGTTTTCAAAATTCTAGTTTAGAAAACTTTATGTACCATACATTTGCATGCATTCAAATCCTTGGTACTTTAGTGAAAATAAATTTTCAAGGTTCTTTTTAATAAAACCCATTTTATTATAAAATCATTAATTTTTAATAACCTTTTATTAACCAATTTTAATGATCTTTTAAAGAACCAATTTTTAGCTTGTTGTTGATTATTAGTTTGTTAAGCATGCATATCCAAATATCATCAAACAACAAAATAAATGTGACACCTGTGTCACTTCAACCATCAAACAAATTCCAAACCAATGAAATATTGTATTTCATACTTGTGATTTGTAAAAATATGTGTATCGTTTGCACATATCAACTCTTGTTCGATTTTAAGCTTTAAATCGCTTTCTAGAGGGTTATACGCGCTCTGATGCGTAAATATAACCAGTTTAATCCAATGAACACTCCGGAATAGTGAAATAGGCTTAACATACCTTAAATAACCTTTACATAACTTAGAAATAAGTTTTAAAGGCTTTGGTATGGCAAAAACAAGTTAATTCGCTTACAGGGACTAAACTTGACAAACTACGAAAGTATGCCAATTTGAACTGTAACAGACATTCTGGAACATGACCATAAGTTAAACACACCTTAAATATCCTTTATATAGCTTAGAAATAGGCTTTGAGGGGTTCGGTGTGCTAAAATAAACTTTTGGGTCATTCAGGGACTAAAAGTGTCAAAAAGTGCATAAGTTTGCATTTTCGCGCATAACTTACGTTCTGAATACATCCGGACATCCAAAAATTTATGTAAGCACTAAAACATTTTATTTTAGTGTTTGGCATGAGAAAAATCCATTCATCACGCCATTTGGATCGTTTTTCGCGCTTATGCGCATTCCGTCGTAATTAACCGAACATCGCGATCGTTCGGCCAAACGAACCGACATCCGAGATATTTTTGAGCACATTTTAAGTTCCCTATACTTTAACTTCATTTTAGAGCTTTGAAATGGGGTTAACGGGGCTTAAACGTGTCAAAAATGCATCAAATAGCAAGTTTGGAGCTTCAGGGGCCTGTTTTGCCATTTTTGAAACATTCTGGTCTGCAGGCCCTTGCGCACCTCAACACTCTGAGTGTTGCGGTGCGCAAGCAGGGGTCAGATATGCAGAAACTTGTTTAATCTGCTGTTAACAGCCTTTAACCCCTCCAAAGGCCAAGGCCAAGTGTCAAACTCTTGTGGTGGGAGCAATATGAGTTACCACAACATTCCGACAAGTGTACGGCTTAGATCGTGCCCCCTTTTCCAAGAAACGATCCTAACGGTGAACCGAAAACTATAAATACCCACCTCCACCCTTCACTTTTCCTCACAAGAATCTGATCTAATGTGCTCTAAGTTGAAACCTTTGTTTCATACCTGAGCTATTTTGATCTAGATTAGCATTCGGGGACCCTTCGTAAGTATTCCTTCGTTCTTTTATTGCTTTTCGAGTCCGAAAGTCAAACTTTGTTTGACTATTTGCATTGACCGGTTTATGGTCAATGCGAAGTTCGTTTGAACTTCGCAACGTGATTGTAATCACGATGGCTATAGTCCCTTGTGACTATGCCTACTGATTACCACGTTGTCTAGGGTCGTAAGGGTAAGCGATCTAATAAATCGCTTATACCTTCGCACCCGACCCATTTGGTCGATCATTAGGATCCGACCAAGCGCATTAGGTGACCATAGTATATAGGGAATAACCTTCCGAGGTTATACCTTATGGTCACGACGTTTAAGTAGTTGTATGATAGGTAGTTTATATGCCTTAGGTAAAGTACCAAAATACCCCTTTGATGCCAAAATTCATTATAAACATATGTGACATAACTTTTGACATCTAAACTGATTTGGCGATAATATTAGGCATGTTAAGGCATATTCTACTTGTCATAGGAATAGTTAGGCGATCCGAACGCGTTTCACGCGAACGACGCGTTAAAGTAGCATAAGCTACCTAAACGGGTCGTAATGGGTCGTAAGCACTTAGGTTAGGTTCCGATTTAGTATGTAGGCTTTGTTAAACCATATTACATGAGTTCCCATACTCATTTGGTTTACAAGCCCTCATTCTATCCGATCCTCCGATTTAGGTCCGGTTAATTAACATAGTTACCTATATTAGGTGCCGTTTGATTCCGTGATCTCTAGCATTGCTTGGTGGTTATCCTAGGACTTCTAAGCAATCTCAAGTGAGTACATAGTCCCCTCTTTTACTGTTTTCAAACTGTTTTGGGGTGAAGCATGTGTACCTATCTGTTATTTTCATGATTTCAAAGTATAATTGATTATACATGTTATTACTTATCTTTTGACAAACTAAATGACTATCTATGGTTTAAACACTGATTTCTAAAAGAACATAAAATAAAAATGTTGAATTGTACTTATTTTATGTTCACCAGACCGATTGTTAGTATGATATAGCGCTATAGGATTAGACACCCCATTCCTGTTGTCATGGAATGTCTGAAACCAATTTGTTTCTCCATACAAATAGGGATTGCCTTTGTGGTATCCTTATAGTCTCAAAGGTGTAGTTTGATGCACTATGTCTGAATGAATTCTTAAATCACACATTTAAAGTATATTTTGATATACTCCCAAAAGTGTAGTTTGATATACTCTCATGTGTGGTATTGTACAGAACCAACATATATATTTTATCAACAAACCAAAACATATTTTTAATATGTTATTTACAAATCCAAAGTATACTTTTAATATGCTACTATAAGGTTATTCGTTTAACCTTACATTATTTTACAAAGCATAACTTTTGATTTATTCAAACACTTTGTTTTGTACATTTTTACTTATGGTTTAAGAAATCTCATTTTACTTACCATACATAACTTTTGTTTACGCATTACATGGTTTACATTTAACTTGAGTTATACAATAACATTGGACTATTGGTTTAAACATGAACATTCTATATTGGTGGTTTGGTTTGAGTAAGTGACTTAAGTAACGAGGCGTGTGTAATATGATACAAGCATGGTGGATACGCCGCTGGTACTTCCTATATATAAGTGTTTGTATGGTATTACATATCATAGCGTTACTCGAATCATTTCAATTTAGACATATAACATTTTATACAAATAACATACTTTTCATAAGACATTGTTTTACAACAACTTATCTTATACAAACTCATTTTACATGGTTATTCATTTAACCTTACATTTATTTATACATATCATCTGATCTTATTGTTTTTCAAACGATTTACAAAACAAATCAATTTACAAGGTTCATGACTAAACTTTATTAAACATTTTCTTAAACTTACAAGTCATGAATCCTATTTTCACAAAACCTATGTATCTCACAGGCATTTTTATGCTGACGTACCTATTTTTACACATGTTTCAGGTACTGCTTTGCAATGATTGTTGATACATGCTACATTTAGGTTGGACTCGTGCCTTAGCAACTTTAAAACTTGGAAGATCATAGGTGTACTTATTTGATTGTATTAAAACAATGAGTTCATTTATTCAATAAAACAGAATTTATTTATTCCATGGTTATGAAACAATGATTCTGTTACAACACTCCCCGACGTTTCCGCCACGTCTAGTTGCTTTACGTGGTCGGGGTGTGACAGAAAAGTTGGTATCAGAGCCAATGGTTATAGGGAATTAGGTTATTAGTAATGCTTTGACCTAGACTATAACCTTCCTAGGACCCTAACACAAGTTTTCTTGTGTTTAGTTTTAAAACAATACCGTCACTTATTCTTAGGTGACAACCACAATAAGAACACAAATTTCTATCCCGCTTTGAAAACTAATCATCTGTTCTAGGATGCTTTATTATATGGTTTTGAACCCTCTAACTTTTCAAATCCCGTCAAAGTTGGTCTAAATAATGTGAACACGTGCAAACTGGAAGGGTGGGTGCCTGTACCCTGAGTTTTCTGTCTAAGGCTAGAGTGTTCGTACAAATCCACATAATCGGACCAGTGACTCTTACCTGGGAACTCTTGGGGTGAGTGTCCACTTATAGGCGAGCATGTCTTCGTGATACATTATTTTTTTGACCTATTTACTTTGATTAATCACCGGGGTCGTTTGTTGCTTTGTAGTAACAAACAAATGACCACTATCCTTGCTTTCATCAGATTTGTTTCATCTCATTCTTTTCGTCTAATTCTCTCACTCGTTTCCGTTCATGTTTCCTCTTTTAGAATGCCTCCTCGACGCGACAATCAGATGGCGAATGCCGAACTGGCGGAAATCATCGCGCAGCAAATGGCTGCTGCCTTCCCAAATCTTTATGCTCAAATGATTCAAGCCATCAACAACAACAATGCTCCATGCAATTTCAAGAATTTTAACTCGGCTAAACCGCTCAAGTTTAGTGGTTCTGAGGGAGCAACTGGGCTTCTTCAATGGTTCGAGAGCATTGAGAATACTTTCCGTCACGTTCAGTGTCCTGAAAATCGCAAGGTCGATTTTTCTTCGAGTGTGTTTCAGAAGAGGGCTCTTACGTGGTGGAACGGGGTTATGAGAGACCGCGGTGCTGAGGTTGCATTAGCACAGACTTGGGCTGAGCTTAGGGCTCTTATGATGAAGGAATTCTGTCCTCGTCATGAGCTAAGGGCTCTAGAAAGGGAATTTGATGATTTGAAGCAAGACAGTGGGGAACATCGAGCCTATACTGACCGCTATGAGGAATTGAGCTTGTTATGCCCTACTATGGTTACGCCTCTGGATAAGGCGATTGAGAAATACATTGATGGTCTTCCTGACGTAATTCAGGATATTGTTACTGGCAGCAACCCTACTACTGTCAGACAAGCCATTGAATTGTCTGCCACTCTGACTGAATCCCATATCAGGAAGCGCAAGCTGTTTCGGAAGGGCGACTTAAGACCATCTGACAAGACTGCTCATGTGGAACCAAAGGAAGAAAATGCTGAGGTGTCCAAGAAGAAGAAGCGCAAAGCCTCTCAAAACTACGCAGTAACTGCTCAAGATAAACAGGTTGCACCAAACCAGCCAGCACAACCTCACAAAAGGCAAAACTATGTTGGTACCGCACCTTTGTACAACAAGTGCAACCGTCATCATCTAGAGCAAGAGCAGTGTCACAAATGTACCCACTGTGGGCGGTTGGGACATTTGATCAATGTTTGTCGTTATGCAAATCAAGCTGCTGTAAACCCTGCTGCTGTTCAAGCACGGTTCCCTCCGGGGTCATGTTATAACTGTGGTGACCTTACCCACTACAGGTACAATTGCCCAAGACTTGTTAACATACCTCCAGCGCGAGGACGAGCATTTAACATCAATGAGGCAAACGGAAACAATGATGCAGCAGTGAACAATTAGTGTTTTGTAATTCCTTGGTTGTTATCTTTTGACACTTCAAGACAATTCGGTTGTTGCATAAATAAAGATTTGTTGTTTTTATTTCTGCAAAATTTATGCGATTGTGTGAATGTTTGATGCAACCTTATGATGTCAACCCAAAGATAAACTACTCGTGTGGTTCAGCTATCTTATGATCACTTGTGATCTCCCCAAGAACCTTAAACACTCGTTTCTTTTAAGAAACAAGGCCAAACTCTTATTGAGAATCCCTCTATCTTTATAGATAGATCCTTAAAAATCATTAAAGTGCCAAATGAAATCCATGGATTGGATTCCTAGTGTGCTTTAAATATCCATACCTAAAGATAACAAATTAAAGAATCAAGTTAACTAAATTTGTGCTTATGTGTTTTTTCTTACATGTTTTGTGGTTGTATGTGATCCATCCAAATCCTCATAGAATCTTCCATATCTCATACGAGAGATTCATAATAGGATATCCAAATATACTATCTTAAATCCTTAATGGACTTCAACATTGTAGTTAAGTCCCTCGGGTTATAAAGTATTATTCTATAATTGGACCGCTTGAATGGTCTGGTTAAACAGATTGGTTTTGAAAATCTGATTAGAAATATCATGTGATGATGTAACTAAAAAGATCCCTTAAGTGGTCCATTTAAAGAGATCATACGACGATCTAGTTAAGAAGATCATGCGTTGATCTAGTTAAAAGGCTCGTTCGTTGATCTAATTAAAAGGATCCTTTGGTGGTCTAGTCGAGTCGCTTCATGTTTATTCAAGTGATTTTTTTTCTACGCATTATGAAATGAACTGTGCGGACTGTGCAAGGAATTACGTAATTATGGAGGCCTACATAATTATGGAATTCAGTGCACAGAAACCACAGGAAGCTTTGTCATGTGTTAAGACCTATAGTGACAAGAATAATGATACGGGAGAAGTCTTGGACCTCGACCAATGTCATTTATTCTCACACTCCCCAATTCTGATTTCAAGCACACACTAGTTTCCTATGATAAGTCTTCATAAGAAACGTTCTTCTGTCCGTAGTTCAGAATTCCATGTTTTACTACTACAAGGAATTCACTTTGAGGGTTAACAAATTCGCTAAGAGTCCTAACATGGCCAAGAGTTTTACTTAAGGGTTCAATGGATCTATTAGAAGGCGAAACCGTCACAGCTGTCTTCACAGGTTTCCTCTAGAATTAAATTTCGGGACGAAATTTCCTAAAGTAGGGGAGACTGTGACACATGTGTCACTTCAACAATCAAACAAATGCCAAACCAATGAAATATTGTATTTCATACTTGGGATTTGTAAAAATATGTGTATCGTTTGCACATATCAACTCTTGTTCGATTTTAAGCTTTAAATCGCTTTCTGGAGGGTTATACGCGCTCTGATGCGTAAATATAACCAGTTTAATCCAACGAACACTCTGGAATAGTGAAATAGGCTTAACATACCTTAAATAACCTTTACATAACTTAGAAATAAGTTTTAAAGGCTTTGGTATGGCAAAAACAAGTTAATTCGCTTACAGGGACTAAACTTGACAAACCGTGAAAGTATGCCAATTTGAACTGCAACAGACATTCTGGAACATGACCATAAGTTAAACACACCTTAAATATCCTTTATATAGCTTAGAAATAGGCTTTGAGGGGTTCGGTGTGCTAAAATAAACTTTTGGGTCATTCAGGGACTAAAAGTGTCAAAAAGTGCATAAGTTTGCATTTTCGCGCATAACTTACGTTCTGAATACATCCGGACATCCAAAAATTTATGTAAGCACTAAAAAATTTTATTTTAGTGTTTGGCATGAGAAAAATCCATTCGTCACGCCATTTGGATCGTTTTTCGCGCTTATGCGCATTCCGTCGTAATTAACCGAACATCGCGATCGTTCGGCCAAACGAACCGACATCCGAGATATTTTTGAGCACATTTTAAGTTCCCTATACTTTAAATTCATTTTAGAGCTTTGAAATGGGGTTAACGGGGCTTAAACGTGTCAAAAATGCATCAAATAGCAAGTTTGGAGCTTCAGGGGCCTGTTTTGCCATTTTTGAAACATTCTGGTCTGCAGGCCCTTGCGCACCTCAACACTCTGAGTGTTGCGGTGCGCAAGCAGGGGTCAGATATGCAGAAACTTGTTTAATCTGCTGTTAACAGCCTTTAACCCCTCCAAAGGCCAAGGCCAAGTGTCAAACTCTTGTGGTGGGAGCAATATGAGTTACCACAACATTCCGACAAGTGTACGGCTTAGATCGTGCCCCCTTTTCCAAGAAACGATCCTAACGGTGAACCAAAAACTATAAATACCCACCTCACCTTCACTTTTCCTCACAAGAATCTGATCTAATGTGCTCTAAGTTGAAACCTTTGTTTCATACCTGAGCTATTTTGATCTAGATTAGCATTCGGGGACCCTTCGTAAGTATTCCTTCGTTCTTTTATTGCTTTTCGAGTCCGAAAGTCAAACTTTGTTTAACTTTCTGCATTGACCGGTTTATGGTCAATGCGAAGTTCGTTTGAACTTCGCAACGTGATTGTAATCACGATGGTTATAGTCCCTTGTGACTATGCCTACTGATTACCACGTTGTCTAGGGTCGTAAGGGTAAGCGATCTAATAAATCGCTTATACCTTCGAACCCGACAGATTTGGTCGATCATTAGGATCCGACCAAGCGCATTAGGTGACCATAGTATATAGGGAATAACCTTCCGAGGTTATACCTTATGGTCACGACGTTTAAGTAGTTGTATGATAGGTAGTTTATATGCCTTAGGTAAATTAACAAAATACCCCTTTGATGCCAAAATTCATTATAAACATATGTGACATAACTTTTGACATCTAAACTGATTTGGCGATAATATTAGGCATGTTAAGGCATATTCTACTTGTTATAGGACTAGTTAGGCGATCCGAACGCGTTTCACGCGAACGACGCGTTAAAGTAGCATAAGCTACCTAAACGGGTCGTAATGGGTCGTAAGCACTTAGGTTAGGTTCCGATTTAGTATGTAGGCTTTGTTAAACCATATTACATGAGTTCCCATACTCATTTGGTTTACAAGCCCTCATTCTATCCGATCCTCCGATTTAGGTCCGGTTAATTAACATAGTTACCTATATTAGGTGCCGTTTGATTCCGTGATCTCTAGCATTGCTTGGTGGTTATCCTAGGACTTCTAAGCAATCTCAAGTGAGTACATAGTCCCCTCTTTTACTGTTTTCAAACTGTTTTGGGGTGAAGCATGTGTACCTATCTGTTATTTTCATGATTTCAAAGTATAATTGATTATACATGTTATTACTTATCTTTTGACAAACTAAATGACTATCTATGGTTTAAACACTGATTTCTCAAAGAACATAAAATAAAAATGTTGAATTGTACTTATTTTATGTTCACCAGACCGATTGTTAGTATGATATAGCGCTATAGGATTAGACACCCCATTCCTGTTGTCATGGAATGTCTGAAACCAATTTGTTTCTCCATCCAAATAGGGATTGCCTTTGTGGTATCCTTATAGTCTCAAAGGTGTAGTTTGATGCACTAGGTCTGAATGAATTCTTAAATCACACATTTAAAGTATATTTTGATATACTCCCAAAAGTGTAGTTTGATATACTCTCATGTGTGGTATTGTACAGAACCAACATATATATTTTATCAACAAACCAAAACATATTTTTAATATGTTATTTACAAATCCAAAGTATACTTTTAATATGCTACTATAAGGTTATTCGTTTAACCTTACATTATTTTACAAAGCATAACTTTTGATTTATTCAAACACTTTGTTTTGTACGTTTTTACTTATGGTTTAAGAAATCTCATTTTACTTACCATACATAACTTTTGTTTACACATTACATGGTTTACATTTAACTTGAGTTATACAATAACATTGGACTATTGGTTTAAACATGAACATTCTATATTGGTGGTTTGGTTTGAGTAAGTGACTTAAGTAACGAGGCGTGTGTAATATGATACAAGCATGGTGGATACGCCGCTGGTACTTCCTATATATAAGTGTTTGTATGGTATTACATATCGTAGCGTTATTCGAATCATTTCAATTTAGACATATAACATTTTATACAAATAACATACTTTTCATAAGACATTGTTTTACAACAACTTATCTTATACAAACTCATTTTACATGGTTATTCATTTAACCTTACATTTATTTATACATATCACCTGATCTTATTGTTTTTCAAACGATTTACAAAACAAATCAATTTACAAGGTTCATGACTAAACTTTATTAAACATTTTCTTAAACTTACAAGTCATGAATCCTATTTTCACAAAACTTATGTATCTCACAGGCATTTTTATGCTGACGTACCTATTTTTACACATGTTTCAGGTACTGCTTTGCAATGATTGTTGACACATGCTACATTTAGGATGGACTCGTGCCTTAGCAACTTTAAAACTTGGAAGATCATAGTTGTACTTATTTGATTGTATTAAAACAATGAGTTCATTTATTCAATAAAACAGAATTTATTTATTCCATGGTTATGAAACAATGATTCTGTTACAACACTCCCCGACGTTTCCGCCACGTCTAGTTGCTTTACGTGGTCGGGGTGTGACAATAAACAAGCACAACACACATATCATTAGGTGCATAACCATAGCCAACTATTTTGACCACACTTGTTAGCCGAAACAAGTGTGCCAAAAGGTCCTTCCTAAAGGGTGAATATTGACACAAATAATGTGTCGTTGAACTCCCACTTGATCCCGCATCCGAATGCTTCAAGTCTCCATCTTGTGTTGTGATTTCTTCACATTCTTTGGGCTTCCAAATGTCTTTTATATTCAGGTCTAAACTCCTTTGGACTTCAAAAATGTGTTGTGGTTATCGGGCTAAAATCCCGTTAAGAACTATGAAGTCCTTTTGGCCCGAAATTAGCCAAAACCATAATCGCATTTTTGTGTGCATCTTCTTTTACAAAAAATATCCTAATACATTTTTCTAGTAAAAATAAAATGCACCTAATCTATTTACTTACATACCAAATGAAAATAAATAAATTACATATTTCACAAATGGAAGAACAAAGATAATTAATTATTACAACCCATTGAAATAATCAAATATAAATCACAAACACAAATATTCAACATATTCACACAAGGTCATGGCTAGGTTATGAACACCAAAATATATATATCCACATATATAAAATTCAAGAAGCAAAAATGGTTTCCTTTTTACAACCTACTTTTCGGTCAAGAATGAAAAAACCGAAAAAGTGGGTTTTTGTCCAAACAAACAAATCATCCAAATGACATAATTTTCAAGATACTTTTATGCATGTATTAAAATAATCTTGAAAAACAAAAGGATAACCATATATAAAATTTCGGCCATAGGGTTTTAACCAAACCCGAAAATTTCATATCCTATGAAGCATGCATTCATATAAGCGGCTCTGATACCACTGTTGGGATTTTCACATGTTTATCAAAGTATTTTATCCATATAAAATAAAAACGCAACGGAAAATTATTATTTAAAACATGTTACTTACAATATATAAAACCCATTTTATATGTAAATCCCAATCCCGGATCCATATATGAACATGCATGCTATCAAAATAAAACACAACCATAGAGTGTTTAGAATACTACCTTCCAAGGAGTAAAGGACATGAAGATAATGATGCTTCTTGAACGGTTGCCTTCAAGTGTAGAAGACCTCAAGCTTGTATACCCCAAGCCTTCCAACAAACACCTTAGTTTTAGCTAGGATTTGAACACTTGTGAACTCACTAAAACTTCCTTCATGGAGCCAACCCTTGGCCGAAAATTCCACTAGGGAATATGAGAGTTCTTGGCACTTGAATTACAAACTTGAAAACCTCTTGAACCAACACTTGTTGGCCGAAATTTAGAGAGGAAATTCTCTAGTTTTTCTTTCAAGTTCATAAGTCTTGCTCATTCTTGCATTTGACATCTAAGTATTTATAGAACCATGAGAGAGAATTGCCACCCATCTTGACCAATCATGTGGCCACTTACACATGCATTTGCATGTAATGCTATTGGACAAAATTGCTTGGGAAGATCAGCCAATCACAACCCATCTAACTTGTAAGACATGCATGTAGTGTGATTGGACCAACAATTTTGGGAAGACCCCATGGGGGGGGGGGTGGCGGCCTAGTCTTTTTATTTAAAAAAAATCAATTTTTTTTCTTTTAAATAATATAAGTCTTACATATATATATTTTATAACTTTTATAAAATATAACATCATATGTTATAAGACTTATGCTATTTTTATTATGTTATTTAACCAATTAAATAACAGAATAAAATACTCTCTCAAAACAAATTATCCATATAATTTATTAGTTTGTCAAGTGCAATTATTTAGAAAACCAATTTCTAAATATTCTAAGTGTTAATATTTATTTGTTTGATCATATCATAAATAAATATTGTAAGTGTTTGTCTAGCTTGTTATTGGGTATGACTCGACTTGGATCATAACGTACTAGCCACATCAATTTAATATGTGTCTTGGGCATACAGAGTCCAACAGTTTGTTCCTGATCATGGGGGGCCAATATGATGCACATGGGGTTACCAACAAGTGTAGGGACAAGATCAAAGCACGGTATTCGAGGAACGATCCTAACGGTGGTCCAAATCCTATAAATACCCCTTGATTCACAACTCAAACCCCACTTGAAATCTGAGTTTTTCTCTAAGTGGTTGTGTTCATACACTTCCTACCTGAGATTACTTGGAGATCAAATCTTTCGGGGACCCTTTGTAAGTGTTCTTTCGTTCTTTTCATTCGTTTTAGCGTTAAAGTCAAACTTTGTTTGACTTTCTGCGTTGACCAGTTTATGGTCAATGCGAAGTTCGTTTGAACTTCATAACGTGAGCGTGATCACGATGGTTATAGTCCCTAGTGAGTATACCTACTGATTACCATGTTATCTAGGCTCAGTGACGAGTCGTAGTTTCGGCCAAAATGCGCATTCTTGCGTATTTTGTAACCAAACTACTCTTAGGTATCAAAACCGTTTGTTTTGATACCAAACCTGTTTTCTAAACTTAGTTAAGGATGTTTTAACATGCTTAGCTCATCACTTTTAGTTTAGTGCTTATATAGGGTCGTAAGGTAAGCGATCTAAACAATCGCTTATACTTTCGAACCCGACCCGTTTGGTCGATCATTAGGATCCGACCAAACACATTAGGTGGCCATAGTTGTATAGGGAATAACCTTCCGAGGTTATACCTTATGGTCACATCGTTTGAGTAGTTGTATGATAGGTAGTATATATGCCTTAGGTAAATTACCAAAATGCCCTTTGAACGCCAAAATTCATTCTAAGCATATGTAACATAACTTTTGGTATCTAAACTGATTTGGTAACAATATTAGACATGTTAAGGCATATTTTACTTATCATAGGACTAGTTAGGCGTTCCGAACGCGTTTTACGCAAACGACGCGTTAAAGTAGCATAAGCTACCTAAACGGGTCGTAATGGGTCGTAAGCACTTAGGTTAGGTTTCATTTTAGTATGTGGGCTTTGTTAAACCATATTACACGAGTCTCCATACTCGTTTGGTTTACGAACCCTCATTCTATCCAATCCTCCGATTTAGGTCCGGTATATTAACATAGTTACCTATATTAGGTGCCGTTTGATATCCGTGATCTCTAGCATTGCTTGGTTGTTACTCAAGGACTACTAAGCAATCTCAGGTGAGTACATAGACCCCTCTTTTACTGTTTTCCAAACATTTTAGGGTGAAACACATGTGCCTACTTGTTACTTTCGTGCCTTTCATGCTTTCATATCATATGCTTGTTATGTTCATTAGTACATTATAGTGCATGATTTCATTACATTTCATGCTATGTATGTCCATTGTGTGCATACTTAGTACATCGTTTTACATTACATTTCATGCTATGTATGTCCATTGTGTGCATACTTAGTACATTGTTTTACATTACATTTCACGCTATGTATATTCATTTGATTACATACTTAGTGCATTGTTTTCACATGCTTACATTTTGGTATGACATTTGGGTTGTTCAAATGGGACAATATACATTCATTAACATTAGCTACGCCGCTCGTTAGTAGGTAATGGTACCATAGGACTTGACAACTCCCATTCCTGAACCCTAGGTTTGTTTGGGTAGAAGGAATGACCGAATTCGATAAACATAACACAGATAAACCTTTAATTTGTTTAACGGTCTATCACCACAGTCACAAGGCTTGGATGTATGCATTTTCACAATACCGCATAGATGTTTGTATCAGTATAGCATGCATTTGTTCCACAAAACATAACTTTGACTTAAACTATGTTTAATTCAATACCCTGTTTTTGTGCATTTTACCTATGGTTTAGTTGATATATTTCACATGACATACATGATATTTTTGGATACACATTATATGATTTACATTAAACATAAACATTTTGACATTGATATACACATTTGGTGATTTACATTAGACATGGACATTTTGATATGGTTTACACAATAACACTTGACAATTGATTTATACATGAACAATTTACGTTGGTGGTTGATTTGGGTAAATGATTTGAGTAACGAGGCGTGTGTAATATGATACAAACATGGTGGATACGCCGCTGGTACTTCCTATATATAAGTGTTTGTATAATATTACATATCGTAGCGTTATTTAAATCATTTCAGTATAGACATATTACATTTTACACAAATAACATATTTTTCAAGGCATTGTTTTATACAACTCATTTTACTGGGTTATTTCATTAACCATACACCTTTCTTTTATATAATCGGATTTCTTATCGAGTTTTCATATGATTTATAAAAGAAAACACTTAACAAGATTCATGACTAATTTTTATTAAACCTTTCTTCTAAAAACCCAAGTCATGAATCCTATTTTCACAAAACCTATGTATCTCACAGGCATTTTTATGCTGACGTACCTATTTTCACATGTGTTTTCAGGAGCTGTTGCTTAGGATGATGATTGTGATACTAGGGCGGACCTGTGCCTTAGAGACATAAAATGAAGATAGACTTAGTTTAATTACGTTCTGAACTCTTTATTTCCTGTTTTGAGACAATGTAACACTCTTGTTTGATAAATAAAATATAACTTGGTATGCCATGGTTGTGAAACAATTAATTCTGTTACAACACTCCCCGACGTTTCCGCCGCGGTTGCATGTTATACGCGGTCGGGGTGTGACAATCATTAACATGAAGCTTACATATGATGAAATCTTGTTGAAATAATGTTGTTTAAGTATATGTATGATACTTGTTGTTGTTACTTGAGATTATGATGTTGATCATCATAAGGAGCTTGCTAGATTGTGATTAAACACATGATCTAGCAAGTTAGAGGATGATTATGTGTTAACACAAGAAGATCATCCTCATACATAAGCATGAACTTGAACAAAAAGATGATTTCTTGGAAAATAATGAACAAAGTAAGCTAGTAATCTTATGAATCTAAGATTTATGAGTGGTTTTCCAAAAGAACCAAGTTTAAAATGTGATTCTTAGAAGATCTTGGTTTGTATTTAAACCTACACTATTTTTAGAGGTAAGACAAGTGTGTAAACACTTATGACACAAAAAGACCTCACAAAGAAACGTTTTTGTAAAATGTGTTTACAAGTTGTAAACACCTAAACTCTTTAAGAATGGGATTATTAAAGAAATAAACACATTTTGGAGGGTAACTAAGTCTATTAAACTTATTACCAAGTCACTACAACTTTTAATAAAAGATCAAGTTCATGTTGTTATGTAAAGTGTATAGTTTTTGCACTTGGTAAGAATAATATTGTTTAGGGATTGATTGTTGATTGTTGTGATGATTCTTGAAAAGAAAATGATATGCTTTGATAGCATGGACACCTCCATTTTTAGAGGAAACTATGGAAAAATTTTCTAAAAATATAAACACTTAGAAAAATATTTTCTAACAAGTATTACAAGTGTATTTTGATCATAAGTCTTCAATATAAACTTTGCCATAATTTTTGTAACAAAAATACAAATATTGGAGGTTGGTTTTTATAAATAAAAATGGGTAAATATATATTTGGAATATACATACATATTAAGATACTTGTGTGATTATTTGTATACTTGGTGAAATGGTTATATTATTTTAGGGTAAAATAATATAACTTAACAAAGTACCGTGAAATTTACTATCCAAAACAATACCGTTACAAATATATTTGTGGTAAATATTATTTTGGATACAAGAAATAAGAATATGATTTTTGTAAATATTACAAAGTTATATCATACTTTGACAAAAGGGAAAATATTATTTTTGGGAAGTTAAAGTATATTTAGAAGATATATGATTTTTGGGAAAAATATATATTTTCTGGACAATACATTATTTTGGACAAAATAAGTTTAGATATATTTTCTAAAGTGAGACTTGGAAATATATTATACAATAATACAAATATACATGTATAAGATACCCCCATCCTTGGGAAGGAAATACGAAGTTAAATACTTGAGAAGTATTAATACAAAAATATTACTTAAACAATTATTCCAAAGCCAAATATAATTTAAGTTGAAATATTAATTATTTTGACAAATAATTATAACTTGGAATAATATCAGAAACGTAACTCAAACACGAAAATACTAAGCCAAGGCACGACCTGTTCATCTAATAGACGTTAGTACACTGTAGGTATTCGTGTTTGCTGAGGAGATTTGAGTGCTAGTACTGAAGACGCAATACTGTGAGTTCATGTCCCCATTTTCTTTAAACAGTTTTGTTTATTTACTTCGGGGGTGAAATACATGTTACAAAAGGATTACTTATAATACAATTGGTATGGTTAGCCTAGGAAAGAACCATAGATCATGTGAATGGTAGGCGTATACTTGAGGCCATCAATCCTCTTGTAGGACCGTGGGGCATGAGTGATAGATCTATTTGGGTGTAGCGAGCCCACACCCATGAGGCCAGGGTGGCCCATAGTGGTGATTATGTCTTCCAGCCGGAAGCCCGGTACAAATTTTCTAGGTTTGAGTCTTCCTACACCGTCACACATATCAGTGGCCTTGCAAACCATTGGTGATCTTTTCCTTGTTTGCTATCATACCGGGACTTTCATACATACATTGAATACAAAGGTTTATACATACTCACAAACACATGAACTCGCTCAACTTTTGTTGATATTTTTAAAGTACATGTATTTCAGGGAACTAAGGGATCTGGCAGGTGTTCCATGTGTCTCAAGCTGCGTTTAAATAAAATATGTCATCCGTGGTCGTAGAGTTTAGAAGATGTATCCTATTCCTGGACGGGATACATGTTTCTAAACCCGGTTTTATTTAAGATCTTTTGTCGAGTCTCGATGAACTCATTTGAACATGTTGTGGCTTGTAACTTAAGTTTGGTGTAAACTTTTCAAACAAGTATGTTGTGGTACTTTCAAACTTAACTTTTATGGATGAATATCTTTTGGTTTTATTATATAGCAATGTTATGATTGAATGCTATGGTATTAAGAAGTCACACCAATAACCACGCTTCTGCAAAAGTCAGGGTGTGACAATAATGATCCTTCAAATCAGACCAATCAGTACTATTATTTCAATAACCACTCATCCTCATGCAAATCCCTAGTTTCCATGTATCATCTAAGCAACAATATTAACCAGTTGTATGCTTGTTAATCATCGGACTTCACACATAAATAAGTAAATAACCTTAGATTATAAATCAATCGCATGTACCGTAGTATTCAGTTTTGAGTTATTAGTTTATCACAACAACATTAACCGATTATACATCCCATATTAACATCATTATTTAACATCTAAGCATTGTAACCTCGAGTATCAACTAATGTACACCAAATCAGCAATAAGCATACTAACCAGGAGGTGGGTGCGGACCGAACACGAGAGGCCAGCTTCGCGAAAACAAGGAGACTTCGAAGAAGTAGGCTGCCGTTGAGGGAGAGAGGAGAGAACTCTAGGGTTTGCTATTTCTTGTGTGAAGTATCATTAAATGAGGATATGCCAGGAATCAATCATTTACGTGAGATATTAACATACAAGGGGGTTTGGGTCGGCTCGGTTTGGGCTTAAATACATGGGTCGGACTTATAATAAGAGGGGTGTGGCCTTAGGCCCAAGTGTGTGGCTCGGGTTTGAGGTGCCGCCCATTAACGTTACTCATAAACATAAAACATCTAGCAATAAACTAACCGATTCGAATGATAATCCAGGGATTATGTGCGGCGATAGAGTTTCGAGGAATGGAAGCTGTCGTCGGGTTTCAAGGGGAGAGAGGTTAGGGTTTTGGAGTTCTTGAGTGTGTGCCATATACAAGAAACCACACATAAAAGTGTGTACGTAAATGCATAAGAGTATGGGCCAAGCCTGACATGGGTTCGAGAAGATTTTAAGCCGAGCCCAGCTTGGCGTCGAGAAGGGATTGGGCCGAGAGTCCAAGTGGAGTGTGGTTCGAAGTTCTTGTACAATCCGAGAAGAAGTATGCAACTAAGGGTTCTTAACAACACCATATAATCACAAGCATGCACATGCAATCAAACACGTTCCCCTAACACATATATTCACGTTTAATATTACACATATATTATAAGAACAATGCATAAACGTTCAATATAAATCACTAAACACATAGTGTTTATATAGATTACATCCAAATACGACGAAAGGCTCCAAAATACGATTTGTCACATCATCCCCAACTTGAAAGAAATTTCGTCCTGAAATTTAGCACGTAGCTACTGAGGAAGCTAGTTAGGTTGCATGGTTTCCTGGTTTTCCCGGGATGTCACAATGTTTAACTTGTTTGTTTAGATTTCAAGATGATTTAAATGGTTAATCTTTAAATAAAACGAAACTTCAAATTTCCGTGTGTTATGAAACAATGATTCTGTTACAACACTCCCCGACGATTCCGCCGCGATTTATTGTTTTACGCGGTCGGGGTGTGACAGAAAAGTAGGTATCAGAGCTCATGGTTATAGGGAATTAGGTTATTAGTAATGCTTTAACCTAGTCTATAACCTTTCTAGGACCCTAACACAAGATTCTTGTGTTTATATCTTAAAACAATACCGTCACTTATCCTTAGGTGACAACCACAACAAGAACACAAATTTCAAATCCGCTTTGAAAACCAATCATCTGTTCTAGGATGATTTATTATAAGGTCTTAAACCTTCAAAGTTTTCAAAATCTCGTCAAAGTTGGGTCTTATAATGTGAACACGTGCAATCTGGAAGGGTAGATGCCTGTACTCTGAGTTTTCTGTCTAAGGCTAGAGTGTTCATACAAATCCACATAATCGGACCAATCACTCTTACCTGGGAACTCTTGGGGTGAGTGTCCACTTATAGGCTAAAGCATGTCTTCGCGATACATTAATATGACCCGCTTACTTTTATTAGTCACCGTCTCATTTGTTTGCCTTAGGTAACAAACAAATGGTCGCAATTTTTATGCGTTATCATTCTGTTTTGATTATCCGATAACATTTCACTTGTTTCCTCCTATGTCTTTCATTTTCTCCAGAATGTCTCTTCATCGCAGCGACACTCAAATGTCCGAGCAAACTACCAAATTTGCCCAGCGAATAGGCGAAGTAATCCTGAAGACTGTTGATCTAGCTGTCGCCATGTCTCGTCTCAACAATGAAGCCACCCAAGAAGCATCAAAGGAAGCAGAAGCTGAGCCTTCGAAAAGGTCAAAGAAACGTAAAGCTTCAAAGGATCCCGTAGTCGTTGCACCGAATCAAGCAGAACCTAGCCAGGTGGCAGCACCACCAGCCAAGAAGCCGTACTTGGGAACTGCTCCTTTGTGCAATCAGTGTAATGTCACACCCCCAAAATCCCACATGCGGAATACCACCGCTTGGAGGCGTGACTGACCAGGATCCAGCCACCAATTATACTGAGCATTGGTTAATAGTAAGAAGTTTCACCAACCATATTAGTTAGTAAACATCATAGTTTGAAGTTTTAAAAGTTTAAGTTCAAATAACAGTTTAAGTAAGCAGCGGAAGCATAAACCAATCAGTGTCAAAACAAAGTTCACAGTTCAAGATTATTTAGGACCCAACACATGGGTTAGACGACCGCTACACATTCCCAAGCTGCAAGCTCCTGAGTCACTGGGTACCTGCAAAGCATGCAGTAGGGTATCAACAAAAATGTTGGGGAGTCCACGAGTTGTCCAGTTTTTAATTACCAAAAACTTGTTTCACCAGTTAATTTATCCGTTTATACATGCCATGGGGAGCTACCCCATAAGTAAGCTACTAAACTGTTTTACAATACCGAATACTTACTTAACCGTACGTTTCCGCAGTGCCCCGTTTGTCAATGTTCTATCATCATTGACGGTTTGCCTGAGTACATTAGTTCACTCCCGTTCCCAGTAACAAGGGTCGGTGTGAGGCTGGTTAGACCTAAATAGCGCTATCAACTAATAACCCGTTCGCGAGGCCCCGGCGACTAATCGGTATTAAATGGTAGGGACTTAAGTGATAGAGTTTCGTTTAGTGTTGCTTATTGCATTCCGTATAAACAGTAATTAACTAAGAGTCCCATTAAGGGGAAGAAAGTAGGTTTGTATCCCTTACGAGGGGATAGCGTTGTTTAAGTTTCTGTTTCCCAAACAACCGGGAACGCATGCTTTAATAGTTGTGAACTCACCTTGGGTTGCTCGGTAGTTTAGTTTACTTGGTTATGTATGCTGGTCACCACGTCCTAATATGGTTACCAGTATAGGTCAGGCTCGGATACAAGTAATCACGTATATCTTACACGTATCTAACACATAGCATGCTTGACATATATTTATCCTTTAGGTTATTGGGCCTGCCCAAGTTCTTAAACAGTAACAGTTAACATATTGCCCACTTAAACAGTAACAAGCACAAGTAGTTCACACACCTCGGCCCAATAACAAGGACAAGCAGCCCAGTCGAGACAGGGGGGTCTCCACTCGAGATCACGCCGTCTCGAGTCGCAAACAGGAGGTCTCGAGTCATGAACATCTGGTCTCGAGTAGTGCATACATGAGTCGTAACCTCTGAGGTCTCGAGTCCAGTCTCGAGTCGAAACCATAGAATCTCAAGTCGAGACCTTGCTGGTCTCGAGTCCCTGAAGTCTGTTTTGAGTTGTTTGGTCAAGGTCTCGAGTCACAATTACTGTGGTCTCGAATTGTAACTCGATGGTCTTGAGTCGAGATCATGGGTTCCGACTCCAGCATCTGTTGTTTCTAGAATGTTTGCACAAATAGTACTATCCAATAGAATTCCCATTTCATGTTATTATGTACTATCCAACCACAATGCTTCAAACATGTTTTCTTGTCTAATATTGATTCAAAATAGATCAAACATACAATTTTTAAATGTTCAACATATATTCAAACAGTTCATCATTTTAGGGTTTTCTCATTCATCTCCATATTCATTCGGTTTATCAAGTATGATTTTTAAAACATAACAATAAGCCTACAACACCACAACACACACATGATGCACATTTCATAAGCAATCCATGTATTAATTCATAAGCCACAATCATGTGATGTCTCATAAAAATCTTCATGTGTAAAGACTAGTAAAATATCATGCACATTTTCGAGTATGTATATAGCTTTTAAACTATACGACAACACTAACCTATATCATCACACATCAACACCTTTATCATGTATGTCATTTACCAACCAAGCATTGTAACATCTAGAAACATAAAACACTAACCGGATGGTGTTCGGATTTGAAGAATCAACGAACCAAATGCCGAGTGATGATCCCGAGCTTAATCCGACAGTCTTGGTGCTACCGGTTGAATCCGAGAGAGAGATGAGAGGAGGTTTGTGGTGGTGTTCTAGGGTTTTAGTGAGAGAGAGAGAGAGAGAGAGTGTGTGTGTGTAGGGGAGTGTGGGAGTGAATGTAGGGGAAATGTGGATGATGGCATGGGTTTCCATATCAAATGGTGCACCCTAATGGGCTTTCGGGTGGACTAAAGGAGGTCCACGGCCCAACCGGCCCACTGTTTATTGGTTACTCGAGACCGGGTGGTCTTGAGTCGTGATCTCGGTTCACTAGAACTTATACACATATATATATATATATATTACATACATACAACTTAATGCAAGGATCATATAGCACACCAAGGTAATTCACAAATTTCCATTTAATAAAATATGTACACATAATTTCAATACAAGATAGTTGCTCGGGAAAACCCAGAGTGTCACATTATCCCCAAGTTTTAAGAACTTTCATCCCGAAAGTTAAGGCAGTCACTGTCAAGCTAGTATAAGTGAGAACGTTTCAACGGGGTGTCACATCATCCCCCCGTTAGTTTGGAATTTCGTCCCGAAATTCGGTTGTAGCTTCAGTGCTGGGAGTTTCATTTGGGAACAACTGGGGATACTTGCACTTCATCTGGTCTTCCCGCTCCCAGGTAAACTCTGGGCCACGGTGCGAGTTCGTACGAGAGGTATCTGGCTATGTTTGAGGGTTTTGATCTCTCGATCCGTGATCTCAATCGGTTCCTCAGTAAAGTGTAGTTGTTCATCAATAGTGAGTTCCTTGAGAGGAATGATGAGTGTTTCATCTGACAGACACTTCTTCAGATTAGACACATGAAAGACGTTGTGCACAGCACTCAGTTCTTCAGGCAGATTCAATCTGTAAGCGACCTTACCGATCTTTTCGGTAATTTCGAATGGTCCGACATATCACGGATTAAGCTTGCCCCGTTTTCCAAAACGAACCACACCCTTCCAGGGTGAGACTTTAAGTAGAGCCCGGTCACCGACCTGGAATTCTAGCGGTTTCCTATCCTTATCAGCGTAACTTTTCTGAAGGTCACGAGCTGCCGCCATGCGTTGTCTGATCTGGGCAATCCTTTCCGTAGTGTCTACCACAAGTTCTGGACCTGTGATCTGGCTGTCACCAACCTCCGCCCAGCAGAGAGGCGATCGGCATTTACGACCGTACAATGCCTCAAAGGGTGCTGCCTGAATGCTGGTGTGGTAGCTGTTGTTGTAGGAGAATTCCACTAACGGTAGATGCTTTTCCCAACCCTTGCAAAAATCGATCACACATGCCCTAAGCATGTCTTCAAGGGTATGGATGGTGCGTTCAGATTGCCCATCCGTTTGTGGATGATAAGCGGTGCTCATGTCTAAACGTGAGCCAAAGGATTTGTGCATAGCTTGCCACAACTCAGAAGTAAAACGCGCGTCTCGATCGGAAATAATAGAGGTTGGCACTCCGTGCCTCGAAACCACTTCCTTTAAGTAAACCTCTGCTAAGGTAGAGAACTTGTATGTTTCTTTAATAGCCAAAAAGTGTGCAGACTTACTTAATCGATCCACTATCACCCAAATAGTGTCATTTCCGCGTTGAGACCTAGGCAGACCAGTAACGAAATCCATGGAAATTTGCTCCCATTTCCATTTCGGGATCTCTGGTTGTTGGAGTAAGCCCGATGGTTTCTGATACTCAGCCTTGACTCTCGCACAAGTCAAACATTTACTGACATAAGTTGCTATGTGGGCTTTCATGCTAGGACACCAATATGTAGTCCTTAAGTCGTGGTACATCTTACCCGAACCAGGATGTACCGAGTAACGGGACTTATGGGCTTCGTCCATTAAAAGCTCGCGTAAATTCCCATAGAGTGGGACCCATATACGCTCGTTTACATAGTAAGCACCATCTTCTTTTTGTTCTAGCCGTTTCCTTGATCCTCGCAGGGACTCAGTCCTGATGTTCTCGGCTTTTAATGCTTCAACCTGAGCGTTTCGGATCTGATTGAGGAGGTTCGAGTGGATAGTGAGCTGTAAAGCACGAACACGTTTAGGTTTGGTTTCCTTCCTGCTGAGGGCATCTGCTACAACATTAGCCTTGCCTGGATGATATTTAATCGCGCACTCGTAGTCATTTAGGAGTTCGACCCATCGGCGTTGCCGCATATTTAACTCCTTTTGTTCCATTATATGCTGGAGACTCTTGTGATCGATGTAAACCGTGCACTTGGTACCGTACAAGTAATGTCTCCAGATCTTGAGCGCGAAGACCACAGCTCCGAATTCTAAGTCATGTGTCATGTAATTCCGTTCGTGGATCTTGAGTTGTCGCGAAGCGTAAGCAATAACCTTCTCACGTTGCATCAACACGCAACCAAGTCCTTGAATAGAAGCGTCGCAGTAAACAACAAAGTCGTCGGTACCTTCAGGTAAGGAAAGAATAGGAGCACTACAAAGGTTCTTCTTTAGTTCCTGAAAGGCAGATTCCTGAGCATCATTCCATTTGTAAGCAACACCCTTCTGAGTGAGGGTCGTGAGTGGTTGTGCGATCTTTGAAAATCCCTTGATAAATCTGCGATAGTATCCTGCCAATCCCAAGAATTGGTGAATTTCGGTCGGAGTCTTAGGTATAGGCCAATTCTTAATGGATTCGATCTTAGCGGGGTCGACGTGAATCCCATCCTGATTGACTATGTGCCCAAGGAAATGGACTTCTCTAAGCCAGAAATCACATTTCGAGAATTTGGCGTACAGTTGCTCATTGCGAAGGAGTTCGAGAATAAGACGCAGGTGTTGTTCATGCTCCTCTTGACTCTTCGAGTAAATTAGGATGTCGTCAATAAACACAATCACGAACTTGTCAAGGTAGGGTTTGCACACTCGGTTCATGAGATCCATGAAGATCGCAGGGGCGTTGGTCATTCCGAAAGGCATAACAAGGAATTCGTAGTGACCATAGCGGGTTCTGAAAGCAGTCTTAGAGACGTCCTCATCGCGGACTCTCAGCTGGTGATAGCCCGATCGCAGATCAATCTTGGAATAGTAGCTCGACCCTTGCAGCTGGTCGAACAGATCGTCGATACAGGGAAGTGGATAACGATTCTTGATGGTAACCTTGTTCAGTTCACGGTAATCAATGCACATTCGGAATGTGCCATCCTTCTTTTTGACAAAGAGCACTGGGGCTCCCCAGGGTGACGAGCTAGGATGGATAAAACCCTTGTCCAATAGTTCCTGTAGTTGAGTAGAAAGTTCCTTTTGTTCTGCGGGAGCTAGTCGATAAGGTGCACGATCTATAGGTGCTGCTCCGGGAGCTAGTTCAATTTGAAATTCGACCTGACGGTGAGGAGGGAGTCCAGGTAATTCCTCGGGGAATACCTCGGGATAGTCGCGTACAATGGGGAAATCTTCAATCCTCTTTTCCTTTTCCTGGGTATCGGTGACAAGTGCTAAAATAGCGGTGTGCCCCTTCCGTAAACACTTCTGAGCTTTTAAGAATGAAATGATGCCTGTGACTTCTCCGCCTTTGTCACCTTGAACGATATGGGGTTTGCCAGAAGGACGGGGAATACGAACAACTTTCTCTTGGCAGAGGATTTCAGCTCGATGCTTGGATAACCAATCCATACCGATGACGACGTCGAAGCTTCCGAGAACGATGGGGAAGAGATCGATACGGAAGGTCGGACCAGACAATTCTAGTTTGCAGTTACGAATAACGTGTGAGGCCTCGAGGTTCCTACCATTAGCTATTTCAACGATGCGCTTAGAGCTTAACGGTGTAAGAGTGGACTTAAGTTTCTTACTAATACATAGGGATACATAACTAGCATCTGCTCCAGAATCAAATAATATGGAAACATAACGATCATTAAGTAGGAACTTACCCGCCACCACGTTGGGGTCGTTCCTTGCTTCACCAGCCCCAATCACGAATGCACTTGCATTGTTTCCAGCTCCCTGGTTATTGTTGTTGCGATTCTGGTTCAGCTGAGGGCAATCCTTTCGCATGTGCCCTACTGCCCCACATTTGTAGCATTCACGATTGTTTCCTTGCTGCTGCTGTTGTGGTGGTTGATGCTGATTCTGCCTAGCTGGGAACTAACTCCTGCAGTCTTTGGCTTCATGCCCCATTTTGTTGCATCGCAGGCACTGACCCTTGCTACACGCCCCATTGTGGTGTCGATTACACTTGTTACACTTAGGGTGGTTTCCCCGATAGCCACCCTGTTGCTGAGGGCCTTTGTTGTTTTCAGTTTTCCTTTGTTGAGTCGGGGTCTGAGTGGGGTTAGCTTCCTTGCTCTGATTTCCTTCCCATTTATGTTTATTATCTCCAGAGGTTCCAACAGTAGCATTTATCCTTTTGGGCAACTTGCCCTCCTCCACAGCCTGATCAGTGAGTTTGTGAGCAAGACGGACCACTGGCTGGATGGTATTGAAGTTGGCTGAGGTTACATGGCTCTGGATTTCTGGGGCCAAACCTTTGATGTACAATTCGATCCTTCGATACATAGGTCGAGACATGTTTGGGCAAAGTGCAGCATAGTCGTTGGACTGCTTGGTGTAGGTCTCAATCTCTGATCCAACCATCTTGAGCTCATAGTATTCGTTTTCGAGCTTATGAATGTCATCCCTGTGACAGTATTCTTCCTTGATCATGTCCTTGAAATCTTCCCATGCAGTAGCATTAGCAGTTTCCAGACTAAGCATCTGAATCTGTGCTTTCCACCATGAAAGCGCGTTTCCTTCAAGCGTACCAGTCGCGAACTTTACCCAGTTAGCAGGGGGGACACTCGCAGACAGCAAAGACAGCTTCGGCCTTTTCAATCCAGTGCAGAAGGCCTATGGCACCCTCAGTGCCGTTGAAAGGGAGAGGCTTGCAATCCATGAAGGTTTTGAAAGTACAAACACGTGGTTGCGCAGGCGCAGGCTGACCTGTCGTGAGAAGTGAAGCGAATAGGCTTAGAGGTGAAAAGACGATGCGGGGGCAGGATCTAAACAGCCTAAAATAACGAGTTTACCTCCAGGGTGAGCTGCGAAAGCTGCAGCCACCGTGTTAAGCAAGTTAGTGAACTGAGCCTGAGTCATGTTAACGTTTCCTCTTCCGCGTCCACTCATTGTCTTCATAACCAGAAAACACAGTATGAGTGTGATGTCGCAATGTAGCGAGAATGAGATAGAAGAGGGGTGTGTCTATCTAGCTAGGTATACCAGTACGTATAGTAGAACATAAATCATAAAGTAATCCAGCAAATAAACACAAGTCCAAGCTATGGGGTCTAGTACGTTGAGTCTTGCCCTTGGAGTGTAGTGTCGTCACGAGTCACGGGTTATAGTCTGGTTTTTCTCAAAAAGACTTTCTTTTTAAAACCGAGTTCACTATAACCAATGGCTCTGATACCAATCTGTCACACCCCCAAAATCCCACATGCGGAATACCACCGCTTGGAGGCGTGACTGACCAGGATCCAGCCACCAATTATACTGAGCATTAGTTAATAGTAAGAAGTTTCACCAACCATATTAGTTAGTAAACATCATAGTTTGAAGTTTTAAAAGTTTAAGTTCAAATAACAGTTTAAGTAAGCAGCGGAAGCATAAACCAATCAGTTTCAAAACAAAGTTCACAGTTCAAGATTATTTAGGACCCAACACATGGGTTAGACGACCACTACACATTCCCAAGCTGCAAGCTCCTGAGTCACTGGGTACCTGCAAAGCATGCAGTAGGGTATCAACAAAAATGTTGGCGAGTCCACGAGTTGTCCAGTTTTTAATTACCAAAAACTTGTTTCACCAGTTAATTTATCCGTTTATACATGCCATGGGGAGCTACCCCATAAGTAAGCTACTAAACTGTTTTACAATACCGAATACTTACTTAACCGTACGTTTCCGCAGTGCCCCATTTGTCAATGTTCTATCATCATTGACGGTTTGCCTGAGTACATTAGTTCACTCCCGTTCCCAGTAACAAGGGTCGGTGTGAGGCTGGTTAGACCTAAATAGCGCTATCAACTAATAACACGTTCGCGAGGCCCCGGCGACTAATCGGTATTAAATGGTAGGGACTTGAGTGATAGAGTTTCGTTTAGTGTTGCTTATTGCATTCCGTATAAACAGTAATTAACTAAGAGTCCCATTAAGGGGAAGAAAGTAGGTTTGTATCCCTTACGAGGGGATAGCGTTGTTTAAGTTTCCATTTCCCAAACCACCGGGAACTCATGCTTTAATAGTTGTGAACTCACCTTGGGTTGCTCGGTAGTTTAGTTTACTCGGTTATGTATGCTGGTCACCACGTCCTAATATGGTTACCAGTATAGGTCAGGCTCGGATACAAGTAATCACGTATATCTTACACGTATCTAACACATAGCATGCTTAACATATATTTATCCTTTAGGTTATTGGGCCTGCCCAAGTTCTTAAACAGTAACAGTTAACACATTGCCCACTTAAACAGTAACAAGCACAAGTAGTTCACACACCTCGGCCCAATAACAAGGACAAGCAGCCCAGTCGAGACAGGGGGGTCTCCACTCGAGATCACGCGGTCTCGAGTCGCAAACAGGGGGTCTCGAGTCATGGACATCTGGTCTCGAGTAGTGCATACATGAGTCGTAACCTCTGAGGTCTCGAGTCCAGTCTCGAGTCGAAACAATAGAATCTCAAGTTGAGACCTTGCTGGTCTCGAGTCCCTGAAGTATGTTTTGAGTTGTTTGGTCAAGGTCTCGAGTCGCAATTACTGTGGTCTCGAATTGTAACTCGATGGTCTTGAGTCGAGATCATGGGTTCCGACTCCAGCATCTGTTGTTTCTAGAATGTTTGCACAAATAGTACTATCCAATAGAATTCCCATTTCATGTTATTATGTACTATCCAACCACAATGCTTCAAACATGTTTTCTTTTCTAATATTGATTCAAAATAGATCAAACATACAATTTTTAAATGTTCAACATATATTCAAACAGTTCATCATTTTAGGGTTTTCTCATTCATCTCCATATTCATTCGGTTTATCAAGTATGATTTTTAAAACATAACAATAAGCCTACAACACCACAACACACACATGATGCACATTTCATAAGCAATCCATGTATTAAGTCATAAGCCACAATCATGTGATGTCTCATAAAAATCTTCATGTGTAAAGACTAGTAAAATATCATGCACATTTTCGAGTATGTATATAGCTTTTAAACTATACGACAACACTAACCTATATCATCACACATCAACACCTTTATCATGTATGTCATTTCCAACCAAGCATTGTAACATCTAGAAACATAAAACACTAACTGGATGGTGTTCGGGTTTGAAGAATCAACGAACCAAATGCCGAGTGATGATCCCGAGCTTGATCCGACAGTCTTGGTGCTACCGGTTGAATCCGAGAGAGAGATGAGAGGAGGTTTGTGGTGGTGTTCTAGGGTTTTAGTGAGTGAGAGAGAGAGAGAGTGTGTGTGTAGGGGAGTGTGGGAGTGAATGTAGGGGAAATGTGGATGATGGCATGGGTTTCCATATCAAATGGTGCACCCTAATGGGCTTTCGGGTGGACTAAAGGAGGTCCACGGCCCAACCGGCCCACTGTTTACTGGTTACTCGAGACCGGGTGGTCTTGAGTCGTGATCTCAGTTCACTAGAACTTATATATATATATATATATATATATTACATACATACAACTTAATGCAAGGATCATATAGCACACCAAGGTAATTCACAAATTTCCATTTAATAAAATATGTACACATAATTTCAATACAAGATAGTTGCTCGGGAAAACCCAGAGTGTCACATGTAACCTCCATCACCATGCCAGTGTCAAATGTCGAAGGTGTTCCAACTATGGACGATGGGGACATCTGGTTAATGTGTGTCGTTTTGCTATCCAAAGCAAAACTGTTGCAGATCCTACTGCTGCACAAGCAAATCCAACACGAGCTCATTTTCCTCCTGGTACTTGCTACACCTATGGCGAGATGGGTTATATCAGGGACAAATACCCAAAGATTGTCAATGCAAATCTGACCCACGGATGAGCGTATGGCTGATTAGAAGAAGTTGCTGCTTTGAATAATTTGAATCTTATGCTTATGTTCCTTGTGTTTTTCTTTGAACTCTGAAACAATCGGTTTTGTTTATAAATAAATCGTTGTTCACAATTCTGATGTACAAATGTAGTTGAATATGTGTATGGCATACCCCTACGATACCTACACCAAAGAACCATATTTGTAATTCCCTCGTTCATGTGATCGCTCATGATTTCCTCGAAAATTCTAAGTACTCGTTTCATTCTAAGAAACAAAGTACAGAATATAAGTGACATTTTGAGTAATCACTTTAAATCCTTGGTTAGATAACTAAGGATATCTTTCTTCAATATCGTACCCATATCATTTCATTCTGCTTTTCATAACAACATACATAGTATAGGTTTTCAAAACAACCTTCATGATTTCAAAATATTTCATATAGTTTGAAAACGATTTTAACCCAGTATATTTACTTAGTATATCAAGTGCATGATTTCGAAAAGCATTATTCATGTTTTCAAAAACCTTATACATAATTTCAAAAATTCATCCCATATAATTTTTATAAACGCATTTACCTAATATTTCAAAAACCTTATACATCTACCTTATGATTTCAAAAGTATTATGTAAGATTTCAAAAACATTAAACATACTTCTAAAGAACCCCATGCATAGTTTTTGAAAAAGCATTCTGCTCGTATTACCCAACCTTCAAATTTTGCTTCATATGTCACCTTGGCATATCTAGCACCTCAACTTCATAAGCATTCTACCTCGTGTATCGACTTAAGCATGTCTAGTGCAAGGTTTCGAAGCGTCTCCCGCTCTTCGAATTCCAAAATCCATATAGGATCTTCTTATCTTTACAATTAGATCCTTGTGGAAGTTTATCGCTCAAATCGGAGCCCCTGATTGGATTCCTTGTACGCCTTAATACGTACATTACAATTCAATAAGGACAAGCCAAATTCCTATTAAGATCTTCCTATCTTTATAGTTATATTCTTGAAGATGTTTAAAGTGCCAAATGAAATCCACGGATTGGATTCCTGGTGTGCTTTAAATACCCGTGTCCAAAGACAACAAATTAAAGGTCAAGTTAAACAATTTTGTGATTATGTGTTATGTGTTTTCTTTTATGTTTTTGTGTGATCCGAATTTTCGTTATCCAAATCCTCGTAGAATCTTCCATATCTTCATATGAGGGATTCATAGTAGGATATCCAAAGGTACTACCTCAAATCCTTAAAGGGCTTCTACGTAATAGTTAAGACCCTTGGATTATATAGTACCATTCCATGATTCGAAAGAGACCCCTTGAGTGGTCTAGTTAAAAAGATTGATTCAGAATCTGGTTGAGAATGTCATGTGATAATATAACTGAAAAGACTCCTTGGTGGTCTATTTAAAGAGATCATTTATTGATTTAATTAAAAAGGACCCTAGGATGGTCTAGTCACACTCATCACAGGTTTGTTCATTTGGTTTTCCCCTACACATTATAAAATGCACTGTGCGAACTATGCAAGGAATTACGTAATTATGGACGCGTACATAATTATGAAATTCAGTGCACAGGAACCCCATTAAGATTTATCATGTGTAAGAACCTATAGTGGCAACAATAACGAAACGTGAACAATGTAATGGAGGTACGGTGGACGCACCAATGGCGCTTCATATACTTGTATATAAGTGTCCCTCTTACCTTGCAAGCATAATGTTATTAAAGTTACTAGAAGTTCAGAACCCTAACCAGTATTGTCTTATCTTTTCGACTTCTTGTTTCGAGCTCTCACAAGTTTCCTCTAATTAAATTTCGGGATGAAATTTCCTGAAGTAGGGGAGACTGTGACATCTGTGCCTCCACGGCCATCAAACAAATACCAAATCAATGAAAAGTTGTGTTTCATACTTGGGATTTGTATAAATATGTGTATCCTTTACACATATCAATTCTCGTTCGATTTCGAGCTTTAAATCACTTTCTGGAAAGTTATACGTGAACTGATGCGTAAACGTAATCAGTATAACGCGAAAAACACTCCGGAATAGTGACATAGGCTTAACATACCTTAAATAACCTTTACATAACTTAGAAATAAGTTTTGGATGGTTTGGTGTGTCGAAATCAAGTTTATTCGCTTACAGGGACTAATTTTGACAAACTACGAAAGTATGCCGATTCGTATTGTAACGAACATTCCGGAACTTGATCATAAGTTAAACATACCCTAAATATCCTTTACATAGCTTAGAAATAGTCTTTAAGGGGTTTGGTATGAAAAATAAACTTATTTGATCAATAGGGACTAAAAGCGTCAAAAAGTGCATAAGTTTGCATTTTTGCGCATATCTTACGTTCTGAATATATCCGGACATCCAAAAATTTATGTAGTCATTAAAATATTTTATTTTAGTGATTGGCATGATAAAATTCCATTCGTCGCTTAATTTGGATCGTTTTTGCGTTCGTTACGACTTCCGTCGTAATTAACCGAATAACGCAACCGTATGACCAAACGAACCGACATCCAAGATATTTTTGAGCATATTTTAAGTTCCCTATACTTTAACTTCATTTTAGAGCCTTGAAATGAGGTTAACGGGGCTTAAACGTGTCAAAAATGCATCAGAAATCAAGTTTTGGGCCTGCAGGGACTAAAAGTGTAAAGCTGCCAAACTTGCTTAGGCGGCCCGCGTAAGCCAAGCTTATTTCTTACGCGGCTCGCGAGAGCCCATCAAAAAAAAAACATTGAATCAGGCTTTCCAGCCTGTTTTTGATGGTTTTAGCAGCTGATTTGGGATACTTTGGGTTAGTTTTGATGGTTTTTAGTGTGCCCCTTGTATTACAATACCATGTGCCCACATGGAGGGTCAAGATCGAAGCACGTTTTGAGAGGAACGATCCTAACGGTTGTGGGTTTTCTATAAATACCCAACTCATTTTCATTCTTTCCTCACAATCTGATTCAAATAGCTCTAAGTTGGCGTCTAGCACTTCATACCTGAGCAATTTGAATCAAGATTTCCTTGCTTAGACCCTTTGTAAGTTTTCTTTCGTGCTTTTATGCATTTTTAGCACGAAAGTCAAATAGTGTTTGACTTTCTACTTTGACCAGTCTTTGGTCAACACAAAGTTCGTTTGAACTTTGCAACGTGAGCGTAATCACGATGGTTATAGTCCCTAGTGACTATACCTACTGATTACCACGTTAATTAGATGTAGTGACGAGTCATAGTTTCGGTCAAAATGCGCGTTCATGCGTATTTTGCAACCAAACTATTCTTGGGTATCAAAACCCTTTGTTTTGATATCAAAACCTGTTTTCTAACTTAACTAAACATGTTTTAACATGTTTAGCTCGTCACTTTGAGATTAGTGCTTATATAAGGTCGTAAGATAAGCGGTCTAAACAACCGCTTAGACTTTCGAACGAGACCCGTTTGGTCGATCATTAGGATCCGACCAAGCATGGGTAGTGACCATAGTTGTATAGGGAATAACCTTCCGAGGTTATACCTTATGGTCACTTAGTTTAAGTAGTTGTATGATAGGTAGTTTATATGCCTTATGTAAAATGACCAAAATGCCCTTTTCATGCATAATTGAATTTTAAGCATATGTAACCTAACTTTTGTCACTTAAACTAATTATGCAACATATTTAAACATGTTAAGGCATATAATACTTGTCATAGGACTAGTTAGACGTCTCGAACGCGTTTTACGTGAACGACGTGTTAAAGTAGCGTAAGCTACCTTACAACAACAACAACAACCATACCCAGTAAATCCCACAAATAGCAAAGCTACTCATAGGGTCTGGGGAGGGTGAGATGTAGACAGACCTTGCCTCTATCCCTAGGGATAGAGAGGCAAAGCGTAAGCTACCTTAATGGGTCGTAATGGGTCGTAAGCACTTAGGATAGGTTTCGATTTAGTTTGTAGGCTTTGTTAAACCATGTCATATGAGTTCCAATACTCATTTGGTTTACGAAACCTCATCCTATCCGATCTTCCGATTTAGGTCCGGTTTATTTACATAGTTACTTATATTAGGTGCCGATTGATTTCTGTGATCCCTCTAGCTTTGCTTGGTTGTTATTCAAGACTTCTAAGCATTCTCAAGTGAGTACATAGTTCCCCTATTTTACTGTTTTCGATTGTTTTGGGGTGATTCATATGTGTTAAATGATTTCGATGTTTTTAACGATGGTTTCGAAAATGATTAAAATGGTTTATATTAAATTAATAACGATTTTGATAATGTGAATAAACTTGTTGGTTGTAATTACATAACGAATAACATTCATTAGTTTTGGCCGAACCGACCAGTATTAGGTTATGGTACCATAGGATCTGACAAATCCCGTTATCAGACTGCACCCATGGTTATGTGTGGGTTAGGTGGGTAACGACTGAATCTGTGATTGTTAATTTACCCTTTGGTGGTTTATTAATGCGAGTTTCAAGATAGTCGAGTCACGAAGGTTTGGATGTTATTAGCGAGACGACCAAAAGTAGTTTTCACAATTAAAACGAGAATGATTTAAACGACTGAAGCAATTTTAACGAGTTAAACGATTTGGGTAAACGATTGGTTTTTGGTTAGTGTTTAGATAACGAGACGGGTGTAGTGTGATGAAAACATGGTAGATACGCCGCTGGTACTTCTTATATATAAGTGTTTTCATCATATTACATAACGTGGCGTTATTTAGTTCACTTGGGTAAACGATTTTGAAACGATGTCACACAATGATGTTTTCTGGATAATATAAACCATACGAGTTTTATTAACGAGTTTTTATGAGATGTTTTACAATTTGATTTAATTAAATAAATGTTTTGGGTTAAGAATCATGGCTACGAGATTTTATAAATTATAACCAACTTGATTTGAGTTGGTTAATTATGTCGCAATACTATACTTTTCAAAACAAGGTTTTTAATTAGGTATTGTAACATGTAAACTAGCCATGAATCCAACACTCTCATAAACCTATGTGCTCGCCAGCATTTCTTTGCTGACTTTGTTTTTTTACATATGTTTTAGGTGTTGTTGAATGATATTGATTGCTAGGATGCATGCTCACATAGGACTGGACGAGGCCTTAGTGACTTAATAACAATGATATACTATGTTTAACTTGTTTGTTTAGATTTCAAGATGATGTAAATGGTTAATCTTTAAATAAAACGAAACTTCAAATTTCCATGTGTTATGAAACAATGATTCTGTTACAACACTCCCCGACAATTCCGCCGCGATTTGTTGTTTTACGCGGTCGGGGTGTGACAACATGGTTTTGGAAATGTGATTGACTTAAAAATATGTTTCGGGGAGAAACGAGGAGGATTAGGGTGTTTGGGGTAAGACGACCGTATAGATTTAAAAATATTTAAATCTAAGTCGTAACGAATTTGCTTGATATCAAGAGAGTAAGTATCGGAATATGCTTACGTTTCGGTGGGGACTTCGGGGAATTCGTACAACACAAAATATTAAATTTATCATTTTAGTAGGATATATATATATATATACTGTTCATGAGGCAGACACTATAAGTGACCCATTGTGTGGCACTTTGCGCGAATTTAGCCACTTAATCATTAATATCGGTAAGCGTAGAATTGTGGATAGATCTACCGGGTTGACCACCCCATCGTGACCGGTAGCTCCGTGTCAAGTCAAACGACGAATTTATATTCTGTAATTGTCTGGTGTTGATTATACCCTTGTTGTTAATATATAGCTCATAGGTCTTGCAAACTTACGAATCTGAATATTTGATGCTAGAAATTTAATATATAAATAAATCTTTGAAAGATGATTTGTGTCGAAGGTTTTTAGAAAACACTTGCCATCAGAGAACTGGCCCTTGGATTTTGATAAGGAAATAAAATTGACTTTCTTAATTATATATGGATGTTTTATTATAAAATTCATAATAACAAAGTTTTTCTTAAACATAATTATTTAATATTTTGAATATGTGAACTCACCCTCCTTTGTGTTGACACTTGGTTTTACGTGTTCTTCAGGTACATGAGTTCGGCTTCGGGATTTTGTCATATCTTGTAGTAGTGATGCATGTCGTGTTTAATAATGTTTTGGACAACTTTTGAAACTAATTTGGGATCGTGTGTATTTGGATCCATAAGAATCAAGACAACTATGTTGTGGTTATGGATTGTGTTTAAACTTTAAACTCTAAACTTATGTTTTAAATAAGTTGTATGTCCAAAATAAACATTGCATCATCCACTAAGATACTTATGGGTACCAACCTCCGTCACCGCCACGTTTGTATTTCCGCTGCGACGTTTTTGGGGTGTGACAGAAAGGTCTAGAATTTGCTAGAAAAGGCTGGTCAAAACAGCCCCAAAAATCTGCCAAGAACTCTTTAGAAACTTTGTAAAATATCATGATATTTATGTAAGAAATATGTAGATATCAAGGCTTGATATTTTGTAAAAAGTGTTCTAGATAAAGAACACTCTAGATGGTGATCAAAGTAGTATAAATAGGGGTGATGGGGTCTCATTTGAGACATCCCTAGCAACTTGTAAAAACCAACACTTTGTAAAACTCTCTTTGTACAATACAAAGTTTTTCTCTTCTATACTTGTGTTTAAGTATTACAAACAATGCGTGAGGCATTTCAACTAGTACAGTAATAATAAAAGATAATAAAACATAATAAAAATAAATAAATAGTGGACTATCCTTATGAAATTATAACATCATATATATGTCAAGAATATAGCCCAATTTTGTCAAATTAGTCCATAATAAATTATGAATAACTTGAGTCAAAGCCCAACACTAATCATGTAAGTTACTAAAATTTTGATAAATTAAAATTGATTTCCCGCGTTGCGGAGGCTGATATTTTTTAATGTGATTTGAGCGTAAGGATTTTTTTTTGTTTTTTTGTTTTGCAATTGTCTTTGAAGGGAAAATAATGAGTGATTACATTTCCAACCCTTTAGATGCTTTTATAGTTATTTCAGAAATGAATTGTAGTCGGATCTCATGTTGTATTAATGCGGTTGTACCCACATCTTACCGCAATTTTGTATTTATTAATGGTAATTGAATCTCATTGACTGTTTCAAATCGTATTTTTCAAATAATTATAGACTTCTAGTAAATATACACATGACAAAAATCTAAACTCCTATGATTTCATAAATATTAATTCTATTTATTATTCATTTTAATTTAATTTTAATTATAAAATAAGGATGTTACCTAAAAATATAATTAATTAAACAGATAGATAAGTCCCGAAAATTACAACATTATTAATTTAGATTTTTCTTGCAAAAATATATATGAACTAATAAAATAACATCACATTCCACATGGTTGGATATGATTATTTTTATGAGTCACCTACATATCAATATAATTTTCACTGTAACTAACAACTTCTCTAATTATATATATAAATATTACTCCATCATAAAAGATGAATAACTTGAGTCAAAGCCCAACACTATTCATTTAAGTTAATAACTGTTATATTTTTTTTTTTTTGAATGGCGATCGTTACTACAACAGACGATAGAGGACCGCACCTACCAGTCGACATGATAGGCCTTGTCACCCCACTCGTACCAGCATGGTGTCTTAACCGTGCCCACAAACTGATACAAGTGTGGCTAAGCATTCCACGAGAAAGTTTCCAGCCTCCACAAGAGCCGAGACTCTCTGGAGTAACTGTATGTAAAACTCGTGTTGGGCTTGGATCGAACCGGTGACCTTTCAGTCGGACCAGAACTATCTTCATTGCCTCTGACCAGTGGGCTATACCCAAAGATCTTAATAATAACTGTTATATAGATAATAAAATAACATAATACATAAAGTGACACACAATATAGTAATAATAAAAGTTAGAGTTAATTGCCAAAATCATCCCTGAGGTTTGGGTAGGTTTGCCATTTTCGTCCAAAATGACACTTTTGTACCAAATTGCCCCCAACGTTTGTAACTTTTTGCCATTTTTATCCAAACCACTAACTTAGTTTATTTTTTCTGTCAAGTTGAGGATATTTGGAAGAAACTGGCAAATATAAAACCACATGGACGATTTTGGCAATTTACTCGAACTCTTTTAAATTTCTTTTATTTAATTAATTTTCTTACATATATAATAAAAAATAATATACATGCAAGTTTTATATGAAAAAAAAATAATAGCTTTGTCACATAATTATTATAAATTTTCATCCAACCACTAACTAAGTTATTTTTTTCTATTAAGACGAAGGATGTTTATAAACTAAGACAGAAATTAATTTCTATTTTTTTATATAGATCAGTTTTATAAAAATAAAATCTACTTAAACCTCTAAATTTTATAAAACTAAAGTGCTGGTGACCTTATTGAAAAAAGTCAAATAAAAAAATCTTATCATATGTACCAAGTTTGTAATTCATCATCTACTCTTTTAAATTCGCTCCTAAGGAAAAACAGAAGCCAATGCCCCCCCCCCCCCCATATCAAACAACGTATCGTTACCAAACCTTAAAATTACCCACCAAATTGTAATTATAATGCTATGAACCAAAAGTTTCTTTACTCAAGCCACTCAGAATAAGTATTAATTAGTTACCCTCATAGTCTTAATTAAATAAATATTTTATTTCTACCAACATATTTCCTAGGTGCTCAACACATTTAAAAATATGTAAGGTTTTACAATTTTTTTATATCTCTACAACTGATAAATACTAAAAGTTGTAATCGATTGTTATGTGTTGCACACCAATGACGTTTTCTCTTTATAAAACTGATTTATATAAAGAAGTTGTAAATTAATTTTTGTCTTAATTTATAAAATTTAAAACATCCATCACCTTACCAGAAAAAAATAATCTGAGTTAGTGATTTGGATGAAAATGTATAAAAATTATGTGACAAAACTATTAATTTTTTTTTTCTAAAAACTCCATGTATATTCTTTTATATTATACATGTAACAAAAAAATTAAATAAAAGAAATTAAAAATGATTTGAGTAAATTGCCATAATCGTCCCTGTGGTTTTATATTTGCCAGTTTCATCCAAATGTCCTCAACTTAACAGAAAAAATAAACTAAATTAGTGGTTTGGATGAAAATGACAAAAAGTTACAAACCTTGGGGGCAATTTGGTACAAAAGTGTCATTTTGGACGAAAATGGCAAACCTGCCCAAACCTCAGGGACGATTTTGGCAATTAACTCTAAAAGTTAATAAAACAAAATAAAAATAAACGATTAGTAGACTATCCATATGAAATTTAAACCATCGTGTATATGTGAAGAATCTATCCTAATTTTGACAAATTAGTCCATATATGATGAATAATTTGAGTCAAAGCCCATCACTATTCTTGTAAGTTACTAAAATTTTGACAAATTAGTCCATCCTAACTTGAGTCAAAGCTAACACTCTTCATTTAAGTTAATAATTGTTATATATATATATATATATATATATATATATATAGATAATAAAATAATATAATGCCTAAATTGACACACAATATATTAATATTAAAATTTAAAAAAACAAAATAAAAATAAATGAATAGTGGACTATTCATATGAAATTAAAACCATCGTGTATATATGAAGAATCTGTCCCAATTTTGACAAATTAGTTCATCATAAATGATGAATAACTTAAGTCAAAGCCCAACACTATTCATGTAAGTTACTAATTGTTATATAGATAATAAAATAATATAATGCCTAAAGTAACACACAATATATTAATAATAAAAGTTAATAAAACAAAATAAAAATAAATGAATAGTAGGACTGTAACAACCCGACTTTCGGATCGTTATCCATTTGTTTTTGCTCCGATTTGTAACCGTCTTGTATTCCAAGATTCGATATAAATAAAGGGTTATGTTATACTAAATACATTTTCATCACACGACACCGCTGTATGTTTAAACCCTTTATGTTCGTAAACGCTTACGCAACACGAATTACAGAGAATTATGTTATTTAAATTACCGAGTGTGTTTGTGTCACACCCCAACCGATGGTAGAAACATCGGGGTGCGAGCACTAAGCGTTCAGATTGCTCATGAGACTTCATAACACTAGATATTTCAATAGAATTTAAATAGGTTTATAGCAATTGTCTAAAATCATCAACCATACATAACAAATACCAAAACATAACAATTGTTTGTTCAAATTGTTCAAAAGACTATTTTAACTAGGCGACGTTTCTAGGCATCTCCTAGCTTGATTTCCATGTGTTCCATAGCAACCTATCAGCCTGCAACATGTATTAAAATATCAATACAAAAGTATTGGCGAGTATACAAGTTTGATAATAGAGTAATAGATTAAAACAACTCATATCCACAATGTAAGTAATAAAATAGTTTCAGCCGTGCTAGTGTCGCAGTCCACGCAATGATAGCCCCAGTATCCCGATGCTTTAGTGTTTACCCAAGACTCAAGGTAAACTAGAATCCTCCTAACAATACCCCTTGAGAATAATGGGAGAGGTGCACCTCCTATAGCGCTACTATTGTTAAGGCGGAACTACACACCCTGGATTAAACGTCACATAGCACAAATAGAATACTAGAATGCACAAGTTTTCACATACACATAGGATAGAGTTTCGATTTCAAAAGATTCAAGTATTTTAGTTTATAGAATACATGTTACACCCCAAAGTTTAAAGTAAAAGGGGATCGAGTATACTCACAGTGATTGCTTAATAGTATAGACTGTTATTGGATCAAAGGGAGCTCTTTAAGGATTAGCCTAATTAGATTACAACAGATAAGAGTCGGGCAGAATAACGAGGTTACACAAGGTGTCGGAACAGTCACTGGATCGGATGGCTGTCCGATCGGATGGCTATCCGATCGGATTGCCAGTCGATTGGGTGGCTATTGTGAGAGGGAACGGATGACTGTCCGATCAGATGGCTGTCTGATCGGGTGGTCACTCGATCCATGTGCTAGATTTCAAGTTTTGCTTTTCTAGTGTTATGGTTACCTCGATCGGATAGCGGCTCGCTCGGATGGTTGTCCGATCGGGTTGCCACTCGATCGGGATTCCTAAAGTTTCAAGTTTCTGAAAAAGTTTCTAAGTGTTGAAAGGTCATGAGGCTAGTGTCACCCGATCGGGTGGCTGTCCGATCGGATGGCTATCCGATCAGGTTGCCGCTCGATCGAGTGATCCTCGTCTCGTTCCTAACTTGTAAAATTTCTGAGTTTTCAAGATTAACGATGGCAGCGAGGTACGTATTGAGACAATGGTAACTCATCGGCACACAGCAGTTCTGATCGGGTGGGAACCACCCCATTCCGATCAGTTAACTGTCCGCGATAGTGTTTATGTCAAAATCCATATTCCAACCGTCATTCTCCGGTAGAAATCCATCTCTAAGCCGACTCCAGACTAATAATCAAGTCTACAGCCCGTTCAGAGTCGGATTCACCCGTATGAAGTAAAAGTTTGAAGAAAAGATGAAGATAACACCAGTTTTATTATGAAAAATCCTAAATCTAGCTTAGATTTGATGAAAAATACATGGAATCCCTTAGATCTCAGCTAGATCTTACCAAGAATGACCTCATATAGTAGTTTGTACAAACCACCATGATGACATCATCCTCAAGATCTCAGATCTGAGAGATTTCACAGTGAAAAGTGTGATTTCAAAGGTGAATCACGTAGAGATTGAAGTGTAGATCAAAGAAGTACAAGGATCTAGCCTAAAACGTACCGGAATCGTCGAGTAAATGAAGAAATGTGGTGTGCGTGTGTCTGGTCGAGCAGGGCTGTCACATCAGGGAATAAAGTGATGTGACAGGCCTATTTATAGTGTGAGAGGGGAATTGAGGCGGTGCAGCATGGATCGGATGGTGGCTTGATCGAGTGGTCATCCGATCGGATTGCCACTTGGCCAATCCAATCCTTTCCTCGTTCTCGTCTTTGATTCGTTTTGCGAGTTAGATTACGCGTTGCGTATTATTAAGTAATAGAATAACTAGATTACATCGTAAACACCAAAAGTTTCAAAGATTAATAGATTCCGCCAGTGAAGGCTCTAGTCTCTCGTTCAACCAAGAATCAAGTTTCACGAGTCTCAAGAGTCAAGCACCAAATAGTTTTAGACATTCCGACATGGACTTAGACATTGCAACATAGATTTAGACATTCCAAATATAGGGTTAGGCATTCCAGTCGTATAGATTAGACATTCAAACCATATAGAATTAGGCATTCAAATCATATAGAATTAGGTATTTCAAGATTAGACATTCCACACATAGTTTGGGGACTAAAACAGACACAATTCAAACTTCAGGGACTAATCTTGACAAAATTCTAAAGTTTAGGGACGTTGGGCGTTATAGTCTCCCCTCCTTTAGGAGATTTCGTCCCCGAAATCTTAGAAGAAGACTGTTCGAAGAGCTGCGGATACTTGGCCTTCATATCACTTTTCAGTTCCCAAGTGAATTCGGCACCGCGCTTTCCTTCCCATCGAACCTTGACTATGGGAATTTTGTTGCGCCTCTGTTGCTTGACAGCTTGATCCATGATTTCTACCGGTTTCTCCATAAATTGAACAGCTTCATTTATTTGCAAGTCTTCCAGGGGAACCTGCAGTTCCTCGTCGGCTAGGCATTTGCATAGATTGGATACGTGGAAAACCGGATGCACATTGTTTAGTTCTTGTGGCAAGTCGAGTCTGTATGCCACCTTGCCAATCCTTTCAAGTATCACGAAAGGACCTACATAGCGAGGAGCGAGCTTTCCCTTCTTACCAAAACGAACCACTCCCTTCCAGGGAGATACCTTGAGTAGAACTCGGTCACCAACAGCAAATTCCAGAGGCTTGCGCCTTTTATCCGCATAGCTCTTCTGTCTGCTCCTAGCCTTGATCAAGTTATCACGGATCTAAAGAATCTTATCCGTTGTCTCTTGAATAATCTCAGGGCCAGTGAACTGCTTTTCCCCAACCTCATGCTACCTGAGAGGAGATCGGCATTTCCGTCGAAACAAAGCTTCGAAAGGAGCCATCTGAATACTGGAATGATAGCTGTTGTTGTACGAGAATTCTATCAATGGTAAATGTACATCCCAATTACCACCAAAGTCGATGACACAAGAACGGAGCATGTCCTCTAGGGTTTGAATAGTACGCTCGGTCTGTCCATCCGTCTGAGGATGAAAGGCCGTGCTAAGATTCAAGTGCGAACCCATAGCGGACTGAAATGTTTGCCAAAGACGTGAAGTGAAACGACCATCACGGTCAGAGATTATGTAAAGAGGGATGCCGTGACGGCATATAATCTCATCAGTATAGATCCTAGCAAGTTTCTCCACTTTATAATCCTCACGAATAGGAAGAAAGTGGGCTGATTTAGTTAAACGGTCAATGATCACCCAAATACTGTCATGACTGGCAGGTGTACGAGGTAACTTAGTAATAAAGTCCATAGCAAGACTATCCCACTTCCAAACGGGGATTTTGGGTTGTTCTAAGAGCCCAGAGGGACGCTGATGCTCAGCCTTCACCTTCAAACTGGTAAGGCATTTAGAAACATACACGGCAATGTCCCTTTTCATGCCAGGCCACCAATAAGTCATACGCAGATCCTGGTACATCTTATCGGCACCTGGATGAATAGAGTAACAAGATTTGTGAGCCTCATTCATGATGAGCTCACGGAGGTTATCGCGATCTGGCACCCAGATACGATTGAGATAGTATTGAAGTCCATCAGGCTTAGTTTCGAGTTGCTCGACTCTAACACCAAGCACTTCGTCATAGATACTTCCTTCATTAGCTGACGCATACTGAGCTTCACGGATGCAAGCATGAAGATCACTTGAGATATGAATAGACTTTACATGAGTCTTACGACTAAGAGCATTGGCCACTACATTCGCCTTGCCCGGATGGTAATGAATTTTGCAGTCGTAGTCGTTAAGCAATTCCACCCAACGCCTCTGTCGCATGTTCAGTTCTTTTTGGTCAAAGATATGTTGAAGACTCCTGTGGTCAGTGAAAACCACGCACTTTGTACCATACAGGTAGGGTCGCCAAATCTTTAACGCAAAAATAACCGCACCAAACTCCAGATCGTGAGTAGTATAGTTCTTCTCATGTACCTTGAGCTGACGAGAGGCATAAGCAATAACCTTCTCCCGCTGCATGAGCACACAGCCCAATCCACGGTTCAAGGCATCACAATATACCACGAAGTCATCATTGCCATCAGGAAGAGTCAAAACAGGAGCATTGCATAACAGGTCCTTAAGAGTCTGAAAGGATTCCTCTTGTTCGGGACCCCAAACAAAAGGTTTCTACTTTTGGGTGAGCGTAGTAAGAGGAACAGCGATTTTAGAAAAATCCGCGATGAATCGGCGGTAATAACCTGCCAATCCTAGAAAAGAGCGAATCTCGGACACGGATTTAGGCGTACACAAATTCTTCACTGCTTCGATTTTAGAAGGGTCAACATGAATACCTTGCTTACTAACAACATGACCAAGGAATTGTACTTCATCGATCCAAAACTCACACTTAGAAAATTTAGCATAAAGGCGTTCACCACGTAGGAGTTCAAGCATAAGACGTAAATGGCGAGCATGATCAGCTTTAGACTTAGAATATATAAGAATATCATCAATAAAAACTATTACAAAACGATCCAAATAAGGTTTACAAACACGGTTCATAAGGTCCATGAACACTGCAGGTGCGTTAGTCAATCCAAAAGGCATGACCACGAACTCGTAGTGCCCATATCTAGTACGAAACGCAATTTTAGGAATATCATGTCACAACCCCCGATCCCTTATACAAACACAGGAATGGGCGGCCGCGAGCCAGTTTCGGTGGTATCGTGTATTGTCTAATTTGGCAGCGGAATTTTCATCAGGACCGTAGTTAGGAAATATTTGATCAGAGTAAATACCACATTTTCATAATATTAAACACATGGGATAAAACCCAAGTTTGCAGTACACACATTTTCATAGGAATACATCCTATTTTATTTAATAAAAACATCTATTTTATTTTAGGTAACTTTATTGCCACTTTTCCAAGCCTTCAGTGCTATCCAGCTGGCTTTTATTGGCTTCACACTACGTTACCTGAAACACGTGTTTAAAACATTTTATCAGCAGGAAATACTGGTGAGTGAATCACAGTTTAATCAAGTTTTTAATAAAAACCATAGTACAGTATTGAGGGCGCATCCGCAATTACATTTGTTTCCAAGTTATATCAATTACCACCACACGGTACTGTCGTTCCGACTTATGGTCATGTTACTCCTATCCAGGTTGTAACAAATTTTGTATACAAAACCCCAAATTTACCGACTGTAATTGTATTCTTACAAATACTCAATAACTGTTATTCGCATGGAAAAATATTTAAGGTTTTGTAAAACAGTTCACAAAATAGGTTTACAAAAAGAGGATAAACTCACATCGCTGTTATAGGGATTTCCTTTGTGACTTCCTGGTTATAATCTAATTAAATAAACAATGCACACGTGTTAGTATAATAACCCATTTTAACATTAGTAATACCCTCCCCGAGACGGCATTCCAACGATTACGTCGGGCAGAACCACGACAGCCGTTACTGAACCCTAGATCAATCGGGCAGCGTATCTAATACGTATCCAGGGGTTATAATACTTACAACGGAGCAGAACTTTACTATTTTAGGGGGGTATTATACCCGTGTATAATGCCTACACTTTAGAATTGAGAGAAAGAAAATGATTTTGAATGAATTCGAATGAAGATCCGATGGCCTGCTTATATAATGCTTCACCTGGGTTTTCTCGCGGCCCGCGTAAAACAAGGCAAGGCCTTACGCGGCCCGCGTCAACTCTAGTCAACGCGTAGCTGGGCTGGGTCATCGAGTAGGTTTGCCGGGTGTCGGGCCACGTGGCCGCACCGGGCTTTGCCAGGTTTTTAAGTTGTCGCGGCCCGCGTAAGGGTTAAGGTTCCTTTACGCGGCCCGCCTAAAAACCAAAAACAATATTTTTAATTAAATTTAATAATATTTAATGTATTTGGGGCTCGTTTTCATGTATGGGGTGTATTTTAGGAAGTGTAGGGTGTCAGGGGTGTTTTAGGAGGGTTGTTATATTTTGGGTATAACTCCTGGGTTATTTAATAAAATATATAGTGCACTCACACTAAGTATAGTAACCCAATTCCACTTTATCCCTACGTCATGAGATAGAACCCCAACGAATTTAGGCAGAGCCTTGACATACGTTACGGGGCCCTACGTCAATCGGACAGGGCATCAGTGATCAGGGGTTACAATACTTAAAACGGGGCAGGGTTTTATTATTATTACTAAAAATAAAAATAACATAGAATTTAAAGAGGGAAAGGAGGCCCGAGAGAGCTGTGCAAGTCTGAATGTTTAGAATGCAACTCATATATATAGTGCATCGGGTAACTTATGGAGCACGTTGACATTAATTGTACGTCCACTATATCTCTTTAAAATTCCTATGTTAGTTAACAAAAGGACACGTATACACAGTAATAAAATGCATACTAAATTTGAATTGGAAGTTATATTATATTATTATTTTATATATATTATAATTAATTTAACTGCTTCACTCATGTGGCGCTTATAACTTCTAAATTATGATGTTTTATAAAATGATGAATATGCTATTAGAACGAGAATATTTTTATCTACATTTTGAACCAAGTTTCATTAAAAACGGAGTAGGTTCAAATATAATGTATTTTTATAATTTAATTATTAAATGGTTACTACGCTTGCCCAAAATACCTCATATTTCCATTGGTCAACTTACCCATGATGCATCCTTTTAATAACATAAGTTTTTTATATATTTTATATAAATAAAAATTTTGGGAATGTTACATCCTCCCCACCGTATTTTAAATCTCGTCCTCGAGATTCCCTGAAATATGGATGAATATTTAGTTAGTTTAGTTTCTAGGTATATTCTGGTCTTTATTTCGAATTTTGACCATAACTATTCTTTATGTTTTGTGACTCTTATCTTCTCAAGAGTTTCTTAATGAAGGTAAACTTACTATTAGCGTAAGTTTTAGACGTTTTGTGTCTTAGCACAACTTTTAGTTATAGGTTTCCTAATGCGTCAATAATCGCAAGGGGAATTCTTATACTTTCGATGGCTTCCCAACTTATAGAGCTCCTGTTGTTTATCTTGTCGCACGAACTACGAGACGGATGATCAAACGAAATAATGTTTGATATCAAAATTATAGACGTATACGGGAGATTCCTAATAAATAAGTCTAAAATTATCATTGACACACTTGTTCGTGATTTATTCCTAATTGTCAATCAATATGGTCTTTGGATTTCCTCATAGACATACATGTCTATATAATCATATATTTCACATACTGGTAGTATACATACCATTTATAAGGTGAATGTATTTAACATGTCAGACATCAGGTCATGGTACTATTTTAGGGAATTTCATTATCATAACATATACCCCATCTCACCCGGTCTCGTCGGAGAGGTACCCCCATCTCACCCGGACAAGCTGGAGAGTCTACCACACCATACCCAGTCTTGCCGGAGAGGTAATTATCAATGTATTTCCCTTAAATAGAATTCCTCTCAAATCAGGATTTTTTGAAAGTGCTTCATTCATTATGGCCTATATCAAGAAATAAGGAAATCAATATTCTCATGATGGATCATATTCTAGAACCGAGTAGTACTGATAAACAAGAAATAACAGTGGCCATGTGTTATCGCTTATTTATCATACTTGCACTGTTCTAGTCATTATCCTCACGGCATACCAATAACCATCACACGTTATTTACGCAAGTAATTAGCTCATCTCAAAGCTTTATACTAAGACATTTTTCTTAGGTTCAAGTCTAAATACTATCCTGGGTGTTACTAGTAAAATTAATATTCGAATCTTTTTGTTTAAGCATAAATATTATTATGGCTGTGATTTTCTTTTAAGCATAGATAATATTGACAACAATACTATTGTCTCCATTGACTCTATGGCTAGGTCCAATGAGTATGCTTATAGCTAACTTTATTTATGCTTATATATTGTTAGATTCCGTCGCAAGGAATATTTTATTGAGACAGATAGCATTTTAAAACATAATAGGTTTCATGATTTATTCTTATAATGGCTTCATGTCTTTATAAGAATTTCCAGTGCTATTTTCTCTTATGTTTATCTTCAGAAGACATTTGATTATTTATATTGTGTATACCATCAAGAGATTCTATTATGTATATACATGTGTATATTTATTATTTAGAAACAAACAAAATTTTCAAATCTTTAGTTTAATATTTAAACTTATGTAATACACACACACACACACACACACACATATATATATAATATTAAATTATTTTGTAATATCTTTTAATTTATAACAATACAATTATATAATCAATGGTACCAATCATCGAGCTTATTCCCATTACTTTATTTATCCTTTTATAATAAAAATAGTAATAGTATATTGAAATAAACTTCTGTTAAATTTATTGAATATATTATTTTGGAATCAAAGGATGGATAAATAAAAGTTTAAGGAAATAAATTAGTCCAAATATAAACTTTCTGGACTCATAAGAACAATTTCATTTTTAATTAATGGGTTAAGCTATACAAGACATACTATTTATACTACATTAATAATTTCTCCTCAAGTAACCATCTATATATCTACTCCAATTATCATATTCCTACTTTTTCCTTTATATAATATACATGTAAGATTGAGAGGCATTATTTAGAAGAATATGTGCATATGTGACCCCTGACGTTGTATTTATGGGTTACCAAGAGATATATACTATACATAAATTACTTTCTGTAATTGAAAACTTTAGTTATAAAATATTAATATATAGTATAAGCTTAAAACACACAACATTAATTTACGATTTTGCCCTCTGTTCAAAAATGTGATTTTTTTTAAACCTTATGTAGCGTACTTCATCTCATACTATCAAAGTATGTCTATTTCATATTCAAAATATGTTAAGATTAATACTTTACTTCGTATATATTCGAGATCTATTTTTCAAGTATTTAACTAAATAGATCTTTTATAGATTCACGTAACCAACTTTATAAAATTTATTTGTGTCACGGGTACATTACTGATATTTTATTACTACAGTTATTTTATGAGAACCTCCATCTTTATTATTATTCTTTTAGTATTAAGTTTAACCAATCACAATTCAATCTCATTTCTTTTATTTTCATTATAATCTTCTTAAAGTATGAGAACTTCGAGACTACTTAAAGTAAGTTTAACATCCAATTCATCAACTCAACTCATTTACTAATATTGTATTATTTAGCTATTATACATCAGCCAGCTAACTGGAATACTTTTCTTTATAATTTAGGATACACAATCATATAATTAATATGACTGGTTAATCTTGTAGTTAATCTTATAATCTTATATTAACTATTTCCATGCATAAGACCTATTCTGGACATACCTTAATATTAAAGATTTGTAGAAATGCTTTCAACGTTTAGTTAGGCCTTTCTACGTAGTCCAACCAACCCAAATCTCAAAAAAAAAAAAATCAAATGATTTTATTTAATCATGAATATCCATCATATTCATTTAACCATTTATTTTATCGCTAAGTATTTTAATAGAAATCTTTACAAGTAATCCCAACATCAGTTATTTCATAAAACTATGAAAGTATGATGTCTTATGGCCAACTGGTTATAAACCAGAAGGGATAAAATGGAGTGGTAAATTGGTACACCTGGGTTTCAAAACTTGCTTTGGCTCGATCCACTAAATCAATCTTTTAAATTTTATTAATTCTGAAAATCCTTTCGGTTAATTTAATAGCTTTGGTTTTATTTATTTAAATATAAATTATTTTGAAACAATATTATTAAAACCACGAAGGTTTAAAGATTTATACCATATATTTCAATATGTATTTTAAACAAAAGTAAATGATTGGTTTCAAAGAGAATCATAAACATGACTGCTTTATTAATAACTAACTTAGTTTGATGTATATTATGATATTATTTGAGTAGGTGGTATTAATTATCACAGACAAATTTCTAGTACGAACATTTGGGTACAATCATAAAAATAGATTGATTAAAAACGGCGAACATTGCGACTTATATATATATATATATATATATATATATATATATATATATATATATATATATATATATATATATATATATATATATATATATATATATATATTACAAGCTACAACTGGAATTCAAAATACACTAGTGATTATGCATCCGTAACTTATTTTAGTCTATCTAGGTTATAAGAGTATTATGCTCAACATGCCTTTATGTAAGGTTTATTCTATCTCTTTCCTCTACTAGGTTTTTTATTTAATGGGCAAAGTTTCTTTAAAATTTCTGGCTCATAGGTGGCATGGGTGCTGGTACTGGTTTGGCGGTTCAACTATTTAATATAAGTTAGCATTTACTGCTGTAGTGGCTAACATATGGAGATTTACCCATTGTTTATCTAATTCATTTTCCCCTAGTGGGTTATTGTCTGTTTCCTGAGTTTGTGCATTTATTTCCTTATTAATTTTCGCTTCCTTTGGTTGTGACTTTTTATTTTCTTTATTTTCTCTTGACTTTTTCTAATAATTCTACTTCTCTTCTTAGTGGTAAATGGTTTCTTAGACTGTGCCTTACGAATGAATATTCCTTTCTCAATATGTGCTGAGTATCCTGAGGGATTTGGTTGAAATGAGGTTCCCTTATCTTTTGGTGAACTATTTAATTGACGATAGATATCCGAAATTCTTTGCTTACCCATATTGTAGACTAACAAATAGTCAAATAACATAAAACACATAATCACATAAGTTATTTCCTAACACAGAATTTAAAACTTTAAGTGTCAGCAGAACACTTCTTTGGCTTGAACCAGTGGCATGGCTCTGATACCACCTTCTGTCACAACCCCCGATCCCTTATACAAACACAGGAACGGGCGGCCGCGAGCCAGTTTCGGTGGTATCATGTATTGTCTAATTTGGCAGCGGAATTTTCATCAGGACCGTAGTTAGGAAATATTTGATCAGAGTAAATACCACATTTTCATAATATTAAACACATGGGATAAAACCCAAGTTTGCAGTACACACATTTTCATAGGAATACATCCTATTTTATTTAATAAAAACATCTATTTTATTTTAGGTAACTTTATTGCCACTTTTCCAAGCCTTCAGTGCTATCCAGCTGGCTTTTATTGGCTTCACGCTACGTTACCTGAAACACGTGTTTAAAACATTTTATCAGTAGGAAATACTGATGAGTGAATCCCAGTTTAATCATTTTTTTAATAAAAACCATAGTACAGTATTGAGGGCGCATCCGCAATTACATTTGTTTCCAAGTTATATCAATTACCACCACACGGTACTGTCGTTCCGACTTATGGTCATGTTACTCCTATCCAGGTTGTAACAAATTTTGTATACAAAACCCCAAATTTACCGACTGTAATTGTATTCTTACAAATACTCAATAACTGTTATTCGCATGGAAAAATATTTAAGGTTTTGTAAAACAGTTCACAAAATAGGTTTACAAAAAGAGGATAAACTCACATCGTTGTTATAGGGCTTTCCTTTGTGACTTCCTGGTTATAATCTAATTAAATAAACAATGCACACGCGTTAGTATAGTAACCCATTTTAACATTAGTAATACCCTCCCCGAGACGGCATTCCAACGACTACGTCGGCCGCACCGGGCTTTGCCAGGTTTTTAAGTTGTCGCGGCCCGCGTAAGGGTTAAGGTTCCTTTACGCGGCCCGCCTAAAAACCAAAAACAATATTTTTAATTAAATTTAATAATATTTAATGTATTTGGGGCTCGTTTTCATGTATGGGGTGTATTTTAGGAAGTGTAGGGTGTCAGGGGTGTTTTAGGAGGGTTGTTATATTTTGGGTATAACTCCTGGGTTATTTAATAAAATATATAGTGCACTCACACTAAGTATAGTAACCCAATTCCACTTTATCCCTACGTCACGAGACAGAACCCCAACGAATTTAGGCAGAGCCTTGACATACGTTACGGGGCCCTACGTCAATCGGACAGGGCATCAGTGATCAGGGGTTACAATACTTAAAACGGGGCAGGGTTTTATTATTATTATTAAAAATAAAAATAACATAGAATTTAAAGAGGGAAAGGAGGCCCGAGAGAGCTGTGCAAGTCTGAATGTTTAGAATGCAACTCATATATATAGTGCATCGGGTAACTTATGGAGCACGTTGACATTAATTGTACGTCCACTATATCTCTTTAATATTCCTATGTTAGTTAACAAAAGGACACGTATACACAGTAATAAAATGCATACTAAATTTGAATTGGAAGTTATATTATATTATTATTTTATATATATTATAATTAATTTAACTGCTTCACTCATGTGGCGCTTATAACTTCTAAATTATGATGTTTTATAAAATGATGAATATGCTATTAGAACGAGAATACTTTTATCTACATTTTGAACCAAGTTTCATTAAAAACGGAGTAGGTTCAAATATAATGTATTTTTATAATTTAATTATTAAATGGTTACTACGCTTGCCCAAAATACCTCATATTTCCATTGGTCAACTTACCCATGATGCATCCTTTTAATAACATAAGTTTTTTATATATTTTATATAAATAAAAATTTTGGGAATGTTACATATCATCTTCGAGTACACGAAGCTGATGATAACCGGAACGAAGGTCAATCTTCGAGAAACACGACGCGCCTTGTAGTTGGTCAAATAGGTCATCAATACGAGGTAACGGGTAGCGGTTCTTAATAGTTAGCTTATTAAGTTCATGGTAGTCGATACACATACAAAACGAACCATCCTTCTTCTTGAGAAATAAAACTGGAGCACCCCACGGAGAGGTACTTGGACGAATAAATCCCTAATCGAGTAATTCCTGTAGCTGACTGGATAACTCTTGCATCTCGGAAGGTGCAAGGCGGTAAAGAGCCCTGGCGACAGGAGTCGCTCCAGGTACGAGGTCAATACGAAAATCGACGGATCTAGGAGGAGGAAGACCAAGTAGATCCTCAGGAAAGACCTCAGGGAAATCACACACAACTGGAACATCGTTTATGTTCTTCCCCTTGCCCTTTTGTTCCACCACGTGGGCCAAGAAGGCAGGGTTCTGTTTATGTAAACTTTTATTCGCTTGTGTGCATGACATCAGCCTTAGTCCTTTCGAAGGTCGGTCTCGATAAACATGCAAAAGATCACCCGACGGAAGAGGAAGACGAACAAGCTTTTCGCGACAAACAATCTCGACATGGTTCACGCGTAACCAATCCATACCGATAATAACATCAAAACTACCCAATCGCATGGGTATGAGATCGATAGAGAAAACGTGATCGTTAAGAATCAAGGAACAATCACGTACGATAGAATTAACAAGAATCGACTTACCATTGGCGACCTCAATAGAGAACGACTCAGGTAACTTAGAGCGTATACAATTTATCAAAGACTTAAATTCCACGGACACAAAGCTTTTATCAGCACCAGTATCAAATAGGATCGAAGCGTAAAGGTTATTAACAAGAAACGTACCATTCACCACGTCATTGTTGTTGCGAGCTTGGTTAGCATTGAGATTGAACGCTCATCCACGAACAGCTTCTTGTTGTTCTTGGTTCAGCTGGGGGCAACGGTTACGGAGATGAGTAGTATCTCCACACTGAAAACTTGCATGAACGGCATTCACGGGACCTGGGTTATGTGGAAGAGCTGGAAGAGCTGCTTGAGCTGCTTGAACTGGGACTTGCTGAGCCGGTGTAGGGTTAGCTTGACGACAGTAGGGAGCCGTGTGACCATAGCGGTTACAGTTGGTGCACAAACGGCATGCTGATGTGGTAGGGTGATGAAAATTGCAAGTCGTACACTTGGGATAAGACCCAGTGTATTGCTTCTTTGCTTCAGGAGCAGCAGGGTTAGCAGCAGCAGGGGTTGGAGCAGGTTTTGCAGCAGGGTTAGCAGCAGGGACAATAGCATTACATCCCGAACCCTGAGATTTCCTTTTCTTGTTCTTGCTGCCACTTGACTGCTGGGTGACTTGATTTGCAGACTTGGAGATAGCAGAGGTAGCAAACTGCTTATCACGTACACGATTGTTGTTGAGACTAGCTGCTAGACGGTAGACTTCCTCAATAGTTTCTAGCTGAGCCACTTCAATAGAATCACGCATAGCAGAAGGTAGATCGTTGATATACTTGGTTATCATCCGCTTGGGAGTCAAAACCAAGTGAGGAACAATCAAGCTCAACTACTTGAACCGGGTAGTATACGCCAAGTTATCATCAACAACTTGTTTCAAATGCCAAAACTCTTCCTCAAGCTTCAACTGCTCATGGGGAGGACAGAACTCAAGCATCATCAATTCTCGCACCTCAGCCCATGGAAGAGCATAGGCTTCTTCATTAGTACGAATGTTTCTCTCATTCGACCACCACTCCAACGCTCTGCCTTGGAACATTCCAGTTGCGCTCCTAGTTTTCAAATGCTCTGGGCACTCGCTGTTGATGAAAGTAACCTCAATGCTGTCGAACCACTCAAGCATCGCAGTCACCCCATCACCGCCCGTGAAAGACTTAGGGTTGCACGAGACAAAATGTTTGTAGTTGAACTTTGCAGGCGTCGACTTATCCGTCTTAGAGTCGACAGAGGATGGAGGGGTGTTCGATCCTTGAAGTTCAGAGACGATCTTTGGCACGACTCGAGCGATCTGGTCGGCCATGAATGACATCATCTTTTTCTAAGACTTCTCCCTGGATTTCCTGAGAGTGTCGGATAGCTTTCGAGACGACATCTACAGATCCAACATAAGGATCGTATGAATCTAGATTACGAAATCTCACAATAAGGATTTACACATATGATAGATTAAAGAATCTAGATTTCATACCGCAAACTCATGACCTTCACATGGCACGTTGTACGAAGTTTGGTCAACATGCCAGAACACTTATATATAGGAAGTACCAGCGGCGTATCCACCACGCTTCAGGCACATCGCCTTGCCTCGTACTCGGTGTCATGTTACGTGTCGCAATTACTAAACGTAACAATTCACTCATCATCATCATCATACACACATAGATTGCCCAGATAGATTCACGTAGTTTACCCAAATAGATTCACGTAGATTAACTCAACGGATCATCATAGATTAACTCAATAGATTAACATAGATCACATAGTTCATACATAGATTTCTCATGAGTTGCACGAATAGTTTCAGAGTTCACATAGATTATACGTGTAACACCCCAAAAACGGGTTTGGTAGTCAAACCACGTTAATAATAAAAGACGGGTAAAGTACCGTTAGCGGTAAAATTTACCCGGTGAATATTAGGATTTTTAAATAAATAAATCTAATGTTAAATAAAAAGGGGTGAAATAATGTTTATGAGAAAATAAAGTTACGAGAGGCCCGAGTTAACGGGACTTAAAATAACACGGGTTATAACTTCCCCGAAACCCATCAAGTAACTAGGAATATCAACCTAGTTAAATATATGCCTTAAAACAATGAAGGAACTTGTAATAACTAACCCATTTATAAAACCCTTAAACTTTGAGGGACTAAAAGTGGGCAATTGGAAAGATGTTTAATTAAAAGCTTGTAAAAAAATATAATACAAAAACACACACATGGGTGTGTGTGGTCGATCGACCAGGAGCCAGAGAAAAGGGGGATGAACCCTAGTTCATCAAATCTTCAAAATTGAATATCAATTCAAGACCTAAATCGATGCATGAACAAGAATAAACGATCACCAAGTCGAGGGGATCGTAAGGTATGTCGAATTTTTAATATTTATGAAGTTGTGAAAATTAGTTAACTTTGCGTGATACGATCTATGTATAAATCATAGAGGCTATGGCCGAATTAATGATGTATGATTGCTAAGGAACAAACCCTAAGTAGAAATTTGAAGTAAAATTGTTATGATTTGAATAAATTGATGATTTACCACACTTAGACAAGTGGGTTTTGATTAAGTAGTGAAGATGATGATATACACATGTTTAAAATCATCATACTTGATAGTTGAAATAAGCACTTGTACAAATTACATGATTTAGTACTTGTTCTTGCATGATAGAAAAATGGGTTTTGATGATTTAGTGAAATTGATGTTGTATTGGTGTTTATAAACATCATACTAACTCATATAAATGAACTACTTGAACAAAATAGAGATTTTGTTAAGAGTTCATAATTGATTAAAAGTGGGTCTTGACACAAGAATTAAACTCTTGACTTATGATTTAATTCAATAAGAAAAGTAGTCAAAGATTCATAAGGTGTGAAAATCATGATCTAGAATGATTATTCTAACAACCTTGTGAATAATGAACGATAATTGGCGCTTAACAAGCTAGGTGAAGCTTGGGGAGAAAGCGGGTCGATCGAAGCAAGTATGAAAAGAAAAGCGTAATTTGGATGTGAGGTAAGTAAAACTTACACCCTTTTTGTAGGACATGTGTTTATTTTATAAACTATAAATGTGAATAATGTAATATCCGAAATAAGGGTTCCAACACGATTGATACAAGTCGGAACAAGTATAAATGATAAAAACCATGGTTTATGGTAAATGGGGCAAATGGGTGAATTTGGAAATTAAAACCATGCTTTTATTCTAATTTATGTAAATGTTTGGTCTTATAGTCCAAACGGGTCAAATGGTGATGATAACACCATTTGACAATATCGACTAATGTGGTTGTCAAGTCGTATGTTATCAGGAGCGAATAGCAATTTGGATAATTGCGACGCCATAGAATATTGGTTAATTAACGCGAGGTATAAAACAGGTCTATATGTTGACTCGAGCCAGGTACGCATATATATAGATTTATAGTTAAAAATGCAATGTTGGTCAAATATCTTAGCTAAAATTTTGAGAATTCAGATGTCGGGTTTTTACTGCATGAGATGGAGAATTAAATTACGAACACGTAGGAAAAAGAATCGCGTAAAACGGACATCTAGATCAAAAGTTATGAAGCTTTGAAGTTAGAATTTTGATCGAAAATGGAGCTGGGCAAATGCAGCAGCAATTAAGCAACTTGCTGTCAAAAAAGGGGCTAGGTTTAGCGTCTAGCCCCTAGGCGTAGCGTCTAGCCCCTCCTAATTCCGAAAATTGCATAATTTTTGTTTGTTTGACCTATATAACTTGTTTAAACTTGTTATTTAACTATCAAAGCTAACTTTTAAGTTGGTTTTGATAATAGGTGATAGCCAAGAGTGCCCGGATGAAGATCAAGCTTGAAGAAGAACCGAACATGATAAAGTTAAAGCTTCCGCACGACGTTTCGTCCTAACTCTTAAATGACGAACTCAAATTCATTACGATGTATATAAAGCTTCATTTGTAAAAGTTTTAAATTAACCGTATTTTTCAAAGTACATGTAATCAAAATTACATGTTTATTTTCGTAAGCTATACGAAAACCTTAAAATAATAACAAGGGTGTTACAAGTTGGTAATCAGAGCTCAAGGTTAAAAGAATAAAGTGTTCGGTTTGAGGCTTGATCGCAAATCCGGTAAGTACATGTATATCAATGGTTTAGTATGATTAAAGTGTTGAGAACAACACATATGGTTATCGTGTAATACACGTTACACCAATAAAAACGATATAGAGTAGATATAGTCAACGAAATTACACGCGTTGATGCGTATAGTAGAAAAGCCTTGTATTATAATACGTGCATCCATTCATGTCGAAATTACTAACTGTTGTAAATGTTTTAGTTGAAGGACACTCGCATATGAAGATAGCGAGAGTTTAACAAATCATGGACTTGATAGAGGAACGGTCCAAAGAGTATGCTAATCAAGGACCTAAATCGCGTAGCGATCGCGAACAAGGCTAATGGCAAGAGAAGCCCGTTAGGGCAAGCATTACCAGGTGCACATTTTAAATTTAATTGCACAAATAGTAATATGCAACAAATACGTAGAGATCATATGTAGATTAAAAACTTGGAAAAACCCGAATAGAAAATCTATCCGGGATATTGTTTCCAAGAGAAACAAATAGAGGCATTACTTACATGGGGTGTATTGTGAAAATTATAAAAAGGTCATGTATACCAGGTATTGATCGCTTACTCTGGCCAAGTAAGTGGTGAGCACGTGGTACCATGAACTTTTTATGATGGACATGCTTACATCCGATGTAGTAAGGACGGGGGTGAGTGGAACAAATTAAAAAGTACCCCAAATGAATCAAATGAGCAAAATAATTGATAATAATGTAAACGCACAGCCGGGTGACGAAAGCGTATTACGTTAGGATAATGAGCCCGAGTGAAGGGACAAAGATTCATGTAAAATGATTAAGATATGCATTGGGAGGGGGTGTACTTACACTTGAACCCGGAGAATGTAAACATGTAAAATGATTAACATATGCATTGGGAAAGGGTGTACTTACACTCGAACCCGGAGAATGCAAATAAGTCTCTTAACGGGCCGTTTTTGTAAAACGTCAAACTTGAGGACAAAGTCGGAATATAAAATTGAAGCGGAGTCTTAATGCATACCGGGAGGGTTGCAATAATAACGACTTCGGTAAAACACCCGGTTGATGGGTAAGGATTTAAACACATGTGTAGACCGAGAAACGGGAACGCGAATGAAACTCAAAAGACTCGGGTTTCGAGTCATGACTAAAATACGATAAGATACTGAAAATAGAAATTTTGATAAATTACGTTCAACTATTTTAAAGTTGAACGGGTCAAATAAAGAATGAAATTTGACATTCATAAGTGGTGAGATTTCACACGAACGAGTCAAACGAATTAAATAAAGAATAACGCTTGATAACGTAAGTAAGCGCGAACCAAGTAAATAAAAGCGCGAGATATTAACAAATCTATAAAAAAACAGAAAAACGCATACTAACGAAACAAGAATGTTAAAAACATTAAGATAAAAGAACCCGGGTAACGGGTTGTAAAGAAGTATAAGTACGAACCGAGAAACGGTAAGTATAGAACAAACTGACGAGTAAATGACATAAGGAGTCATAAAGTTGGAAGATTAGTCCGAAAATAAACAAATGAAGCCTTAGACTACGGTCAAGGTCAACTAAAGTTCAAAAGTGAAAATAAATGATTCCAAACATAACAAGGGATGCCTTGAAGCTATATATGTATATATATACATTTGAATATAGACGTGAACAAAAGATGATCCACGGGATCATCATAACCTACGGGATTAAACATAGTGTTAAGGTCTACGGGACCAAGAAGACCCTTGGGTCATAAATAGAAAGAAACAAATTGTTGGGTCTCACCTTAAAAAGGTGGAAATCTAAAGAAATAGTCTACGAGACTAAGCGAAAGAACCTACGGGTTATTTGGGTTAAGCGTGGGAACTAGCTGAAATTCCCCGCATTAAAAGATATTGGAAAGGAACAAATACTCGGAAGCAACATTCCTAGATATGAGAGAAAGACATAAGACAAAGAGAAAACGTAAACTAAAAATTTAGTTTTTAGTCAAAAGCAACGTTTTAATAAACATAAGTGGTATGAAGCGATTTAGAAAACCGCAAACGCACATAAGGCCGGAGATGGCGATATGGATATATGCCCGAGCAATGGGGTATAAGGTAACCAGTGACTAACAAGTCTAACCGCCAAAATAGATAATCAATAAAGATAATGAATACGAGCTAAAAGTAACGGCCCACGAGGCCTTACACATGAAAGACGTACGCGTCAATATAAATGAAAACTTTTGACTAAAAGAAACGGGTGCCTTGAAAACAAAACTTGGTTCGTTTGATTTAAACCAATGAACTACATAAATAAGGTTTCGAGGACGAAACCTCTTTAAGGGGGTAGACTTGTAACACCCCAAAAACGGGTTTGGTAGTCAAACCACGTTAATACTAAAAGACGGGTAAAGTACCGTTAGTGGTAAAATTTACCCGGTGAATATATAGATTTTTAAATAAATAAATCTAATGTTAAATAAAAAGGGGTGAAATAATGTTTATGAGAAAATAAAGTTACGAGAGGCCCGAGTTAACGGGACTTAAAATAACACGGGTTATAACTTCCCCGAAACCTATCAAGTAACTAGGAATATCAACCTAGTTAAATATATGCCTTAAAACAATGAAGGAACTTGTAATAACTAACCCATTTATAAAACCCTTAAACTTTGAGGGACTAAAAGTGGGCAATTGGAAAGATGTTTAATTAAAAGCTTATAAAAATATATATAATACAAAAACACACACATGGGTGTGTGTGGTCGATCGACCAGGAGCCAGAGAAAAGGGGGATGAACCCTAGTTCATCAAATCTTCAAAATTGAAGATCAATTCAAGACCCAAATCGATGCATGAACATGAATAAACGATCACCAAGTCGAGGGGATCGTAAGGTATGTCGAATTTTTAATATTTATGAAGTTGTGAAAATTAGTTAACTTTGCATGATACGATCTATGTATGAATCGTAGAGGCTATGGCCGAATTAATGATGTATGATTGCTAAGGAACAAACCCTAAGTAGAAATTTGAAGTAACATTGTTATGATTTGAATAAATTGATGATTTACCACACTTAGACAAGTGGGTTTTGATTAAGTAGTGAAGATGATGATATACACATGTTTAAAATAATCATACTTGATAGTTGAAATAAGCACTTGTACAAATTACATGATTTAGTACTTGTTCTTGCATGATAGAAAAATGGGTTTTGATGATTTAGTGAAATTGATGTTGTATTGGTGTTTATAAACATCATACTAACTCATATGAATGAACTACTTGAACAAAATAGAGATTTTGTTAAGAGTTCATAATTGATTAAAAGTGGGTCTTGACACAAGAATTAAACTCTTGACTTATGATTTAATTCAATAAGAAAAGTAGTCAAAGATTCATAAGGTGTGAAAATCATGATCTAGAATGATTATTCTAACAACCTTGTGAATAATGAACGATAGTTGGTGCTTAACAAGCTAGGTGAAGCTTGGGGAGAAAGCGGGTCGATCGAAGCAAGTATGAAAAGAAAAGCGTAATTTGGATGTGAGGTAACTAAAACTTACACCCTTTTTGTAGGACATGTGTTTATTTTATAAACTATAAATGCGAATAATGTAATATCCGAAATAAGGGTTCCGACACGATTGATACAAGTCGGAACAAGTATAAATGATAAAAACCATGGTTTATGGTAAATGGGGCAAATGGGTGAATTTGGAAATTAAAACCATGCTTTTATTCTAATTTATGTAAATGTTTGGTCTTATAGTCCAAACGGGTCAAATGGTGATGATAACACCATTTGACAATATCGACTAATGTGGTTGTCAAGTCGTATGTTATCAGGAGCGAATAGCAATTTGGATAATTGCGACGCCATAGAATATTGGTTAATTAACACAAGGTATAAAACGGGTCTATATGTTGACTCGAGCCAGGTACGCATATATATAGATTTATAGTTAAAAATGCAATGTTGGTCAAATATCTTAGCAAAAGGACCTATGTCGTAAAAGGATGAAACAAGTTGACGAAAATGCCCTTGATAGGTAAATCGGGCAAACGACCCTTAGAGGTCGTTTAGATACTAGTGTTATCATTATGTAACTCTTAGACACATGTAAGAGTTGTAGGCATAAACCTTGGGGGTCAAATGCCTATGAACGGGTCAATCACGTAAAATGACTATCCTAAGGGTAAAAATTAGGATAGCGGTCCATTATGTTAAATCCACCACAAAAATAGTTGTGGTGGAATATAAGAGGCTATTTAAAAATGAGAATACGAAGTTTAGAAAGAGAAGAGAGAGATTGATGCTTAAATGTACATAATTCGCTCTAAACGGGTCAAAACGAGTACGTATGCAAAAACGGGTTAAGGTTGCATAAGAAACCCGTAATTTGAACCTTGAAGATTAGTAAACTGATATAAAATGAAGTCCATGGTATTTTAAATGTAATAAACAAGTTTGTTTGATAAAATCACAAACGGGTCAAAAAGTGTCATAATTGAATTTCAAGCCGAGAGCTTGAAATCTAAAATTTTGAGAATTCAGATGTCGGGTTTTTACTCCATGAGATGGAGAATTAAATTACAAACGCATAGGAAAAAGAATCACGTAAAACGGACCTCTAGATCAAAAGTTATGAAGCTTTGAAGTTAGAATTTCGATCGAAAATGGAGCTGGGCAAATGCAGCAGCAATTAAGCAACTTGCTGTCAAAAAAGGGGCTAGGTGTAGCGTCTAGCCCCTAGGCGTAGCGTCTAGCCCCTCCTGATTCCGAAAATTGCATTATTTTTGTTTGTTTGACCCATATAACTTGTTTAAACTTGTTATTTAACTATCAAAGCTAACTTTTAAGTTGGTTTTGATTATAGGTGATAGCCAAGAGTGCCCGGATGAAGATCAAGCTTGAAGAAGAACCGAACACGATAAAGTTAAAGCTTCCGCACGGCGTTTCGTCCTAACTCTTAAACGACGAACTCAAATTCATTACGATGTATATAAATCTTCATTTGTAAAAGTTTTAAATTAACCGTATTTTTCAAAGTACATGTAATCAAAATTACATGTTTATTTTCGTAAGCTATACGAAAACCTTAAAATAATAACAAGGGTGTTACAATACGGACTATCCATAGATTTTCATAGATTTCCCATAATTTGCATAGATTACATAGATTTCCCCATAGATTAGATTTCAACATCCTCAACACTGGTCTGCAAACACTAAGTCCTCATGGCACTTGGTACGAAAGTTGGTAACATGCCGGAAACACTTATATATAGGAAGTACCAGCGGCGTATCCACCATGTTTCAGACACGTCACTTCTGTTTCGCACTTCCATGCCATCTTAGTGTTTCATACCCACAGCAACACGTAGATTCATCATAGTCAATCAAGATTACCACATAGATTACACATTGAATAAAGCTACATAAATTTAGTTCGATCTGAGATTAGAGTTAACGTTTTAGATTGCGGACACAGGTGTGAGTCGTGTGAAAGCATGTTAAAATGGACAAAGAATCGAATTTAAACCACATACATAAAATCGAGATATCATAAAAGATAGGCTTATAAAACATAGGATTGTTCCGGGTAGAGGAACGGTGACTAGCCAAAGTGTTTTGAACCCCTTTCGATTTGAGGTAACGTGTCCTGACTTACTTAGACAAACACGTCATCGATGTTAGGCCTACGATATTCGTTCTTTTTGTCATTCCACGTTCCTAATTGATCAGAAGTTCGAGACTTTTGGCGAGACATAAAAATCAAGGAGTGGGACTAGTTGTCTAGGTCTGAGTTTCACCTCTAGCTTGACAACATCGTACCCTAAATAGCGTTGGTACTTATCCGCAGACAAGACCTACTAGAGTAATGTGGAGATTTTCCCATCAAGGTTCGGATGTCACTCCTGTCTTGAGGGCAAACCTCGTGCAACAATACGAACACTGGTGAACAGTGTTTTCAAAGTATCATGTGTACATAGTGTTAGCCTTAGGAAAGGCATGTAAGTTTAACAGGAATATGTGCTGCTAGGAAGCAGATACGGTAGAATGCATAAGTCTTAAACAACAAATAAGAGTCAAAATTCCTAGAACTATAGACTAGGGCAAGTATCCCTACTTATCCTAATTCCCTATAGTTATGGCTCTGATACCAATTTGTCACACCCTAACCTATGGCGGAAACATCGGGGTGCGAGCACTAAGCGTTCAGATTGCTCATGAGACTTCATAACACTAGATATTTCAATAGAATTTAAATAGGTTTCATAGCAATTGTCTAAAATCATCAACCATACATAACAAATACCAAAACATAACAATTGTTTGTTTAAATTGTTCAAAAGACTAATTTAACTAGGCGACGTTTCTAGGAATCTCCTAGCTTTATTTCCATGTGTTCCATATCAACCTATCAGCCTGCAACATGTATTAAAATGTCAATACAAAAGTATTGGCGAGTATACAAGTTTGATAATAGAGTAATAGATTAAAACAACTCATATCCACAATGTAAGTAATAAAATAGTTTCAGCCGTGCTAGTGTCGCAGTCCACGCAGTGATAGCCCAAGTATCCCGATGCTTTAGTGTTTACCCAAGACTCAAGGTAAACCAGAATCCTCCTAACAATACCCCCTGAGAATAATGGGAGAGGTGCACCTCCTATAGCGCTACTATTTGTTGGTGCATAATCAATAGATTCCGCACCAATTGTTAACTTCGTCTTGGATTGACTGTAAACTTCGTGTTGGATAATCAATAGAAGACCGGATTGAAAGTGATTGTGTTGGTGTTCTTCTATTTCTACACGTTTTCTGTGAAATCTGATCTAGGGGATTCCGCACTCTAGGTTAGATCGACGATTCTGTTACGATCCATACGGGTTAGGGGACCTACAATTGGTATCAGAGCGTTAGGCTCTTGATTGGCTTGGTTCAGAATCATTTTCTGCAGAAAATCAAAGTTCTGGACGTGTTTGACGGCTGTTTTTGGGTTTCTGCTATCAATTTCGGATAAACAGCATCAATTTCGGACTAGAAACAAGCATTTCGGACAAGAAATCAGCCATTTCGGATTAATCAGCATCATTTCGGATACAAATCTTGCATTTTGGATCCATTTCGGATTAAAATCAAGCATTTTGGACCAGGAACCTTTGATTTCGGATCATCTCGGATCAATAGGCTGCATTTCGGACCAGAACAAGTTGAATTTCGGATAAATCAAAAGGATTACGGATCATTTCGGATTAAGGGTTGCTCATTTCGGATCATTAAGTCTCATTTCGGATCAGAGTATTCCATTTCGGACCAGAAGGTGTTTATTACGGACCATTTCTGACCATTTCGGGCAAGGTGGAATTTTTCTTGGCTTGCGTAAGAAAAATTTCACTGTTTCGCGTTTAGAAAATCATCCGTAACTGATCTCAGGAAACCGTTTGCACCGTTGAATTCATTGGATTTTTAGGGAAAAAAAAAACAGTTTTCGGATAATATTTGTACGAAATCATTGGATTTTCGGATAATATTTGTACGGTTTTGACATTATATATCATTGGAATCGTAATTTCGAGACGAATCTAACGGTATAATTTGATAAAAACAGTTTTCGGATAATATTTGTACGGTTTTGACAGTACGGTTACGGTAAAAGCTCGACAAGGACCAGTAGAGAAGTTAGAATTGGATTTTGACTCAGCTTTACTAAAAAGTGAAGATACTGAAATGTGGACGTGTATGATAGATGGATACTTTGCTCCTACACGTCGTGTTGATGGAAGAGTTATAGTGATGTCTTATGATAAGATGGATGAATCTGAGAAACGAGTGGTTGATGCTGAGAAGAAAGCTTTAGCAGCAATAAAGAAGTCCTTGCCTGAGGGCGTTAAACATACCTTTATGAAGTATGGAACTTCTCAAGAGCTGTGGGAAGCTTTGGAAAAATGTTATCAGATTCCTTCAAGATTGAATACATGTGATCAAGCATGTGTAGCTGAGCTTGCAGCTGTGAAGATAGTAGAAGTAGCTGCTGAGGTAGAGGAGAAGAAGAAAGCTGATAAGGAAATTGCTGAGAAGAAGGATGCAGAAGTTTCAAAGGGCTTGAAGGATGTGAATGGACTTACATCAGAGGTGAATGTATCATCAGAATCTGTAAGTCATACATGTCTTAATTGCACTGAACTACAGGGTAAAATTAACAGACTATTGGAGCAAAACAAAATTCTGTTAGCTGATTTGGAATACCGAAAAGAGTTATGTTCTTTTGATTAAAAGAGAGTCAAATTGTTTAGATAAACTCAAATCAAATGAACAAGAAATTAGCAGTTTGACAAGCAAAGTCAATGAACTGTTGCAGATCATTGATTTGGCTCGTGAAACTGTGAAAGAAAAGACTAACGAGCTTTCAGAAAAGTGCACAGAATTGGCTGATGCACAAGCCAAAATTGTAGAACTTCAGGGTAAATTAGACAAATTTGGAAATTCTTCGTTAGTCAGGACCCATATTCAAAAAGGTTTAAAAAGGAGTAATGATAAAACAGGAGTGCGGTTTAGTAAAGCTTCATCTTCTAAACATCAAGACTACTCATTTTTACCAACTGAAGATGAGCTAACTGATTTTGTAACCACTGCACAAGTGGTAGTGGATCCGATAGCTGTGGACTTGCCAAATAGTCCAGTATCTTTGAAAGAATCTGTAGGGTCTAACAGTACACCTCATAAAGTGGATGAGGATACTGAAGACGGAATTGTCAAAACATTTAAAAAGGGATCAAATAAAAAGAAAAGATCCTGTTTTAAATGTCACAACAAAGGACATGTGGCGAGTTGTTGTCCTTTGAAGAAAGGTAAACAAAAAGTTGATGAGGTTAAAGACGGGAATCAGGTTGGGTCAAACAATAGTGTAAAAACTAGTTGTCAGACAAATAAACCTGAATTTAAATCAAAACCCTCAACCTCGAAAAGATTTGATAGACCAAGAAGTAATTCTCCACAATTTAGTTATTATAATGGTAAATCAAATCCTTTTCAAAGTCAAAATAAAAATTTTGGATATCAAAATCGATACCAGACTTCTGGTAATCGAAATTTTCAAAGAAGAAACGAACATAGGAGTTTCAGTAACTCAAATGTTCAACAACATCCAAAATTTTTCCAAAATTCGTGGTATGAGAATGGGAGAAGAAGGTATCAAGGTAATAATTTTCAAAGGTCAGAAAATCCGAGAGGTTATTGGAACTCTCGTAATCAAAGACCTAGTGGAAATTATCAATCTTGTTCAACAATGGGGAAGCAATCCAAGACTCCACTGAGGAGTGATGGATATTGGATGGATGTTCCTGTAATGGATGAATTTGGAAAACCCAAGACTATCAGGGCTTGGGTTCTAAAGTCTAACTGAGTTGTTGAGTGAATGCAGGATGACCAAGAAGGACTGTTGATGTGTTCAATAGTGGTTGTTCCTGTAAAACATCTGAGGTGAATAGTAGGTTAACATGGGTAACAAACTATTTACTTTTGTGATTGTCTTGTTTAGTTTAGACTTTAACATTGAAACACTTTTGTCAGGATAAAGTGGGAGTTTGTTTTTAAAATTTATGTTTTTAAAACTTACTCCATAAAAACAAAAATTTAGGGGGAGAAATTCCTCTAAGCCAAAAAGAGTTTAGATAGTGCGTGTGTTTAGGGGGAGTAAGTTATAAAATTTTAAAAATACAAAAACATTGAAAAATTGGAAAAATGAGATTTCATGGTGTGAAAAGGAAGAAATGATAGTACATCAGCAAGTTAGACTGTCACACTCAATTGAATTAAAATTGCTTAAGTGTGATAGCAGCTTCATCATATGATGTACCAGTAGGCAAAAGCATGAAATAATCAACTTACCAAAGTGATATAAACCTAAATGCACTGAGTATGAGTGGGGAACACATCAGTGGTGTATGGTTTAATGACATTAAATCTTGCGTTGATAGATTGCCAAAATCTGAGGTTTTGGGTCTTTATACTGTTATTACATCTGGGGATATCAGGGTTGTCCTTCTGCTGCATCCAGATACATGCTGACCTAGGCACAACCAGGATATCTTAAAAGAGCAAAAAAAATGCCAAATCCCATAAATGAAGAAGCTCTCCTAGAGAGTCATTCAAAATGTGCAAAAAGCATAAATCGTACCAAAAATGGTATTTGTCTTAGCCCTCGTTAGATATTTTGGTCTCTTTGCTGTACGAAAGTACTGACCTGATCACCAATTATCTAAACGTTGAAAAACAAAACGGATGAATTCAGTATACTCACCTACTATGATGAATCTTTGTGCATACCTTGATCGCGGGGGTATATCCTGAAGTGGGACACACTAGTATATCAGAAATATATTATCTTAACGTATCATACGGTAATGGTACTTGAAATGTTCATGCATTTTGTTTAAGTGGATAAACATACTGGTAATCGTCTTGAACTGCTTTTCACGAAAAATTAAATAAAGAATTAACTGATAGTGTGAAAACAGTTTGATTGTGCTGATATGATCTTCTTGCACATGATACTCACAAAAAGAAGTAATTGTAGATATTTTTGAGTTTGGTTTAGTTTGTTTTGAAAAATATCAAAAATACCAAAAATATTTTCTTTTAAAAGACTTCCATTTTGAATTGACAGGTTGTTGTTTTTGCATGATAAGATAAAATATTGGTTTATCTTTAAATGTGAACAAGGCTAATGGTTTTTCGAGATACTTGCTTGTGTTTCTAAACAGATTGATGCAGTTATCAAAATGAAGTGCAGAATACAAGTAAAGTGCAGATTGAGAGTGAAGTGAAGATGTGTGAAGATGCATGGTAGGATCCTTCTACTACATTGCAGAGAGAAAGAGATATAGAAGAGTTGGAGCTTACTTGCTTAACCAAAGATTGCTAGTTCACGGATCTACAACGAATGAAAGTTTTGGAGATTGGAAGCATCAACTAAGGGGGAGTTTGTTGATGTCAGAAACTGTGTAGCTGATGCTATCCAAAGACCAAAAGACTGCAAGATGTTTGAAGACAAAGTTACACTATGAAGCTATTGTCAAGGGGGAGTTTGTTGGTGCATGTTTTATGACAACAGCTCAATAGTTTGATTATTTAGTCTTTGGATATTTTGTATTGGGCTTAGCATTATTGGTTAGGGAGTTAATTAGTGTTATGGGCTTGGAGAATGGCCTAGCCCAGACCAAAGCCCATGTGCAAACCTTGTCCTATATAAACAAGGCTTGGCATAAGGGTTTAGGTTAGCTAGTGAATAGAGTTTGAGAGAAAGTTAGAGAAATCTACAGAGAGTGGCTGAGAGATTTCTTGTGGGTCTTGGATTGATTGTAAACTTCGTGTTGGATAATCAATAGAAGACCGGATTGAAAGTGATTGTGTTGGTGTTCTTCTGTTTCTACACGTTTTCTGTGAAATCTGATCTAGGGGATTCCGCACTCTAGGTTAGATCGACAATTCTGTTACGATCCATAAGGGTTAGGGGACCTACACTATTGTTAAGGCGGAACTACACACCCTGGATTAAACGTCACATAGCACAAATAGAATACTAGAATGCACAAGTTTTCACATACACATAGGATAGAGTTTAGATTTCAAAAGATTCAAGTATTTTAGTTTATAGAATACATGTTACACCCCAAAGTTTAAAGTAAAAGGGGATCGAGTATACTCACAGTGATTGCTTAACAGTATAGACTGTTATTGGATCAAATGGAGCTCTTTAATGATTAGCCTGATTAGATTACAACAGATAAGAGTCGGGTAGAATAACGAGGTTACACAAGGTGTCGGAACAGTCACTGGATCGGATGGCTGTCCGATCGGATGGCTGTCCGATCAGATGGCTATCCGATCGGATTGCCAGTCGATCGGGTGGCTATTGTGAGAGGGAACGGATGACCGTCCGATCGGATGGCTGTCCGATCGGGTGGTCACTCGATCCATGTGCTAGATTTCAAGTTTTTCCTTTCAAGTGTTATGGTTACCTTGATCGGATGGTTGTCCGATCGGGTTGCCACTCGATCGGGATTCCCAAAGTTTCAAGTTTCTGAAAAAGTTTCTAAGTGTTGAAAGGTCATGAGGCTAGTGTCACTCGATCGGGTGGCTGTCCGATTGGATGGCTATCCGATCATGTTGCCGCTCGATCGAGTGATCCTCGTCTCGTTCCTAACTTGTAAAATTTCTAAGTTTTCAAGATTAACGATGGCAGCGCGGTACGTATTGAGACAATGGTAACTCATCGGCACACAACCGTTCTGATCGGGTGGGAACCACCCCATTCCGATCAGTTAACTGTCCGCGATAGTGTTTATGTGAAAATCCATATTCCGACCGTCATTCTCCGGTAGAAATCCATCTCTAAGCCGACTCCAAACTAATAATCAAGTCTACAGCCCGTTCAGAGTCGGATTCACCCGTATGAAGTAAAAGTTTGAAGAAAAGATGAAGATAACACCAGTTTTATTATGAAAAATCCTAGATCTAGCTTAGATTTGGTGAAAAATACATGGAATCTCTTAGATCTCAGCTAGATCTTACCAAGAATGACCTCATATAGTAGTTTGTACAAACCACCATGATGACATCATCCTCAAGATCTCAGATCTGAGAGATTTCACAGTGAAAAGTGTGATTTCAAAGGTGAATCACGTAGAGATTGAAGTGTAGATCAAAGAAGTACAAGGATCTAGCCTAAAACGTACCGAAATCGTCGAGTAAATGAAGAAATGTGGTGTGCGTGTGTCTGGTCGAGCAGGGCTGTCACATCAGGGAATAAAGTGATGTGACAGGCCTATTTATAGTGTGAGAGGGGAATTGAGGCGGTGCAACATGGATCGGATGGTGGCTCGATCGAGTGGTCATCCGATCGGGTGGTCATCCGATCGGATGGTCATCCGATCGGATTGCCACTTGGCCAATCCAATCATTTCCTCGTTCCCGTCTTTGATTCGTTTTGCGAGTTAGATTATGCGTTGCATATTATTAAGTAATAGAATAACTAGATTACATCGTAAACACCAAAACTTTCAAAGATTAATAGATTCCGCCAGGCTCTAGTCTCTCGTTCAACCAAGAATCAAGTTTTACGAGTCTCAAGAGTCAAGAACCAAATAGTTTTAGACATTCCAACATGGACTTAGACATTCCAACATAGATTTAGACATTCCAAATATAGGGTTAGGCATTCCAGTCGTATAGATTTAGACATTCAAACCATATAGAATTAGGCATTCAAATCATATAGAATTAGGCATTTCAAGATTAGACATTCCACACATAGTTTGGGGACTAAAACTGACACAATTCAAACTTCAGGGACTAATCTTGGCAAAAGTCTAAAGTTTAGGGACGCTGGGCGTTACAGTTTGTTTGTTCGGTAACTACTCACGCCTTCGCAATCGCTTATCACGACTAACGCGCTAAATCGCAAACGCTGTTATTAGTAGTAGTAAAGTTATGATGTGTGTTTTTATGTGTGCTTTACTTGTGTGTGTTTATTATGTGTATTGTTACTCGCAAACGCTATCACAACGCAAACTCGACGCTACTCGCACACCTCGATTTATCACTCCGAAACGTAACACGTCGCGACATTAGACATCTCGCTGAAATACTTAAATTACCAATACTAACTAACGCAACAAAACACGTTAAACGAGCATCCTACACACGAAAACGGGGATTTTATGCACAACACAGGCCCCTCGTACGAAGCCAGGCGGCCTCGTACGAAGGCAGCTGGTTCGAACCAGGACTTTCTGTGCGAACCACCATCCTCTATAAATACCCAGCCCCTCCTCATTCATTCTCACTTGTTTCATACCGAATCTCTGCCGAATTGCTATCCGACCATTTACAAGTAAGATTTAACAGTTTTATACAATTGCACAACGTTTTCCACTTCGATTTTCACAAGAATCACTTCGTTTTCATCTAAAATTCTTACGTTTTTACTTAAAACTTCACCTTTTCACTTAAACTTCTTCTTTTCTTCATAAATTACTGTTTTTACACAAAACTCTTCATCTCTTTTTCATCAAACCTTATTCTTTCATCACTGATTTACACTTAACCGAGTGTATTGGGACTAACTTCGGTTTCCCAAGTTAGAAATCTGTTGATTTCACACTCACCAAGTGTTAACTCTATGTGAAAACCTCTTAAAACTTTCTTAAACTTGATTTTTACACCAAAACGGACCAAAAACGACATGTATTTCGTTCACTGTATAGTGGAACGAGGTAGTGTCGAAACCGACTTGTATTGGACTCGAACATACATCCGATTCAAGCAAAAACACAGCTCCAAACGCCAAAAACAGCCACGGTTGTGAACTGGACTGTTCTGTGCGAAGCCAGCTTCGTACGAAGGCACACACATGGCTTCGTACGAAGGCAATGCCTTCGTACGAAGGCCCTGAATTCACACTTAACAACCCGTTTCTCATACGTGACTCAATCAAAGACCTCCCTGACTCTAAGTTTAATCAGTAGCTTAAAGTTGGGAGGGATGAACACTTGATTTTCCGAAGACGACGCGAAGACACTCGATTTTGGACAATGGAAGCCCCACGTGTGCGAAGACCACCTTCGTACGAAGGCACCAGCTTCGTACAAAGCTTCTGTTTCCCACCGACACTTCGATTTTCGACCGTTTCAGCACTCTGGAGGACTTACGCATTTGTTCCCGTACGCAGGCCGACCCGGCGCTCCCTTCAATCCATTGAGGATCGTGTTTCTTGATTAGTACACGCTCTGTGAGTATACTCGAACCCTTTTTCGCTTAACTCACTTTTGGGTGTTACACACGATCTCTAAATCAAAAGACAACACACAACGCAAAACACTTTTAACGCTAACCGCTCCCGCATGATATACGTGATTAGTTGAATGCTTGTTACTATGCTTATACAGTGATTATTCGCCAGACCGCCTCTAGCAACGATAGTACTATAGTTTGGACTTAGCACCTGTGTAACAGGGGTTGCTAGGGATTATTTACTTTACTTCATGTGTTCACAGTGGTGAACATGTGTTGCACATACTCTACTCGCAGTCGCGTGGTTAGGTTGTATCATTGTTGATAGTTACTTGATTTACCCGTTACGTGTTACATGCTGGTTATGCGTAAACGCTTTTATACTATATCTATGCAAACTTGTGTACTCACCTTTACATTATTTTATTGACTTTTATTTTAGCGTATGTGACAGGTTGATGATTATGTTTGCTACAAAAAGGATAGGAAGTCTAGAAACACACCGAATAAAATCTGAGTTGTCGGAATGGTTTTTGTTTAGGAGAACTCGCTATCTGTCATAACTGTTTGTTGAATATTTGTTCGTTAGTAAGGGATGAATCTTTAAAAATATTGGTAATGAATAATTGTTATGGATTCTCTTGGATAATCTGTTTCGCTCAGTGCCACGTCCCGATTATTCCGCCATCAGTTGGGGTGTGACAAGCACTATCCATATGAAATTAAAACCATTGCGTACATGTCAAGAATCTATCCCAATTTTGACAAATCAGTCCATCATAAATGATGAATAATTTGAGTTAAAGCCCAACACTATTCATGTAAGTTACTAATTGTTTTAGTCCACCATAAATGATGATGAATAACTTGAGTCAAAGCCCAACACTATTCATGCAAGTTACTAATTTATTATATAGATAATATATAGATAATAATAAAATAATATAATGCCTAAAGTGACACACAATATAGTAATAATAAAAGTTAATTAAACAAAATGAAAATAAATGAATAGTGGACTATCTATATGAAGTTAAAACTAGGGCTGTAAACGAACCAAACGTTCGGCGAACAGTTCGTGAACCGTTCGGCGGGAAGTTTGTTTATGTTCATTCGTTTAATAAACAAACAAACACGAACAAGAAATTTTGTTCGTTTAGTTAAATGAACAAACATGAACAGAAGTCGTGTTCGTTCGTTTATGTTCGTGAACGTTCGGTAACGTGTTTGTTTGTGTTCGCTAGTTCATTAGTGTTTTTAGTTTTTATATCTATTTAAATACTTCAAAATTCTGACAAATTAAATATTTAATAAGTGTAAGTGTATTATATATTCTGTTCATGAACGATTGTTTTTGTTCATTTGTTTTCATTTGTGTTCATGAACATTATTTTGTGCTCATTTGTGTTCGTCAATGTTCTTTTTGTTTGTTTCCTAAAATTAACAAACAAACACAAACGAACACGAACAACTTCATTACTTTAACAAACGAACACGAACATAAAATCTCGTTCGATAAGTGTTCGTGAACGGTTCGCGAACACATATATTTCTTAACAAACGAACACGAACAAGGTTTTGTTCGTGTTTGTTCGGTTCGTTTACAGCCCTAGTTAAAACCATTGTATAGATGTCAAGAATTTAGCTCAATTTTGGCAAATTAGTCCATCGATGAATAATTTGAGTTAAAGACCAATACTATTTATGTAAGGGTACTAAATGTTATGTAGATGTCAAGAATTTAGCTCAATTTTGGCAAATTAGTCCATCGATAAATAATTTGAGTTAAAGACCAATACTATTTATGTAAGGTACTAAATGTTATATAGATAATAAAATAATATAATGCCTAAAGTAACACACAATAGACTAATAATAAAAGTTAATATTAATAATTAATAATTAATATTAATATTAATAAAATAAAATAAAATAAATATAAATGAATAGTGTACTTTTCATAAATAGTAACATCACCAGGGATGAACAAATGGTATCGGGTATCGGTACCGGTATCAAATTTACCAAACCGGGTATATTTTTGGTACCGAATCGGTACTAACTTTTGACATTTTCGGCACCGGTTCGGCATCGGTATTCACCGGTTTTTACCCTCAAATACCGGTACCGTACTAGTACCAACCGGTACCGAACCGTACCGTACCAGGTATATTCGGTACCGGTACCCACTTTTGAGGATATTTTCGGCACTGGTTGGTACCGAGCTCATCAAATCCTATAGCAACATAGCAAGACAATTAATTGCACCGTTTAGATTACTTTTCATACACACGATAAGTAAATTATATTTCGTTTGAATGAGATTTTATTACTGTAAAACCATCAGTGTATATGTCAAGAATCTATCCTAAATGGTGCGTAACTGGCATTGATTATGAGTGGGCAAACCTGGGATATGTGTGTTGAAAGTTATTCCAATTAACTAAAATCAAAGTGTCAATAAACATAAGTCATTCTTATAATGAAAATTCAGAATGAACTATTGGGCATTTTAATTGCGTTGAACAAGTTGCGGAAAAGCTTCATTTGTTCAGCTTCTAGCCCAATGGTGATCGATAAGTTCCCGTCGTTTATGGGGCTTGGTAACACAATACACAACCCTGCTACTATCCGTGTAGGCCCCATGAAGAACGGTCTGCCCCATCCGAAGTCCGCGTCGTGAAACCCGAGCCTAGCCCAACTTACGATTCTAATATCGGTGTATTTGTAAGACACTATAGGCTTTTGATCAAGGTGCTGTTCCACATAATCAATTGCCGATTTTAGATAGTCACTCTTCATCGTCACTAAAGAATCATGGATTTTACTTGCAGCGTACCAAATAGGTTTCGACTGAATTTCACCTGCTCTTGCTATGGCAATGGTTGTGAAGATAACATTCCCGAAATAGCCTGGTGGAAGTGGTGGTTGTAATCGGGCACGCCCATCGGTGGCGATGTGGACCTTGGTGTCCACATCCTCTGGCAGCCTGCGGGATTTACACACGCACTTCCAAACATGGCCCGCGAGAACCCCAAATGTGCTGTAGTGGGTGGTTGTGTTACCATCATTCTTCGATTCTGCTTTGAGCGCGTTGAGTTGGTTTTGTGTTACCCTGAAAACTGAGCAGATAGTCTTGGTTTCATCTAATGCGACTCCGCCTAGTGAATTCACTATTTGATCTTGTTGGTATTCTATGTGCTTAAACACGGGTTGTGGTGGGTCATGTGCACGAAGGAGTGACCGGTCTATGAAGGGCCGGCGATCGATGTCTAGGCCACGAGCGATATTGGACCACGTGTTGTTGAAGTGGACTGCGGATGGCCCATCTGCAACATAATGGTGCAATGCAACTACCAGCGAAACTCCACCACATTTGAAGCGAGTTACCTGCTCAAATTAATTTGGGTTTTTAAGTAAAAGTATTTTTCAGATATGTAAAATATTTTATACCTGCGAGACCATGAGAGGATATGATTCCATTCCCAACGAGTAATCTATCGCAGGAACGAGTTTCAAGTACTCTAATCTGGGTGCAAAGTCACCAAAATCATCGATAACGCCATCTGACTCGGCTTCCACAAACAACGCCCCTTGTCCTTGACAATCGATCGCAATCCGATCATCTTCGCCTCGCTTAAATCGCCCTCCCAACGGGTAAAACGCAACCAATGCCCTGCTCAAAGCGCCCTTCATCACTTTGGCATCAAAGAAGTTGGGAGCACCGTTCGGCCGGTAGAAGAACACCGGTTGTGAGTGACTGTTTGGGGCCATGATGTCGAGGCTGGATAGCCATAGCATCATCGTTGGCGTTTCCTCAGCTGGCCTCACCATGGTTGATTCTCTTACCACCACCTTCATCTTCATCTTAGCTGCTTAACCTAATATGCAAACACGCACAAAAAGTATGATCTTCTTTAACTTCAAAAACCCACTTCAGCCTCAATTATAAGATAGGAAAATATCCACCGAGCATTTCTTTTAGCGTGCAGAATTTTGTAAGCTAGGTGACCCACTAGGATTATAAGTTATTTAATACTTGGTGCATGTTTAAAGAGATTTTTAAAGTATTTTTCCTAGAGCATTCTTTCACAATAATGGAAAAAAAAAAAAGTTAAAGATAAGGAAACAATGGTGAAAAAAACTAAAAATCAATAGTGAAAAAAAGCTAGAAATTGTTATAAAACAGACATTTTAGGCCCAACCCATTACTTATGGGCTTTAGGGTTTATGGTTATGTTTATCTCTATATATTGTAATGTTGAATAGAATGAATATGAGAATTCAGTTTATCTCTATTATTCTTTGGTTTTTTGACGTCAGTTCATCGCCGTTTGCGTCATCAACGCGTTCGAGTTTCTACTCGTCTCCGGTTTTCGAGTCAAGTCTACAGTCGTTCGTCATCTCCGACACGTGTGAACCTTCACGGACTCGCTCCGGTTACGTCATCATCGGTGAATGTTTTCGTTAGCGAGTAGATCTGGATCTCCGAATTGATCTGCGGCGTTGAGTTCTCGAGAAAAGGTCGCCGGAACAGTTTTTTTCTTTCTGCTTAATAACCCGATTTTTTTTCCTCTCTTAATGCTTACAACCGTTATGATATAATGGCATACAGTTATACTAGTGGAAACCCGCGCGCGTTGCGGCGCGAAAAACAAATTGTAATACGAAAAAATAGAAAATATTAAGGATAACATATAAAGATGCATAGGCAGGCTTGTCATATCGCATAGAACAAAAAAATGCAATCATTTGAGTACATTAAAGTTAAAGGGGCGTATGAATGTGAGTTACAAAAATAAATAAATAAGTAAATATGCGGCGGAGTGGACAATTTATGGCGTTGTTACAAGTGTAGTCATACATATGAATGAAATGACATATTTACCCTTGGAGCATTAGAGTTTTGTTAAAGTATTACCTGCCATATGAACAATATGTAAAATGAGGTTATTGCTCCCTGAAATCTTCATTCTTGAAATCGTTATCGATGACAAGGAGTTGAGAGGAGGTCACATCCAGCTGCAAAATAGCATTGTGTGAGCGCAAACCGAAGGACTAATAAGCCCATATTATTTTCTTTTAGTCATACCTGGCTGAATAAAGTGTCATACAAGGCCATCAAACCATTTTGACCAACAGCTGCACAAGTTTTTCCATCAAGTTCACCTTGCGGTTTTTGGAGGTCAGCGAATAAAAAAGAAACTGCACAATAATTAGCACGTTGACTAAATACGGTACGTTTCTACATTTAGCGAAGTTTTCTGGTTTGACCCATTTGAGATAAAAACAACGCAAATCGACCAATTTGTAAGTAAATAGGTAAAAGCATCCACGATGCTTAAATGTATTACCTTTAAGGAATTGGAAACCCGAGAGCTAAATTATTGTGCAGCCCTCATTGAGTCCACAAAATCAACCTGAATTAAAAATAGTTTTTGATCATTTAATCGGATGATATAAATACACTCTTTATGTAAAGAAACACTAATAGTTAAACAATAAGCAACTAAATAATGCATGGTACTTTAAATTGTTTTTTAAACATAAATCATGCTTTCCTTTATTTTGAACCTTTGTTACCACCTAATAGCCCACCTACTGGCATGTCACGAAGTGGCGGGTGGGAAACCCATGTCGAATCTTGGCTTCTATGATGTGGGAGCAACCCACAAAGTGATCATATATTCACATGAAGGCATAACTATTCATTTCAACAATTTGTATAACCTAGCTGATAGTCTGATGTGATGATACCATGTCCCGTAACCAACACTATGCTATCTGTCGGGTCGGGTCGGGTTGGGTAACTTGTTAAAACTGATTTAGGTTGAGACATGTCAGGTCGGGTTGGGAAACGTTGACCCGCAAACACTACGTTGTCCATTTTTTAAGTTAATTAATGGTCGAAATTGCTACCTTTGATTAGGGGTGCTAAACGTGTTGTGTTCGCTGGTTTGCGGGTTCAACCCGACCCGAACCCGAAAATTTTAGACGAACCCGACCTGAATATTCTCAGGCTGACCCGAACCCGACCCATTCAACCCGAAATTTTTTATTTTTTAATTTTTTTTTCAGCAAATTAATATATTAAAATTAACATCTACTACAAAAAAAACAAATTTATATAATAAAATTACATTAAAGGGGTTGACCCGAACCTGATCCGTCTAGTCAGATTAACATCTAGCATGACAGCATACTTCACCTCAGAAGCTTGTAATCAACTCTTTCCAGCTGAAAAAACACAAATCTACCATGAACAACCCGATACTAACAGACAGGCAATGTTACATTAAGCCCGTAAAGACTTTACAAACTCTACAGAACTTGTAAACTGGATGAAAAATGAATTATAAACTTTTATTTCATTTCCCAAAAGACAAATGGTTAAAGGATTAATAGAAGCAAGAACAAACCATGTATTTCAGACTCTTGCCTTTCACGCTATTAGCAGTTTCATACACTCTTTTCATAATCATTTATGCTACATTTTAACTCAACTCTTGTTGTTTTCAACACCTGAACAGTTTAAACTGGCACTTGAATATTTGGATTGAGAAGAATAGTTAAATCATGTTGACTTCAGATGTCAAACTGTTGATCTGCATGAACTTGATTGTTGATATTGACTTTAGAAAGTCAAACCAAGATACCTATGGTTACAACACAGAATCTGATATCACAGGTACATATACAACCATGTTTTCTATCTAAAGCTTGCATATGATCATAGTTTAATTACACCAAGATACGTGTACAATCAACGCATACGAAGTGATCTCTAGATCTAAAATAAGAAATTTAACATCATGGTTTAAACAGGAACACTTATAGTATCATTATAACAGTATAGACAAGTAGTTTACCTCTGTTTTCGCGTGGATAAATGTTGAATTTGCATCTATTTATCGTTCATATGGTGCTGATACGGCACAAATTTATTCCCAGACCAGTCTCTTTGCTGCATCATCATATTATAAGGATGAGAACGAGAATGTGTTTCTAACCCATTATTATAAACGTCCCCACCCGAATGTTAAGACATCATCTGGGGTGGGTGAGGCATTGGGAACGGAACAGGAGCGTGACTGTTTCCGTTCCCCCAGCCGCTGGACTCGTGTAAGATTTGCGGAACAGGGGTCAAGGCGAACAAGTGATCCGAAGACGAGGGTCCTTCGTTCGACAACCCCTGCATCCGCTTTAAATAAAGCCGGTACTTTTGAAGATGACTCGCAACGTTCTCGCGAGCCAATCCTCCGACATTCATTAACTGCATTATTGTTTTCGGAACCACGTTTTTCACACCGAGATGTGCAACAACGTCCACAAACTGCTTATGCAACTGCGGCGGACGAATCCTCGGCTCGTAGAGCTGAGTCCGCTTCCTCCCCAACTCCACCAACCGCTCCGCCACCGCCACCACCGCCACTATCCACCCTCAACTTCCTTAAATCCGAACCGTCTCCAGTCAGATCAACTGTTTCATCCCCTTCCGTAACCATCTCGTCTCCTTTATATTCGCCAAACGGCTTAAACCCGTTAAACATATCAAATGGTCGCTTCAGCGACCGCCCTCGGATTTTACATAAAAATGGGTTCTTTTGGTTCATCAGTCAAAAAAGGTCATACTGGTTGGGTAATCGATAAAAATGGGTTCTTTTGGTTCGTGCAGGGTTGATCCCGAACACTTTTGTCCAAAGAATTTAACCTTTTTTTTGTAAAAGTTAGTGTGTTCAAAGAATTTAATTTCTCTACAATATTAATGTGCTCAATGAATTGTGTTTGCTAAAGTATACAAAAACACTATTTGTTCAAAGAATTTAGAGTTAATAGCCAAAATGGTCCCTGAGGTTTGCTCATTTTTGCCACTTTAGTCCAAAATCAAAATTTTTTACATCTGGGTCCCTGAGGTTTGCATTTTGTTGCCATTTTGGTCCAAAATTTAAAAACCCTATTTTTTTACTGTTACAACCTCCTATTTTGTCTTTTAGTTCAGGGGTATTTTAGTCATTTTGCTTTTCATTTAACATTTTCTTAATTCAAAAATTAATATATATATATATTAATATACACACATCAGTATTACATCTTCATCATCTTCAGCTCTCTCTCTCTCTTCTCTGAACTACCTCCACACCACCACCACCACCACCACCCCCACCACCGCATCATCCCCACCACCACCATCCCACTGCCGCCAACACCACCACCACCGTGATGAGAACCGACATCGGAAAACGACACCCATCTCTCTCTTCTCTCTCTCTCCTATCTGTCGAACACCACCACCACCGTGATGAGAACCGGCGGAGCAGGTGAAGGAGGTGGTGGTTCTCCGATAACCACACACCCACACCCAAATCGATTAGGGTTTTGGTGGTGGCAGATTGGGCCCGATTAGGGCAGAGAGGTGGTTACCTTCGATCTCGCACATCAAAACCCAACCTATTGTATCAGATGGCGCGTCGGCTTTCCGCCAAGGAGTAACAACAGCACCGGCCGCAGCTCCCGTGGTTTGGGATTTGGCGGCAGAAGGTAGGGGGTTCTGTTTCAGTTTCGGTTTTGTTGGATCTTCATCGAAAATCCGCCGGAGACGTAAAACGGATTCAAATCTGTGTGTTTTGATGTTATTTCAGATCTGGTGACTTTTGGGGGTGTTTTTGTTCATCTAGTGACTTTATTTATCCACAAATCTAAAAGTTTTGGTTGAATTTCATGAGTGACGGCTAGGGTTGAATTTCATTGGTGGTGCATTTTTTAGATCTATAGCAAGGGAATCGTTGCTAGTGATGTCGTTCAAGTGTATCGAAGGTCGTGATTTTAGAGAGAGAGAGAGAAATTGTTTAGAGAGAGAGAAATTGCAGAGATTGGGTTTTTTGGATTTTATTATAATCTTTTTTTTTTATATATTAATGCTTAAGATGGACGATTATACCCCTACACAAAAGGACAAAAGAATCAGCATTCAACAGTCAAAATATGGGTTTTTTGGATTTTGGACTAAAATGGCAACAAAATGCAAACCTCAGGGACCCAGATGTAAAAAAATTTTGATTTTGGACTAAAGTGGCAAAAGTGAGCAAACCTCAGGGACCATTTTGGCTATTAACTCAAGAATTTAATTTCTTTTGTAAACAATTATGACAGGTGCTATTGAAAGATTATCCACTTCATTAAGGGTGAAGGGAGTGGTTAAACACTTTGAGTGGCAAACTAAAAAATCAACCAATGAGAGTGTGCCATGTCAAAGTGGTAAACTATGCTCAAAATGTTGGCAATGGTTTAGACACTTGGTGAAGTGGTAAACTATTTAAAAAAAAAAAAGGAAAAAGGTGTGATTGGTTGAGATTGGATTGGACCCCACCCCACAATACCCTCTCTCTCACATCCCCCCCTCTTCCCGAATCGGCATCCACTCACCGATTTTGCCCCCCTTTTCGGCAAATGGTGTTCGGCAAACAAGTTGGCATTGGTTTGCCAAGTGGTAAAGTGGGTTTACCACTTTCCACTCCCTTCACCCTAATAATACTACTTTGACCCACTTCCTTTTTACTTATTTGTTTTACCATTAGGGGTATAACCATAGTTGTCAATAGTGCTCGTAGCAACCGGTATAGCGAATAGCCTGTAGCGATAAATAGCGGATTTTTTTAATTTATTTAGAAGATTAGTGATAGCATATTGAGTTATTTTAGCATATTTTTAGAGCTTTTATACATAATTTATGTGTTAAATATTTTTTTCTACCCCTTTATCGCTAAACATAAAATAGTGGGAGCTATTTCGTCGCTATTGCTACGTAGCATATACGTAGCCTGTCGCGATGGTCCGTTACTGGCTATTGACAACTTTGGGTATAACATAAGCAACTCGTAAATTCCACCTCTATATAAAGGCTTCAAAGTTTTATATAACTTAATGTAGGTATTGATTTTTCTTGGGAACTCAAAGTATCTTTGTTTTTTTATTTGAGACACATTGGAAAAGTTTTTGTAAAGATGATATGTTATATAAAAAGCACCAGTAAATCACACGATTAATATCATAACACGAAGATACATCAAGATATGAGGATAAATTTCTCTTACCTTAGTCACCAGTAAACTGATTGTACTCTGAAACCACCGCCGCTGCATCAGATTGGTTGGTTAATCGGGGCTGTTTATGATCCTATACCACCACCTTTAAGGGTTTTGATGTGTGAAGAATCTGAAGATGACAGAAGATGAGAGCGATAGAGATAGATCGGCTATAGACGAAATCGATCTGTAGGTGGGTTTTGAGGATCGAAGGGACATGAAAAGGCAAATGATTCAATTGCAGAATATGTAATTGAATTCAATGGACATTCAATAGCATTCACAATTATAATAAGAATCGATTATAGTGAAGCAAATTGAAAAAAACGATGGTTGATTCTCCATTCAAAATGGTTAATTACTTAATTATTGCATTCAATAGCTTAAATTATAAAGGCCAAGGGAAGTTGAAGAGATTAAACTGGTACTGATGGGGAAACAGGGTAATCATAGAATTCCAATTATACCCCTAAACTGTCTTAAAACTTTAGACAATACGCAAGATTAGCCCCTCTAAAATAGCTTGGCTCTTTTGTACATACTGCTTTATAACTTGTACCTATTGCAAAAAGACCAAAAGGGTAGAAAACCCAGTTTCTTTAATATAGTAATAAGTATAGATGGTGATGATAATAACATATAATAATATTATATTCAATAGATGATGGGATACAGCTGTTTAAGGACAACATTTAATATATTTAATATATAGCTCACAGCATTCATTCATCCAAAATTAGCTTAAATCGAAAAGATGGTAAGTCCCTTTCAATATATTTTTTTAATTCACGTCACCTTATTTCTCCTTTTGACTTCCTTTCAAAAGACAACGTTTCATATTTAATTAAATTATATTTAATATAATCATATATTTAATTAAAGTTTCATATATTTTATTAAATTATCAAATTAATGTTAGTATTATATAAAAATAGCCTAACGTATGGAACCTGAAGTTCTCCTACAATATATATATATATATATAGGACAAAGATCCGTTAGGAACCACCCCTTATTGCGAGAACCGCGAGAACCAATGTGAACACAACCAAAAATACCTAAAAATAGCTAAAAAACACACAAAAATTTTTTTTTTTTTAATTTTTTTTATAAAAAAATCGCTACTTTTAGTAGCAAAAAAAAAAAAAAAAAAAATTTAAAATTTTTTTTTTTTTTTTTTTAAAAAAAATATTTTTTTTTTTGGCTTCTAAAAGTAGCGATTTTAACTTAAAAAATAGTAAAGAAAAAAAAATTTAGATTTTTTTTTTATTTTTTTAGATTTTTTTAGGTTTTTTGGGGGTTTAGTTTTTTAGCTTTTTAGCTGTGGGGGTGGGGGGTGGGGGGTGGGGGGTTTAGGTTTTTGGGGGGTGGGGGAGGGGGGTTTAGGTTTTTGGGGTGGGGGGGCGGTTAGGTTTTTTTTAGGTTTTTTGGGGGGTTTAGTTTTTAGCATTTAGCTTGGGGGGGGGGGGGGTTAGGTTTTTTTTTTGGGGGGGGGGGGGGGGTGGGGGTTAGGTTTTTTTAGGTTTTTTTAGGTTTTTTTAGCTATTTTAGGTTGTGTTCACATTGGTTCTCGCGGTTCTCGCAATAAAGGTGGTTTTCGCATGAACCTTACCATATATATATATATATTGCGGCTTAAGTTTAAATCTTTGATTCTTTCATTTATAGATAAAATGTCGAATTTATCAAAGCTTAAATTCACTACAACTACCCCTCGTGGGTTTTTGATGCTAAAACTCATCTAGAAGCAAAGAGTCTAGGGGAGACGTGAGTTATGGAAAAACATTCAAGAACGATTTGACCACCTGAAGTTGGTCTTACTCTCTAAAACTCACTATGAATGGGTTCATTTAAGGCTACAAATCATAAAACTGTTAGTGAGTACAACTCTGCCCTTTTTCGCATCACCTCTAAGTTTAAATTATGCGGTGAACAAATCACCGATGAAGACATGTTAGAGAAAATTTTCTCTGTTCCTTTCATCCAACATGCCCCAGACGCAGTATTACTGAGAACGTAAATTTACCAAATATACTGATCTAATATCATGTTTGTTAGTCGCGGAGCAAAATAACAAGCTCCATCTACAAAATTAGTAAATGCGACCACTTATCTAATGTCTTTCTAGACTATGTTTTTTTTTTCCTTTTCCTTGTTTTAATTTTGTTTTCATTTGTCTACGGTATTTTGTTGAAACTAATATTATGTTTCATTTAAAACCTAGTGATGTTTGATTCAAAGTTGTATGATGTTTTTATCATACTCAAACATGCAATTTCTTATACTTAACGTGTTTTATTATTTCCAGAAGAAATATGTACACCAGCTCCAGCAGAGCTATTATTGGTGATGATTGTCTGGTAGACAGCGGTAGTACTAACACTATTCTCAAAGATGTGAAATTTTTCTCTGAGTTGTCTCCGGCAGAGACACCGATTAGTACTATATCTGGTGTCAGTAACCTTATCGAAGGCTCCGGTAGAGCACACATAACATTATCTTTGGGTACCAAATTAACTATTGATAATGCATTATATTCTAGTAAATCCAGAAGAAATTTACTCAGCTTTAAAGATATTCGAAAAAACGGTTACCACCTAAAAACAATATCTGAAAATAATATTGAATATCTTCAAATTACTTCAAACAAAAATGGCAAAGAAACAATTGTTGAACAATTAGAAGCCTTATCCTCTGGATTATATTGTACTAATATCAATCCTATCGAATCATACATGGTGAGTAACCAAAAGCTGTTAGATAAAAACACATTCAATATATGGCATGACCGTCTAGGTCACCCTGGTAGCATAATGATGAGACGAATAATCAAAAGTGCAACCGGGCACCCTCTCAAAAACCTAAAAGTTTTGCTACCACAAGACTTATTATGTGCAGCATGCTCTCTGGGCAAACTTATAACTCGGCCCTCACAAACTAAATTGATACATGAAACCCCATCATTTTTAGAAAGAATCCAAGGGGATATTTGTGGGACTATTCATCCTCCATGTGGACCATTTCGCTATTTCTTGGTCTTAATAGACGCATCCTCCAGGTGGTCACATGTGAGTCTTTTAGCTACTCGAAATGTAGCATTTGCCCGACTTTTAGCTCAAATCATACAATTGAGAGCCAATTTCCCCGATAATCAAATTAGAAACATCCGGATGGATAATGCAGGAGAATTCACATCTCAAGCTTTCAATGACTATTGTATGTCAATTGGGATCAATGTTGAACATTCAGTACCTCATGTTTACACACAAAATGGTTTAGCTGAATCTCTGATCAAACGATTACAAATAATCGCTAGACCACTCTTAATGAGATGTAAATTACCATCTTATGCATGGGGTCATGCTATTTTGCATGCCGCTGCACTGATTAGATTGAGACCAACTGCTGATCATGAATACTCCCCATTACAACTGGTCTCCGGACGAGAACCAAGTTTGTCCCACCTTAGAATTTTTGGTTGTGCAGTATATGTACCAATACCGCCACCACAACGTACTACAATGGGACCCCAAAGAAGACTGGGTATCTATATTGGTTTTAACTCCCCGTCCATAATTAAATATTTAGAACCAATGACGGGAGATATGTTTACAGCACGGTATGCTGACTGTCATTTTGATGAAACAATGTTCCCAGTCTTAGGGGGAGATAAGGACAAAGAAAGACTGGTAACGCAAGAAATAACGTGGAATGCATCATCGCTATCAAATCTCGACCCCCGAAGTCGTCAATGTGAATATGAAGTCCAAAAGATCATACATTTGCAAAGAATAGCGAATGAATTACAAGATACATTCACAGACACCAATAGAGTGACAAAGTCACATGTACCAGCATCAAATGCACCTGCTCGAATTGAAGTAATCCCAGAAGCGATTACTATACAACGAAAGCGTGGGAGACCAATCGGTTCCAAAGACAAGAACCCGCAGAAATGAAAAGAGCAAAGTAACGCAGTTGGTGAAAACTCACAAAAGATTAAAAATGAAACCCCAGTAGAGGTAAATGTCCCAGAAGAGACAACTATAATTCCAGAGGAAAATGAAGTTTCAGAAGAAACACCGGTACCGAACGAAAATGAGATCTCTATTAATTATGTACAAGATAGTACAATGTGGAACCGAAATAAAACACGTGTTGATGATATATTCGCATATGCTATAGCAACGGATGTAATCAATGAAAATGATTACGTACCAAAAACTTTAGAAGAATGCATGCACAAAAATGATTGGCCAAGATGGCAAGAAGCCATAAATGCCGAATTAAATTCGCTCGAAAAGTGACATGTTTTCGGACCTGTAGTCCGAACGCCCATAGACGTCAAACCAGTAGGTTATAAATGGGTGTTTGCAATAAAGAGAAATGAAAAGAATGAGATTGTACGATATAAGGCTCGACTTATAGCACAAGGGTTTTCCCAAATCCCAGGAGTTGATTATGAGGAAACGTATTCCCCTGTAGTGGATGCGATAACCCTTAGGTTCCTAATCGGCCTCACAATCTCTGAAGGACTTCATATGAGACTAATGGATGTCGTCACCGCATACTTATACGGGACACTTGAAAATGACATCTACATGAAAATCCCTAAAGGATTAAAATTGCCTGAAGCATTAAAATCAACACCTCGAGATATGTGTTCTATAAAGCTCCAGAGATCTTTATATGGTCTCAAACAATCTGGTCGTATGTGGTACAATCGACTTAGTGAATATCTCAAAAAAGAAGGATACAAGTCTGATGTAATCAGTCCATGTGTTTTTATAAAAAGAACACTCTCAAATTTCACTATAATAGCAGTCTATGTTGATGATATCAACATTATCGGATCTCCTGAAGAGATAGAGAAAGCTGCTCAGTTGTTAAAGAAGGAATTTGAAATGAAAGATCTTGGGATGACAAAATTGTGCATCAGACTACAATTTGAGTATCTGTGCAATGGCACATTTGTCCATCAATCAAACTACATCCAGAAGATGTTAGCACGTTTCAATATGGATAAAGCACATCCGTTTAGCGTACCTATGGTTGTCCGACCGCTAGATCCACACAAGGATCCTTATCGCCCTCAAGAAGAAGGCGAAGAAGTACTTGGTCCAGAAATACCATACTTAAGCGCGATCGGTGCCCTTATGTATCTCGCAAATAACACAAGACCTGACATTGCATTTGCAGTACATGTACTAGCGAGATACAGTTCGAATCCAACACGTAGACACTGGAATGGTGTAAAACATGTATTCCGGTATATTTGCGGGGCACAAGATTTAGGTCTTTTCTATCAGAAAGATCAAAAGTCCCAGCTTGTTGGGTATGCTGATGTCGGATATCTATCAGATCCTCACAAAGCAAAATCTCATACAGGTTATGTATTCACATACGGTGGCACAACAATTTCTTGGAAGTCAACTAAGCAAACACTTACAGCAACATCATCAAATCATGCCGAATTGATAGCACTATATGATGCTGGTCGAGAATGCGTGTGGTTGAGATCAATGATTAATCACATACAAGAAGCATGCGGATTAGAACAGATCAAGAAGGAGCCGACAATTATATATGAAGACAACGCTGCTTGCATAGCTCAAATTAGAGAAGGCTACATTAAAGGTGATAGAACAAAGCACATCTCACCAAAGTTCTTTTCAACATATGACTTGCAAAAGGAAGGGGAAATTGATGTTCGCCAGATTAAGTCAAGTGAAAATCTAGCTGACTTGTTCACGAAATCTTTACCTAGAAGCAGTTTCGAGCAGCTATCACACAAGATCGGTCTTCGTAGATTGAAAGATGTTTGTTGAATTCAGGGGGAGAATTATACACGCTGTACTCTTTTTCCCTTAACTAAGTTTTGTCCCACTAGGTTTTCTTAGTAAGGTTTTTAATGAGGCAGCATAGCTGATCCATTAGTATCAGTTTATTTATTAAGGTCCTGAAGTACCTATTTAACATCATCCTGAAGTATGTTGTTAAACTGTGTATAATTTTAAATGTCTGAGGGGGAGTGTTATAAAACAGACATTTTAGGCCCAACCCATTACTTATGGGCTTTAGGGTTTATGGTTATGTTTATCTCTATATATTGTAATGTTGAATAGAATGAATATGAGAATTCAGTTTATCTCTATTATTCTTTGGTTTTTATCAGAAATAAAGAAGAAAAAGTTAGAGATAAGGAGACAATAGTGAAAAAAAAGTTAAAAAATCAATAGTATGATCTTCTTCAACTTCTAAAACCCACTTCAGCCTCAATTATAAGAGAGGAAAAAATACACCGAGCTTTTTTTTTTAACGTGCAGAATTTTGTAAGGTGACCCACTGTGATTATAAGTATTTAATATTTGGTGCATGTTTAAAGAGATTTTTAAAGTATTATTGGTATAGCATTCTTTCACAATAATGAAAAAAAAAAGTTAAAGTTAAGGAGACAATGGTGAAAAAAACTAAAAAACAATAGTGAAAAAAAGCTAAAAATAAAGATATTGTTTTAAACAACTAGCCTATTAACATTATAGAGATAAAAAAGAGAGATTCGGGGAATGAATATTTTTATTAATGTTTAAAATGGATCACATATGCCTCTATTTATAGGCTTACAAGATGTGGGTTAAGTATATGGAGGGATGAGAGTTAAGTATATGGATAGTCATAACATAAGTGGATAGTCATATAATAAATAGGTAATAATTCATAACACTCCCCTTGACTATCCACGTGACAAAATAATATATTATTCTTATAATACGCTTGGTGATCCTGCCTCGTTAAAAACCTTGCCAGGAAAACCCAGTGGGATAAAACCATAGCTAAGGGAAAAAGAGTGCAGCGCGTATTATTCTCCCCCTGATGATTTAAGCTCCTTGAGTCGACGCATCCTGATCCCATGAACCAGTTTCTTGAATGTAGAGGTCGGAAGTGCTTTAGTAAACAAGTCTACCAAATTGTCGCTAGAACGAACTTGTTGGACAGTAATATCTCCATTCTTTTGAAAATCATGTGTGAAAAAAAACTTTGGTAAAATGTGCTTCGTTCTGTCACCTTTGATGTATAATTCCTTAAGTTGAGCAATGCATGTTGCGTTGTCTTCATATAAAATTGTCGGTCCCTCATCTTTCGTAGAAATACCACAAGACCCACGAATGTGTTGTATTACACTTCTTAACCAAACACATTCTCGACTAGCTTCATGAATTGCCAATATTTCTGCATGGTTAGATGATGTGGCTGTGATGGTTTGCTTTACAGAATGCCATGAGATAGCAGTGCCTCCACTTGTGAATAAATATCTAGTTTGAGATCGTCCAGTGTGAGGATCTGAAAAATACCCTGCATCTGCAAAACCAACCAAACTTGTTGTCGATTGGTTAGTAATACCATGCCGGATATCTATGCAGTTTTGTTGATGTACAAGGATTCCACCCTTGAGGTGTTCGATTTGTAACCCGAGTTTGTCTTTCCAAGGTCTTTCATTTCAAATTCTCTTTTCAAGCATTCAACTGCCTTTTGGAGCTCCCTTGGAGTTCCAATTATATTCAAGTCATCAACGTATACACCAATTATAACATATTCAGATTCTGACCTTTTTATGAAGATACACGGGCATATTGAATCATTTTTGTAACCTTCTTTCAACAAATACTCAATAAGGCGATTATACCACATACACCCAGATTGTTTTAGCCCATATAGTGATTTGTTTAATTTAATTGAAAGATGTTCTCGAGAACTGGATGTACATGAGTTTGGTAATTTGAATCCTTCAGGGAGTTTCATGTAAATATCAGTATCAATTGAGCCATAGAGGTAGGCTGTCACAACATCCATTAGGCCCTGATCAATCCCTTCTTGTATTACAAGACTAATAAGATAACGAAAAGTTGTCGCATCCATCACCGGAGAATATGTCTCCTCATAATCAATCCCAAGTCTTTGTGAAAATCATTGTGCTACTAATTGTGCCTTGTATCGTACGATTTCATTTTTCTCATTGCGTTTTCGCACAAAGACCCACTTATATCCGACAGGCTTTACACCTTCAGGTATAGAGACTACTTGTCCAAAAACTTCTTGTTTATTGAGGGAATCTAATTCTGCCTTAATTGCGTCTTTCCAATTTGGCCAATCATTTCTTTGTTTACATTCCTCAACAGATTTTGGTTCTTGATCCTCATTATTTTCCATTACTTCTAGCGCTATGTTATATGAAAAACTGTCATCGACGTCGATTTCATTTTGGTTCAATACCTTTCTAGACATGATATAATTTATTGAGATCTCTTCGTTTTCAGGTACCTGAGGTTCTTCTGGAACCATCATGTCTAGTGTCTCTTCAGGAGACTCTTTTCTTGGCATTATCATCACCTCGACTGGACCATCTCCATTATTTGCTCCTTTTTTCTTTCGAGGATTTTTATCTTTAGAACCGATTGGTCTACCACATTTGAGGCATGCATTAGACTCATTTCCAACATGTTGTTGTCCTTTTGGGACACTTATTTTTACTGGAGCATTAGCAGCTGGTATGTGTGACTTAGTCACTCTCTTTGGGTCAGTGAATGCGTCTGGTACTTGATTCGCTAATGTTTGTAAATGAATTATTCTTTGAACTTCTTGTTCACACTCTTTAGTTCGAGGATCAAGATGAGATACTGATAATTCATTCCAAATTATATTATTATTTTTCAGCTGCTTTTCATCTCCCCGTAATGTTGGGAATATTGTTTCAACAAAATGACAATCACCAAATCGAGCTGTAAATAAATCACCTGTTGATGGCTCTAAATACTTAATGATCGATGGTGATTCATACCCAACATATATTCCTAACCTCCGTTGAGGTCCCATCTTTGTTCGTTGTGGTGGAGCGATAGGAACATATACGGCACAACAAAAAATCCTTAGATGGGAAATATCTGGTTCCTGACCAAAAATCAACTTTAATGGGGAGGAAGTGTGATAACTCGTTGACCTGATGCGAATTATTATTGCTGCATGTAAAATTGCATGCCCCCAAGCAGATGCTGGTAGTTTTGATTTCATAATCATTGGTCTTGCAACCATTTGAAGTCGCTTGATAAGCGATTTAGCAAGTCTATTTTGCGTATGTACATGAGGTACTGGATGCTCTACACTTATGCCAATAGACAAGCAATAATCATTGAAGGTTTGGGATGTAAATTCTCCAGCATTGTCCAACCGAATTTTCTTTATGGGATAATCAGAAAAATGTGCTCTTAACCTTATTAATTGAGCAAGTAGTCGTGCAAATGCCATATTACGACTTGATAGTAAACTCACATGTGACCATCTAGTTAATGCATCAATTAAGACCATAAAGTATCTAAATGGTCCACTGGGAGGGTGTATAGGTCCACATATATCCCCATGTATTCTTTCTAAAAAACTCAAGGATTTTGTCCCTACCTTAACTGGTGATGGGCGAGTGATTAACTTCCCTTGTGAGCATGCAACACATGTAATATCCTTAGATTGAAGAATCTTCTGATTCTTCAAAGAATGACCACATGAATTTTCTATAATTTTGTTAGTGCATATTTCGTACTTCTGCCACTGTGCGAATAGTTAGATAGAGCGTGTGTTGAATATTGTATAGTATAGAGAAAAGTTGGACAGGTTTTGTAAATGTCAAGGTCAATCCGATCGGATGGCAATCCGATCGGATGGACCAACATGTGTAGATGTCTATAAATAGGGGGTTGGGGCTCCCATTTGGACAAGCTTTTGGTTCCCAGAGGGGACATACTGTCCAACTGGTCTCGCGGTGCTGTAATGTAACACCCCGTGTTTCGAAAGTCAAAGTCAAAGTCAAGATTGAAGTCAAAGGAAGAAAGGATTGCTAATTGCGATCTGTCACTCTTTGCTTAACTACCATTTTGACTTCTTGACTTGTAGATAGTCTATGTATTTTATCGCATTAGTTGTATTATGTGGAGTACTTGTTGATAATCGAAGTTTAATCGATGTTTATCGCATGTTTTATCGCCTTATCACTTATCGCATCGTAATTGCATTCGCAACCCGAATTATGCGTTCTGGATATTGTTTTACGTGTGTGTGTTACTTATGTGTTACTTGTGCATGTTTATTTATGGTTTATTGTGGTGGTTAATCGAAACGCAATCGCAATCGAATCGCAAACGCTAAACGCCAGTTAATTATGATGATTGTATGTTAGATATAGTAGTTAAGTTATTTGTGTAACTGATGGGTTATTCTATCGCATCGCTTAATCGAAACTCGCATCGCGAAACCCAACGCACGAAACGAAACATCGAGACTTGGATTGTCGGAGCCACTCGATCGAGTGACTACTCGATCGGATGGTCAACCGATCGGATTTCCATCCGATTGGACAGCCATCTGATCGGTGACCCACTCGAACCTTGGCACTTTCCTTTTTGGGAAACCCTATAAATACCAACCTATCACATCATTTGTGATGTGACAGCTCTCCACTCGACCCAGCCGCACTTCAGCCTTCTTTCCTTCGATTTCTCGCGATTCTTGTAAGTTTTCAACCTAAATCTTGTACTTCTATGATCTACACGCACTCCTTCATCTTTTTCACCTTTGAATCTTAACTTTTAGCCGTGAAATCAATGGATTTGAGGTGTTTTAGGGTGATGTCATCATGGAGTTCTTATGAACTTCAAGTTTTGGCATCATTCCACCATGAACAACTCAGATATGAAGGATTTCCACAAGATTCAACAATGCTTTCACCTAGATCTACACATTTTCATGGTGAAAGAGATTGAAAGATGGTTTTCTAACTTTCTTTCAACTCTTTTACACTCAATGCACTCAAAACCGATAGAATCAGAGCTTGTTCTGATCTTCTACTCATTCTGGGTGATGTGTTGGTCCAAGATCTGGTTTCTATCAAGGAGACGATCGATTTCGGGTTAAACATGAACTACCGTCACGAACCTGTGAACGGGTCGGACTTGGGTGATTCCTGTTCGATCGGGTCACTTGGGTCTTGATGAGGTTTCTGTTATTTAGCAAGTTATCTTACCGTCTCGATAAACCGCAAAACTTCAAAACAATCAAGTGTCAAAGACGATCAGGTCGTTGGGATGGATTGTTGGTGCATAATGTCTACAGCCTACGTCTTAAGTCTAGGTCATGTTTGTATAGGGTTTACAGGGGTCTAAATGTAATTTTATGTGAATTTGATGTAATTCCGCTTGAAATGACACTTGGTCATTTCAAGCGAAATCAGAAGTTGTGATTCCGCTCGAAATGACATGTGTCATTTCAAGCGAAATCTGATGCCTATATATAGGCTAGTCTTGTTTCTCATTAGGCACGGAATCACAAGTTGTATACCGAACTGCTGCTGGATTTTCTAGTGAAATATTAATGAGAAACGTGCGTTAAAGTGATATACTCAGTTTTCTACTCATATTCTGTACTGATTCAGCTCTGTTTGTTTGATTCCGCCTCTCAAACAGTGTGTATTGCCTCTGATTGACTCACTTGGTCGGTAAATCGATCCTACAATTGGTATCAGAGCCAGTTATGAGCCAATACACTTGAATCAGTGTCTTTTTCTACTCTTTTTTGGACTTCTGGACATTTTAACGGACAAAATGGACTGAGTTTCTGATATTGTTTGTAAAACTGTGTTTTAACAAACCCTTGAGAGAATCAGATCAAAATTCGGTCTAAAACTGTTAAAATTGGACTAAAAACCTATTTTCGCTTGAACGAACCATCTGATTCCGCTTGAAAATTTGTGATAATTTCAAGCGAAATAAGTCATTTCGCTTGAAAACATCTGTTTCCGCTCGAAAAGTTGAAGTAGTTTCAAGCGAAATAAGTGATTCCGCTTGAAATCACCTGATTCCGCTTGAAATCACCTGATTCCGCTTGAGAAAGTACTTGATTTCGCTTGAAAGTACTTGATTTCGCTTGAAAGTACTTGATTTCGCTTGAAAATACTGTTTTCGCTTGAAACCTAATTCAGCTTGAAAATATGTTTTTGTTGTGAAAGTTCATTTCGTTCGTGATATTTCGTTTGAAGTTCATTGTGTGTAGAAAGTGTTTTCAAAACTTGAAATTTTTTTCCGTGAATTGAATTTGTAAAATGGATAACGAGTTTTACAACATGTTTTCCGGTGGGGGAATGACAGCAGCACAAAACCCAGCCAGTATAGTACAAAACGTTAATATGGAGAATGAGTTAGGGACGATGCAGAAACCACCTAAATTGATGAATATTGATGAGTATTCGGGTTGGTCTGGAAGGTTTAAGACATGGGTTCAAGCAAATCACTTTGAATGCTGGATGAAGATTGAATCGAAATATGTTCCTCCGAGAGATGGTTTAAATCTTGTGAAGCAGATTGGTAGTTTGACACAAGCTGAACAAGAAGATTTTAAGGCAGAAAAGAAGATGATGAGTATTCTACAACAGGCCATTAAAGAAGATATCTTGGTATTGTTGCAGCATGAGGATAATTCACAATCCATTTGGCAGACGCTGCAAGTAAAGTTTCAAGGGAGTGTGTCCATGATCAAAAACAAAAAGGCTTTGATAAATAAACAATTTGACATCTTCACTGGTTTGAAAGGTGAAACTACAAAACAATTGATTGAAAGATATTGCCATCTAGTTATGGAGATGAGGAGATTGGAGATAACCAAGACTAATGAGGAGTGGATCGATAAATTGGCAGATGCATTGCCATACGATGAATGGGGTACTTATTTGCTGGTGATGAAGAACAATTCAGATTATGTTAATTTGAATCTTAGTGGTTTCATAGAGAAGATCGAAGCACACGAGTTAGAGTTAACAAAGATTAAACAGATGAATTCTGCGAATGTTCAACAGGATGTTTCACTATATTACAAAGGCAGTTCTCCGACAACAACGAATCTAAGCCCGAAGATTCAAACAGCGTTCAGTGCAGATTCAATATCTGGTGATTCGTCTAATACATCAAGCAACAACAAGCCTTCACCATTTGCAAGTTATGAGCCGAATCCCAAAGCTCCCGAACAAATGTTTTCACAAAACTCATCAAGCTCGAACAATCAGGGATATGTTTCTGGGATACAGTGTAACATAGCTGTAAACATAAAAAATGGACAAGAGTTTACAGAAGCAGCTGCTAAGCAACACATTGCACTGTTAGCTTCCGTGCTGGAGTCATATGAGAGTTTGGTAGCGGGGAGGATCGATAATCCAGACATGACGAAGGAGGATTACAATCAAATCGATCCAGAGGAGCTAGAGCTGATTGATATCAAGTGGGGGATGGCTAGTTTGGTTAGAAGAGCCCAAAGGTTTATGGAAATTACGGGCCGAAACAGTTTGTCAGGTCCGGATCAAAAGCTTGGTTTTGATAAGTCCAAAGTGACTTGTTTCAGGTGTAAAGAGAAGGGTCATTTTAAGCGGGAGTGTCCGAATAGAGAGGTCAATAACCATCAGAATCCTTTTACCAACGATTACTACAGACAGGCGATCTATCACAAGACAAATCAACAACCTGTCATTCAAAGACCTCAGATCGAGAACAAGCCGGAAAAGCTCTCATAGTTAACCAAGATGATGAGAAGGTAGCTGAAGGGTTCAGTTGGGATAAGTATATTCCGGGCAGTGAAAGTAGAGCAATGATGGCTGAGATTATGGAGGTATCGGAGAGTGTTGTTGAAACAGAGGTTGTTAGTGAAGATGTGTCTGAAGAAAGTTCGGTTGATCTCGAAGAAATTGCTGCAGAAGTCTACTATTATCAGTCTGAACAGGAGGTTTTAGCTAGTTCTTTAAAATCAATTATGCCTCCTAATGTGTTTAATTCTTTTGCAGGTTATTTCAGTGAGCCAACAACATGATCTTGCTCACAGTATGATGTTGAGAAGGCTCCGGTTGAAGAGATTATTGATGTCTCCAAAGAAATGACTGAAGAGACACTGAAAGAGATTACTGACAAAGCCTTAATGGCAAAGCTGAAAGAGGTAGATACATAATCTGTAAAACCAGAGTCTGTTGATACTGAGTCGGCCAAAACAGAGTTAGGTCAAAAGGAGTCTGATGGGAAATCCGAAAGTCAGGAGGTCAAAACCGAAGGAATGTCTGAGTCAGAGTCTGATAATGTCGGTAAACAGGATGTTGATTTTGAGCAAGAGGAAAAGATTGTTGAAAAGATTGATTCAATCTCTGAAACTTCATGCAAAAACTGTTCAAAACCATGCATGGAATGTCTTGAAAAAGACAAGAAGTTTCAGGAATTGAAACAATACACTGATGAGGTTAAATTTGACCTAAATGAAGTAAAAGAAGCTTATGACAAGTTGGCTAAATCTATCAAAATGATTCAAAAAGAGAGTCTTGAAAACGACAAAGCCACAAAATTGTTAAAATCAACAGTTTTTGATAAACAAGTAGAAATCAATTTTCATTTGGACACGATTGCTTCATTGAAAAAAGAATTGGAGTTAGCAAAAATTGAGTGTGACACCTATGTCACTTCAATCGTTAAACAAATACCAAACTAATGAAATATTTTATTTCATACATGGGACTTGTATAAATATGTGTATCATTTGCACATATCAATTCTTGTTCGATTTCAAGCTTTAAATCGCTTTCTGGAAGGTTATACGCGCACTGATGCGTAAATATAACCAGTTCAATGCAACAAATACTCCGGAACATCAACATATGCTGAACATACCTTAAATAACCTTTACATAACTTAGAAATAAGTTTTGAAGGCTTTGGTATGGCAAAATCAAGTTAACTCGCTTACAGGGACTAAATTTGACAAACTGCGAAAGTATGCCAATTTGAACTGTAACGAACATTCCGGAACATGACCATAATTTAAACACACCCTAAATATCCTTTACATAGCTTAAAAATAGGCTTTGAGGTGTTCGGTGTGCTAAAATAAACTTTTGGGTCATTCAGGGACTAAAATCGTCAAAAAGTGCACAAGTTTGCTCTTTCGTGCATAACTTACGTTCTGAATACATCCGGACATCCAAAAATTTATGTAAGCACTAAAATATTTTATTTTAGTGTTTGGCATAAGAAAAATCCATTCGTCGCGCAATTTGGATCGTTTTTCGCGCTTATGCGATTCCGTCGTAATTAAGCGAACATCGCGATTGTACGGCCAAACGAACCGACATCCTAGATATTTTTTAGCACATTTTAAGTTCCCTATACTTTAACTTCATTTTAGAGCTTTGAAATGGGGTTAACGGGCCTTAAACGTGTCGGAAATGGCTTTATTGCATAACAGGGACCAAAACTGTCATTTTGCCAAAGTTGATGGCTAACCGACCGTAAGCCATCACCCTTACGGTCCGTAAGAAGTACCCAGATCAGAAGAATGTAGAAACATTAAATCTGGCCTATTCCACCTTTGCACATGGTTTTGGGCAATACTATGGGCTCAAATGGTTTTGTAAAACCAGGGTCTTGAGGTGTAGGGTGGAGATTGAAGCACGGTTTTCGAGGAACGATCTTAACGGCTCTCCGAAAACTATAAATACCACCCCCATGCCTTGATCAAAACCCACTTGAATTCTTGAGAGTTCTCTAAGTTGAAGTAATACCCACTTCATACCTGAGAATACTTGAGAAATCAAAGCTTTCGGGGACCCTTTGTAAGTGTTCCTTCGTTCTTTTTATTCTTTTAGCGTTAAAAGTCAAACTTTGTTTGACTTTTTGCGTTGACCAGTTTATGGTCAATGCGAAGTTCGTTTGAACTTCATAACGTGAGCGTAATCACGATGGTTATAGTCCCTAGAGACTATACCTACCGATTACCACGTTATCTAGGCTCAGTGACGAGTCGTAGTTTCGGCCAAAATGCGCATTCTTGCGTATTTTGTAACCAAACTACTCTTAGGTATCAAAACCGTTTGTTTTGATACCAAACATGTTTTCTAAACTTAGTTAAGCATGTTTTAACATGCTTAAGCTCGTCACTTTTAGTTTAGTGCTTATATAGGGTCGTAAGGTAAGCGATCTAAACAATCGCTTATACTTTCGAACCCGACCCGTTTGGTCGATCATTAGGATCCGACCAAACACATTAGGTGACCATAGTATATAGGGAATAACCTTCCGAGGTTATACCTTATGGTCGCTTCGTTTAAGTAGTTGTATGATAGGTAGTTTATATGCCTTAGGTAAATTACCAAAATGCCCTTTTTCCGCCAAAATTCATTTTAAGAATATGTAACATAACTTTTGACATCTAAAATGATTTGGCAACAATATTAGACATGTTAAGGCATATTTTACTTGTCATAGGACTAGTTAGGCAGTCCGAACGTGTTTTACGCGAACGACGCGTTAAAGTAGCATAAGCTACCCAAACGGGTCATAATGGGTCGTAAGCACTTAGGTTAGGTTTCATTTAGTATGTAGGATTTGTTAAACCATACTACATGAGTTCCCATACTCATTTGGTTTACGAGCCCTCATTCTATCCGATCCTCCGATATAGGTCCGGTTTATTAACATAGTTACCTATATTAGGTGCCGTTTGATTCCGTGATCTCTAGCATTGCTTGGTGGTTATCTTAGGACTTCTGAGCAATCTCAAGTGAGTACATAGACCCCTCTTTTACCGTTTTCTAACTATTTTGGGGTGAAACACATGTGCCTACTTGTTACTTTCATGCTTTCCATGTTTTCACATCATATACTTGCTATGTTCATTAGTACATTTATAGTACATGATTTACATTACATTTCATGCTATGTATGTCCATTGTGTGCATACTTAGTACGTTGTTTTACATTACATTTCATGCTATATATGTCCACTGTGTGCATACTTAGTACATCGTTTTACATTACATTTCATGCTATGTATGTCCATTGTGTGCATACTTAGTACATCGTTTTACATTACATTTTATGCTATGTATGTCCATTGTGTGCATACTTAGTACATCATTTTACATTACATTTTATGCTATGTATGTCCATTGTGTGCATACTTAGTACATTGTTTTACATTACATTTTATGCTATGTATGTCCATTGTGTGCATACTTAGTACATTTGTTATTCATCACATGCTTACATTTTGATATGACATTTGGTTTGTTTAAATGGGACAATATACATTCATTAACACCGATCATGCCGCTCGGTAGTAGGTAGTGGTACCATAGGACTTGACAACTCCCATTCCTGAACCCTAGGTTTGTTTGGGTGGAAGGAATGACCGAATCCGAATACATTTCTAGGTGGACCTTAGACTTTGTGCTAGGGTTTATTCTACAGTCGCAAGGCTTGGATGTATGCATTTCACAATACCGCATAGATGTTTATATCAGTATAGCATGCATTTGTTCCACAAAACATAACTTTGATTTAAACCATGTTTTACTTCAATACCTTGTTTTTGTGCATTTTACATATGGTTTAGTTGATATATTTCACTTACCATACATGATATTTTGGATACACATTACATGATTTGCATTAGACATAAACATTTTGACATTGATATACACAATTCATGATTTACATTAGACATAAACATTTTGACATTGATATACACAATTCATGATTTACATTAGACATAGACATTAGACATGGTTTTCACACAAACATTTTGACATTTGATTATACATAAACATTTTACTTTGGTGGTTTGGTTTGAGTAAGTGATTTAAGTAACGAGGCGTGTGTAACACGATACAAGCATGGTGGATACGCCGCTGGTACTTCCTATATATAAGTGCTTGTATGGTATTACATATCGTAGCGTTATTTGAATTATTTCAATTTAGACATATAACATTTTATACAAATAACATACTTTTCACAATACATTGTTTTACAAACAACTTATCTGATATAAACTCGTTTTACTTAGTTATTTACTTAACCATACATTATTCTCTTATTTATACATATATATCATTTGGTTTATTTATCACTTTTCAAATGATTTACAAGACAAAGCAAATTACAAGGTTCATGACTAAACATTTTCATAAACATAAGTCATGAATTCTATTTTCACAAAACCTATGTATCTCACAGGCATTTTTATGCTGACGTACCTATTTTCACATGTGTTTCAAGATATGATGCTTAGGATTTATCAAGATACACTTAGGCGGACTTGGGCCTTAGCGACAATAAAAGATGCAGGACTAGTTATTTATGTTATGTTTCTTTGATTGTCAAGACATTGTAACTCTCTTTTAATCAATAAAACAATATTTCAATTTCCATGTGTTATGAAACAATGATTCTGTTACAACACTCCCCGACGTTTCCGCCACGTTTTGTTGTTTTACGTGGTCGGGGTGTGACAGAAAAGTTGGTATCAGCGCCCATGGTTATAGGGAATTAGGTTATTAGTAATACTTTGACCTAGTCTATAACCTTCCTAGGACCCTAACGCGAGTTTACTTGCATTTAGACATAATACAATACTGTCACCTATCCTTAGGCGACAACCACAACAAGAACACAAATTTCAAAACCGCTTTGAAAAGCAATCATCTGTTCTAGGATGATTAATTACTAGGTTTTGAACCCTCTAAGTTTTCAAATCTCGTCAAAGTTTGGGTCTTATAATGTGAACACGTGCAAACTGGAAGAGTGAATGCCTGTACCCTGAGTTTTCTGTCGAAGGCTAGAGTGTTCGTACAAATCCGCAGTATCGGACCAGTCACTCTTACCTGGGAACTCTTGGGGTGAGTGTTCACTTATAGGCGAGCATGTCTTCAGTGATACATTAATATGACCCGTTTACTTTGATTTGTCACCGTCTCATTTGTTTGCCTTAGGTAACAAACAAATGATCGCAATTTTTATGCATTGCCATTCTGTTTTGGTTGTCTGATAACCTTTCACTTGTTTCTTCCTATGTCTTTCATTTTCTTCTAGAATGTCTCTTCCTCTCAGCAACGGTCAAATGTCCGAGCAAACAACCAAATTTGCCCAGCGAATAGGCGAAGTAATTATGAGGACTGTGGATTTAGGCATTGCCATGTCTCGTCTCAACAATGAAGCCACTCAAAAGCCACCAAAGGAAGCAGAAGTCAAGCCAGCACCAAAATCAAGGAAGCGTAAGGCTTCAAGGAAACCCGCAGCAGTTACACCTAATCAAGCGGGACCTAGCCAAGTGGCAAGGCCACCAGCTAGGAAGCCATACAACGGAACTGCACCCTTGTGCAACCAATGTAGCCTTCATCATCATGCTAGTGTGAAGTGCCGCAAATGCCAGATTTGTGGACTTATAGGTCATACAGCAAGAGTTTGCTCAACTACAGCTGTACCAAATCAAGCAGGACCCATCCGGGTGGCAACACCACCTGCTAAGAAGCAATACAAGGGAACGACACTAATATGCGACAAATGTAAAGGGCATCACCAAACTCACTTACAATGTCGTCTGTGTGTATCATGTGGGCGAGTTGGTCACCTGGCAAGTGCTTGTCGATGTAACCCGAACCAAGGTGGTCCAAATCAACCACAAGCCAATCCTGCTCAAGCTCGCTTCCCGCCTGGATCGTGCTACAACTGTGGCAAGATGGGTCATTTCATGAATAAATGCCCGAAGCTTGCTAAGGCAAATCCAACCCACGGATGAGCAGTTGGCTGATTAGAAGATGTTGTTGTCTTATGCTTTTGTTTCTTCTATTTTCTTGTAATGTGAAACAATCTGTTTTGTTTATAAATAAATTGTTGTTCACAATTCTGATATACAAGTGTAGTTACATGAGTGTATGGAAATTCTCTATAATACCTGTATTAAGGAACTATGTTCCTTACAAACTACTCTTGTGATTCTCTCTTTCAAATAATCGCTCATGATTTCCTCGAAAATTTTAAGTACTCGTTTCACTCTAAGAAACAAAGTACAGAAAATAAAGTGACATTATGAGTGATCGTGCTTTTGCACATCTGTGCCTTTGAAATCCTTGGTTAGATAACTGAGGGTATGTTCAATCTCGTACCCATATCATTTCATTCTGGTTTCGTAACAATATACATAGTATAAGTATTACAAAAACTATCTTCATGATCTCAAAACATTTCATATAGTTTGAAAACAATTTCTTTTGAATGCATTGGCTATGTTTTAAAAAACAACCTTCATAATTTCAAAATGTTTCATATAGTCTGAAAACAATATTAACACAGTACATTTTCTTATCAAGTGCATGATTTCGAAAAGCATTTTTCATATTTTCAGAAACCTCATACAAAAATTCAAAAATTTCATCTCGCATGATTTTAAAACATTTTATAAATATACCTACCTAGTAAACCTACTTTATGATTTCAAAAGTATTATACATAAGGTTTCAAAAACATTGAACACAATTTTTTTAAAAGAACCCCACGCATAGTTTTCAAAAATATTTACCTCATACATTGACTTAACCTTCAAATTCTGCTTCATATGTCGCCTTGACATATCTAGCATCTCAACTTCATAAGCATTTTTACTTCATGTTTTGACTTAAGCACATCCAGTGCAAGGTTTCAAAACAGGTTTCAAAACATCTTCAACTTCTAAAATCCTTATGGGATCTTTTTATCTCCACAATTAGACCCTTGTGGATGATTATCATACAAATCAGAGTCCTTAATTGGATTCCTTGTGTACCTTAATTCGAACATTTCGGTTCCTTATAATCGAAATCGAATGTTCTCTTTAAGATCTTTCTATCTTCATAGTTAGATTCTTGCTAATGTTTAAAGTACCAAATGAAATCCACGGAATGGATTCCTAGTGTGCTTTAAATACATGTGCACAATTAACAAAAACAAATTAACAAAATGATAACAAATTAAAGATCAAGATAAACAATTTTGTGGTTATGTGATTTTGTGTTATGTATTTCCTTTTGTGGTTTTATTTTCGTTATCCAAATCCTCGTAGAACCTTCCATATCTTCATATGAAGGATTCATAGTAGGATATCCAAAGGTGCTACCTTAAAATCCTTAATGGGCTTCTATGTAATAGTTAAGACCCTTGGATTATATAGTACCATTCCATGATTCATAAGAGACCCTTTTAGTGGTCTAGTAAAAAAGATTGATTCAAAAATCTGGTTAAGAATGACATGTGATGATATAAGCTGAAAAGACTCCTTGGTTGTCTATTAAAATCATTTATTGATTTAATAAAAGGGACCCTATGGTGGTCTAGTCACAATCATCACAGGCTCGTTCATTTGTTTTCTTCCCCTACACATTTTAAGATGCACTACGTGACTATGCAAGGAATTACGTAATTATGGATGCATACATAATTACGAAGTTCAGTGCACGGAAACCACAGTAAGATTTATTATGTGTAAGAACCGATAGTGGCAACAATAACGAAATGTGAACAATGTACAGGAGGTATGGTGGACGCACCAATAACGCTTAATAGACTTGTATATAAGTGTCCCTCCTACATTGCAAGCTTGATGTTATTTGAAGTTACTAGAATTTCAAGAACTCTAACCAGTGTTGTTTGGTCTTTTCAACTTCATGTTTCAAACTCTCACAAGTTTCCTCTAAATAAAATTTCGGGACGAAATTTCCTAAAGTAGGGGAGACTGTGACACCTGTGTCACTTCAATCGTCAAACAAATACCAAACTAATGAAATATTGTATTTCATACTTGGGACTTGTATAAATATGTGTATCATTTGCACATATCAATTCTTGTTCGATTTCAAGCTTTAAATCGCTTTCTGGAAGGTTATACGCGCACTGATGCGTAAATATAACCAGTTCAATGCAACAAATACTCCGGAACATCAACATATGCTTAACATACCTTAAATAACCTTTACATAACTTAGAAATAAGTTTTGAAGGCTTTGGTATGGCAAAATCAAGTTAACTCGCTTACAGGGACTAAATTTGACAAACTGTGAAAGTATGCCAATTTGAAATGTAACGAACATTCCGGAACATGACCATAAGTTAAACACAACCTAAATATCCTTTACATAGCTTAAAAATAGGCTTTGAGGTGTTCGGTGTGCTAAAATAAACTTTTGGGTCATTCAGGGACTAAAAGCGTCAAAAAGTGCACAAGTTTGCTCTTTCGCGCATAACTTACGTTCTGAATACATCCGAACATCCAAAAATTTATGTAAGCACTAAAATATTTTATTTTAGTGTTTGGCATAAGAAAAATCCATTCGTCGCGCAATTTGGATCGTTTTTCGCGCTTATGCGCATTCCGTCGTAATTAAGCGAACATCGCGATTGTACGGCCAAACGAACCGACATCCTAGATATTTTTGAGTACATTTTAAGTTCCCTATACTTTAACTTCATTTTAGAGCTTTGAAATGGGGTTAACGGGCCTTAAACGTGTCGGAAATGGCTTTATTGCATAACAGGGACCAAAACTGTCATTTTGCCAAAGTTGATGGCTTACGGACCGTAAGCCATCACCCTTACGGTCCGTAAGCAGTCCCCAGATCAGCAGAATGCAGAAACATTGAATCTGGCCTATTCCACCTTTGCACATGGTTTTGGGCAATACTATGGGCTCAAATGGTTTTGTAAAACCAGGGTCTTGAGGTGTAGGGTGGAGATTGAAGCACGGTTTTCGAGGAACGATCTTAACGGCTCTCCGAAAACTATAAATACCCCCCCCCCATGCCTTGATCAAAACCTACTTGAATTCTTGAGAGTTCTCTAAGTTGAAGTAATACCCACTTCATACCTGAGAATACTTGAGAAATCAAAGCTTTCGGGGACCCTTTGTAAGTGTTCCTTCGTTCTTTTTATTCTTTTAGCGTTAAAAGTCAAACTTTGTTTGACTTTCTACGTTGACCAGTTTATGGTCAATGCGAAGTTCGTTTGAACTTCATAACGTGAGCGTAATCACGATGGTTATAGTCCCTAGAGACTATACCTACCGATTACCACATTATCTAGGCTCAGTGACGAGTCGTAGTTTCGGCCAAAATGCGCATTCTTGCGTATTTTGTAACCAAACTACTCTTAGGTATCAAAACCGTTTGTTTTGATACCAAACCTGTTTTCTAAACCTAGTTAAGCATGTTTTAACATGCTTAAGCTCGTCACTTTTAGTTTAGTGCTTATATAGGGTCGTAAGGTAAGCGATCTAAACAATCGCTTATACTTTCGAACCCGACCCGTTTGGTCGATCATTAGGATCCGACCAAACACATTAGGTGACCATAGTGTATAGGGAATAACCTTTCGAGGTTATACCTTATGGTCGCTTCGTTTAAGTAGTTGTATGATAGGTAGTTTATATGCCTTAGGTAAATTACCAAAATGCCCTTTTTCCGCCAAAATTCATTTTAAGAATATGTAACATAACTTTTGACATCTAAACTGATTTGGCAACAATATTAGACATGTTAAGGCATATTTTACTTGTCATAGGACTAGTTAGGCAGTCCGAACGCGTTTTACGCGAACGACGCGTTAAAGTAGCATAAGCTACCCAAACGGATCGTAATGGGTCGTAAGCACTTAGGTTAGGTTTCATTTAGTATGTAGGATTTGTTAAACCATACTACATGAGTTCCCATACTCATTTGGTTTACGAGCCCTCATTCTATCCGATCCTCTGATATAGGTCCGGTTTATTAACATAGTTACCTATATTAGGTGCCGTTTGATTCCGTGATCTCTAGCATTGCTTGGTGGTTATCTTAGGACTTCTGAGCAATCTCAAGTGAGTACATAGACCCCTCTTTTACCGTTTTCTAACTGTTTTGGGGTGAAACACATGTGCCTATTTGTTACTTTCATGCTTTCCATGTTTTCACATCATATACTTGCTATGTTCATTAGCACATTTATAGTACATGATTTACATTACATTTCATGCTATGTATGTCCATTGTGTGCATACTTAGTACATTGTTTTACATTACATTTCATGCTATGTATGTCCACTGTGTGCATACTTAGTACATCGTTTTACATTACATTTCATGCTATGTATGTCCATTGTGTGCATACTTAGTACATCGTTTTACATTACATTTTATGCTATGTGTAACACCCCAACCCAGAAGGGCTGACGTGTCACAATAACAGTATCATAAACAAAAGTCATAATTCCATTTATTTATTTGATAAAGATACAATCACACGATTACTAAACTTAAGTTAATATACAAGTGGAGACATTCGACTTCATTAACTAACATCTTCAGATTTATTCCTAGGCTTTATTCTTCTCTCTTTACCCCGTCTGAAGTAACCTATGAACCTGTACATACAAAAATTTACGGAATGAGCCAAATGCCCAGTACGGAATAATAGGCTCAAATAACAAGTAACGCTTTATAGAAAATGTTATTCGGATGAAAATTTATATGATATGATGCCAGTAACGTAATTTCATACGGATGTACCCATGAGCAAAACTTAAAACGTGACAATACACAGGTAGCTACTCCTGTATAATTATCACACGAGATGGCGAGTTGGCATACCCGATATCCACCTCCTTAACTTAAATTCTAGGATCGATCCATACGCCTCCTAGTAGCTTTGTACCTCACTTGTACCGCCGTGAACTAATCGCTCCGTCACGGATGGAGCACATGATGTCGATGCCGCAACAACATGCCCGTGGGACACTCCACGAGAAGCGATACTCAGGGTATCAGAGTACAAATGGTCTTATTCACATAACTTATCAAAAATATTTCCATAACAAGACTTAACATATATTGGAACATGCGATAATGAGTACAACTAAACATAATACTATCGCATGACATGAAAGCTAAACCCAAGGTTATGATTAGAATAGGAATCCAACGGACTGTCAAATGAATCGATAATCAAAGACGTGAGGAATTCTTAAGTAATTTAATGGTTTTATAACAATTTGAATATGAAGCAATAAGGAGTGGGGTAAGGATCCGTACCTTAATAATTCCAAAGTGATGCTACCTTGTGATAATATTTCAGATTTATACGGGCAGAGTTTAGGCTACTGATTAGTCTTTTAACCTAATTTAAATAACAAGCACACAAACTAGGTTAGTAACTTAATACAGCATTTACGATAACTCACGAGATTAAAAACCCTCACAACGAATGACAAAGTGCAATCACTTAAACATCCATCGGATTCACAACTAAGGACAGAGTTTTCCCCCAATTCGGGTGATACTCAACATCCTGTCGGAATCACGATTAATGACAAAGGATAGCCCAAGTTTGAGCAGCACTTAAACATCCATTGGATAATTTCAAATCGATCGGAAAATGAATCGTAGCAGCGATTGAGTTAATACCCTGTTTGCGGCAGCACCCCGCTATACTAATTAGTGTTTTGTGTGTGTTTTGAGAGTATTTGGACGATATCTCAGCGTGTATTTTGAGTTTCTTCGTCGTTTTTGTGCCCAGAATCAAGTCCCAGACACCCCTATTTATACTGGAAATTGGATCCTCCCGCGTGTCGCGGAAGAATCCTTGTTCCCTGTCGCGACTCGCCTGGGATGTCGAAGTAGGATAGGCCTGCTTCGTCACCTGGGTAGCCCTGCTGAGTCGACGTTTCGTGAATTCTAATTTTTTGACAGCGTTTTAAGTGGATAATCGTAAATAGGGAATATCCCCCCCTGAGTTTTAGGGGCCCTGATCCTGATTCTGATTGTTCTGAAAATTTTAGGGTTTGTGCAGAATCATTTGGGTGTCTTAATTAAGGTTTCCTATGGGATATTTTATAAATAATAATAATAGTTTTGGTTGATATACAGAAGGATGGATCATAAGATAAATGTTAGGTTATTATAAATTATTAGTATTCTTTTATTTCTAGGATACTGATTTTAAATTTATGGTTATTACAACTATTACCCCCTTAAAAGAAATTTCGTCCTCGAAATTTTTCAAATAAGAATATAACCTATCGCATAAGTAACGGAAATGGAACTTTCATAGCAGAATTACTAACTTATATAACAAGAATCTCCTAAACACAAATGTGTATCTGAAATTCATAATTACGTTCATGACCTTAATTGTCAATTACCTTACCACCATGTCTTAATGATTCTTCCACTACGTGTCTTAATAACATATTTAATCATGCTGAAAATCAACATAGACTTACAGATAACAAGAGTGATTATTGGTACTGATATTTCCTACATAAATATGTTTAATCATAACTATGATATATTCATATAAGGCAAAGCATGAATATAAACAGAAACAAATGAACATAGATCAAAGAGCAAGGTTTACCGTGACCTTTACTAAAATTCTATTGCTAGAATAGATTAGGGTATAGAGAGCGAATTGATTCTTCAGATTCCCATGTTGCTTCGCGTTCAGAGTGATTTTTCCAAAGGACTTTAACAAACGGAATTACTTTCCTACGCATAACCCTTTCTTGTCTATCTAAGATAGCTTCGGGTTCCTCTTCATAGGACAAATCTTCGTGAATTGTAAGTAACGGATAACTAATGACATGGAGTGGATGATAATTATATCCTCTTAACGAGGAGACATGAAAAACGTTATGAACGTGCGAGAGATAAGGCGGTAGAGCTAGTCGATATGATACTTCTCCAATTCTTTCAAGGATTTCAAACGGACCTATGAAACGAGGACTAAGCTTCCCTTTAATTCCAAATCTACGAACGCCACGCCAAGGTGATACCTTTAAGAATACGTGGTCACCAATTTTAAATTCGAGTGGTCGTCTATCTTGGTCTGCCTAGCTCTTTTGTCTGCTCTGAGCTTCTTTCAGTTTTTCTCGTGCCATAGTGACTTTTTCGTTTGTAATTTGAACTAGTTCTGGCCCTTCAATAATCTTTTCTCCAACTTCATCCCAGCAGATCGGTGCGCGACACTTCCGACCGTATAAAAGCTCAAAAGGGCCATACCAATACTTGCCTGCCAACTATTGTTGTAAGCGAACTCAACAAGGCATAGATATTCATCCCAGTTTCCAGACCATTCAAGTGCACATGCTCGGAGCATGTCTTCCAAGGTCTGAATCGTGCGTTCTGACTGCCCATCTGTTTGTGGATGAAAAGCCGTACTAAACTTCAGGCGTGTACCCCAAGCTGCCTGAAAACCTTTCCAAAATCGTGAGGTGAAACGTGGGTCTCTATCGGAAACAATGGAAGATGGTGTACCATGAAGTCGAATAATCTCTTGAAGAAATATTTCGGATAACTTATTAACCGAAAATCCTTGCTGAATCGGTAGAAAATGTGCTGACTTTGACAATCTATCGACAACAACCCATACAACATCATTCTTCTTGAATGTCTTAGGCAAACCGGTAACAAAATCCATTGTGATCTCATCCCACTTCCATATGGGAATATCCAATGGCTGCAACAGACCGCTTGCTCGTTTGTGTTCAATTTTCACTTGTTGGCAAGTGAGGCATTTACTTACGTAGCGAGCAACGTCTTCCTTCATGCCATTCCACCAGAAGTTCTGTCTTAAGTCTCTATACATCTTGGTAGATCCTGGGTGAATTGAAAATGGTGAGCTGTGAGCTTCGGCTAACAATGACTCACGAAGGGTAGAGTCATCGGGTACGCAAAGTCTTTTGCCGCACCAAATCACCCCATGATGGTCCATACGAAATTCAGATTGTTTACCCACTTCAAGATTTTGCACAATTGCCCAAAGTTCTCCATCTTGCTTCTGTGCATCTTTGATTCGTGATATGAGACCGGGTTCAATCTGCATTCTAGCTAGATATCCATCAGATTTACTAACCTGAAGCCAAATGTTCATCCTTTCGAGATCCCTCCTAATATGAGGCTGAATTTGTAAGCAAGATATAGTCCCGGAATTCTTTCTGCTCAACGCGTCAGCTACAACATTGGCTTTACCTGGATGGTATTGAATATTTGCGTCGTAATCTTTTAAAAGTTCTAACCACCTTCTTTGCCTCATATTTAGCTCTTTCTGAGTGAATATGTACTTGAGGCTCTTGTGGTCGGTAAAGTTGTCACAACTTTCACCGTACAGATAGTGTCGCCAAATCTTAAGTGCAAAGACGACTGCGGCTAGTTCTAAATCATGTGTAGGGTAGTTAACTTCATAAGGCTTCAATTGATGGGAGGCATAAGCGATAACCTTCCCATGTTGCATTAGCACACAACCTAATCCTTTCTTTGAGGCATCACTGTAGACTTGGTAACCTTCTGATCCAGAAGGGAGAGCGAATATTGGGGAGGATACGAGTCGTTTCTTCAATTCTTCAAAGCTTTTCTCTTGTTCCTCATTCCATGCATACTTCACCCCTTTTCTTAGGAGTTTTGTGAGTGGTAAAGCAATGACCGAGAATCTTTCAACAAATCTTCGGTAATAGCCAGCAATGTCACACCCCCAAAATCCACCCTGCGGAGTATCACCGCTTGGAGGCGTGACATGACCAGGATCGAGCCACCAATCATATTGAACAACTCAATTAAGTAAATAAAACCAAACATAATACGATTGGTGACCAACGCTAGTTAACCTTGTTTAGTTTAAACAGCGGAAGCATAAACGTGAGTTCAAAAGCATAAGTCCATAGTTCATAAGTTAAAGTTTCAAAACACAAGTTTAGTAAGTTCATAAGGATTTAAATATTAAGCACGGAACATAACAGTCCGTACACCACAACGACTCCTTCCCCGTGCAAGCTCCAAGCATTTAGCGACCTGTAAGGCATGTAACAACGAGTCAACAACAAAGTTGAGTGAGTTCACGTTTGGTTGTTCTGTTTTAAGTTGTTTCTGAAAAACGTGGTTTGACTTTCGTTGGCTTATTTGCCGTGGGGGTTACCCCGTAGTTGAAAGTATGTTTAACCATTTCTCTTTTTCTTTACCCAATCCATAACCATGATCAGTGGGGGTTTTCCCCGTTTGAACTACTAGACGGAATGATATCGACTGCTACGCAAATAAGTTGTGCCCTATATCAGTGTCTATCATCACTGACAATCTGCCATAGTCCATTAGTACACGCCCGTCCGAACGGCACGGTGTGAGGTTTGTTAAACCTAATAGCGCTATTAACTAATGACCCGCTCGCCATTGGCCTCGGCGATTAAGTCGATATAAATTGAGGGACTTCATGATAGAGTTTTGTCTAGCTAGTTTTAAAGTTGTTGTCCTACCCAAGGAGGACGAACGTACGTATTCTGCACCAGGAGAATTCGTAGGTTTAATAATGGCATCCTACCTATGGAGGATGGCCGTACACATCCTACCCAAGGAGGATATGTAGATTCCAATTTTTAATTCCTTAACCCATTCCCAAACCACCGGGAATCCCATGCCTTAGAAAGTGTGTGAACTCACCTCGGTTTGCTCGGTTAGATTCTCAATACAGTTAACAGTCAAGGTCGGTCAATCGCGTCCTAATAAGGTACGGATAACAATCAGTTTCTCATGCATAACACGTATCCTACGTACGGTTTATTTGCACATTACTTCTACCACATAACAAGCACACACTTTAACGATTTACGCCCATATATACTTCCCATCCATTCCCCACTCATAATCAAACATACGATAATGCACATAACATATATAACATGTCAAATCATTCACAGATAGCATACTCGACATTTAGACACGCAAATCACAACTTATGTTATTTCAGCATTAATATTCAAAACCGGCTGTTTTCGGGCATTTAAATAAAATAGTTAGATTATTTCAAAAATTCCCAAATTTTTATAGAATGTCATAAACATCCCATATTTTATTATGTAAAAATATCGGGGTCCGGTTCATTACCCACATTTTATAAAAATTCATATTCGGGACTGAACTCAGATTTATGTATTTCTGACCACAGTCCACGAAACAATTTATTAAAAATTCATCGAGTGTCCGATTTACGAAATTCCAGTGGGGTAATTACAAATACTTCAGTTATCATTTACAGTAAAATTTTCATGGCCCGATTCATCACAAAACTCAGGTTATGACTGAAAGTACGACACCCATTTATTGCTGTCAAAATTCAGCCTAAGTAGCTGTTACAAATTAATACTTTAAAAATAGTAAACGGAGTCCAAAAATTACGATTCCGGTGTCATTAGAACCGTATTTCATAATGACATATTTTAGATTCAAAATATCGATTTTTCGTTGAGGTTAAGACCTGTTTACAGCCAACAGAAGTGGGCTGTAAAAGTTAGACAGATTCTGATTTAAAGTGTTTAACCATCTAAATCATGTTCGATCGATTCCGTTAACGAGTTTAGCGACCACAACAACATCACATACTAATATTATTCAGCACAACATCAGATAATCAGCCAATCATCATAATCACACAAGATCTACATGATTTACACACATATTCATCCTTTAACTACCTTGTTCATCATTTTAGTAGACTTTTAGATTTTGATCTTGTATGTTCATAACTTTTAACCGACTAATCTCTTATTAACCACATCAAACATGAACAAGGAGTTGATTAGAAGCACTTACAACTAGCACAAGGCTAGGGAAGATCAAAGGCGTAAAAGTGGTGGATAAAAGCAAGATAACGAGGTCCTTCGCCTTCTGTTAGCTCCAAGACTCCTTATGCGTGACCCGAAAGACTTGTGTATGCTTGGAATGTGCAAGGTGGAGGCCGAAAATGGATGGGTGCCAAGGGGGGTGTTCGGCCGTGAGCCTCTAGAGGGAGAGAGAGATGAATTTGTGGTGAAGTGTGGTGATGAAAGATCAAGTGTGTAAGTGTGGTGTTTTATAGACAAAAGCAAGTCCTTAATCCATTGGTCCATGTGTTGTCTAGATACTAGACAACATACATTATTTTAATCAAGCCTTGTACAATTGTGTCCCCTCTAGTTATGGGGCCGGTTACAAGGGGGGGGGGGGTATTGGTTCGATCTCAACTAGATAGTTAGGCATTAGTTAGAATAAACTAGGTTAGATTTAGGGGTTAACTTAGTTAGTAGTGTGGTGTGTTCTATAGCGGGTGTTAGGGTATTCAGGGACCCTAACTGTCTCAGAAAAGGACAAATAATGTTATTGGCAATATTTTCATGTCCCGGGTAAAGTCCGGTTGTCCGGTTGAACACCGTTCCGTTAAACCGCTTAATTAATCCGTAAAGCGTCCTACTTATATATTTTGCAACGTTTTTACTTTCTAACACTTAGGAAAATGTAACGGACTATTTTGTGACCTTTCTGTACACTATTAGTGTATTAACAATTACGTGTAAGCATAACACAGATATCAGAAAGCAGTTAAGTGATTCCACACAGTCGTCAAGCACATTAATTATTATTAATTGAATTGTACGGAATACATGTAAATTTGAGAGTTGTCACATTCTCCCCCTGTTAAGAGAATTTCGTCCCGAAATTTAGCGCGTGGTTACTGAGGAAGCTAGTTAAGTTGCGTGGTTTTCCTGATTTTCCTGGGGTGTCACATCATCCCCCCGTTGATTTGGAATTTCGTCCCGAAATTCTGCGGTAGCTTCAGCCTCAGTAGTGGTTGCGTTTTTCTTAAACAGCTGGGGGTACTTGAGTTTCATTTGGTCTTCGCGTTCCCAGGTATATTCTGGGCCACGACGAGCATTCCAACGAACTCGAACGAGAGGTATTCTTGTGTGCTTGAGAATCTTAACATCTCGATCAGTAATCTCTACTGGTTCCTCGACGAATCGCAGCTGGTCGTCGATTGTGAGTTCCTTGAGAGGAACTATGAAGGGCTCATCTGACAGACACTTCTTCAGATTTGATACGTGGAATACGTTGTGAACTCTGCTGAGTTCTTCAGGTAGATCCAACCTGTAGGCGACTTGGCCAATTTTCTCAATGACTTTGAACGGTCCGACATAACGCGGATTGAGTTTGCCTCGTTTGCCAAAGCGGACTACACCTTTCCAAGGTGAGACTTTGAGTAGCACTCGATCCCCAACCTGGAGCTCGAGTGGTTTTCTTCCTTCATCAGCATAGCGTTTCTGACGGTCACGAGCTGCCGCCATTCGCTGTCGTATCTGAGCAATTTTCTCGGTGGTATCTACCACATGTTCTGGGCCAGTGATTTGGCTGTCACCAACTTCTGCCCAACAGAGAGGCGATCGGCATCTGCGTCCGTACAATGCCTCAAACGGAGCGGCTTGGATGCTGGTGTGGTAGCTGTTGTTATATGAGAACTCCACTAGCGGGAGGTGCTTTTCCCAGCCGTTACCAAAATCGATTACACATGCCCTAAGCATGTCTTCAAGGGTTTGGATGGTGCGTTCAGATTGCCCATCCGTCTGCGGGTGATAAGCGGTGCTCATATCTAAACGTGAGCCAAAGGACTTGTGCATTGCTTGCCACAGCTCAGAAGTAAAACGTGCGTCACGATCAGATATAATAGAGATTGGCACTCCGTGCCTTGATACCACTTCCTTTAGGTAAATGTCTGCAAGAGTAGAAAACTTATCCGTTTCTTTGATGGCCAGAAAATGTGCAGACTTGGTCAGTCGATCTACGATCACCCAAATGGTATCGTTTCCGCGTTGAGATCTGGGCAGGCCGGTAACGAAATCCATGGAAATTTGCTCCCATTTCCATTTCGGGATCTCCGGTTGTTGAAGTAGGCCTGATGGTTTCTGATATTCAGACTTGACTCTCGCACAAGTCAAGCACTTACTGACGTAGGTTGCTATGTGGCCTTTCATGCCAGGCCACCAGTACGTAGTCTTGAGGTCGTGGTACATTTTATCCGAACCAGGATGTACCGAATAACGAGACTTGTGCGCTTCGTCCATCACAAGCTCGCGTAAGTTTCCATAAAATGGAACCCAGATGCGTCCGTTTACATAGTAAGCGCCGTCTTCCTTTTGTTCTAGCCGCTGCCTCGATCCTCGTAGGGACTCAGCCCTGATGTTCTCTGTTTTCAATGCTTCGACCTGGGCATCTCGAATCTGAGCAGGAAGGTTAGACTGGATGGTAAGCTGTAATGCTCGTACACGCTTAGGTAAAGTATCCTTTCGACTGAGGGCGTCAGCCACAACATTGGCTTTGCCCGGATGATACTTGATAGCGCATTCGTAATCATTCAAGAGTTCGACCCATCGGCGTTGTCGCATGTTTAACTCTTTTTGCTTGAAGATATGCTCAAGACTCCTGTGGTCGGTGTAAATGGTGCACTTTGTACCGTACAGGTAATGTCTCCATATCTTAAGTGCGAAAACAACTGCTCCCAGCTCCAGATCGTGAGTAGTGTAGTTTCTTTCGTGAACTTTAAGTTGGCGCGATGCGTAGGCAATGACCTTGTCACGTTGCATCAATACGCAACCAAGTCCTTGGATGGAAGCGTCGCAATAAACCACGAAATCATCGGTGCCTTCTGGCAATGAGAGGATAGGCGCGCTACAAAGTCTATCCTTTAGATGTTGAAACGCGGACTCCTGTGCATCACCCCAACGATAGATGACGCCCTTCTGAGTCAGTGAAGTGAGAGGTTGCGCAATCTTGGAGAAATCTTTTATAAACCTTCTGTAATATCCTGCCAAACCCAAAAATTGGCGGATTTCTGTTGGTGTTCGGGGTGCGGGCCAGTTCTTGATCGATTCAACCTTAGATGGATCCACATGAATTCCATCCTTGTTTACCACGTGGCCTAGAAAGTGGACTTCGCGAAGCCAGAAATCACATTTCGAAAACTTGGCATACAACTGTTCTTTTCGAAGAAGTTTCAGCATAAGTCGTAGATGCTGCTCGTGTTCTTCCTGACTCTTAGAATAGATCAGGATATCATCGATGAACACAATAACGAACTTATCCAGGTAAGGCTTGCACACTCGGTTCATGAGATCCATGAAGACCGCTGGTGCATTCGTTAGCCCGAATGGCATAACCAGAAACTCGTAATGGCCGTAACGAGTTCTGAATGCTGTTTTGGAGACGTCCTCATCTCGGACTCTCAGCTGATGGTATCCCGATCTCAAATCAATCTTGGAGTAATAGCTCGACCCTTGCAACTGGTCAAACAAGTCGTCAATACGTGGAAGAGGATAACGATTCTTCACAGTCACCTTGTTAAGTTCGCGATAGTCAATACACATCCTGAAGGTACCGTCTTTCTTCTTCACGAACAAGACTGGAGCTCCCCAGGGTGAAGAGCTAGGACGTATAAAACCCTTTTCCAAGAGTTCTTGTAGTTGTGTGGACAGTTCTTCGAGTTCTGATGGGGCTAGACGATATGGTGCTCGAGCTACTGGCGCTGCTCCAGGAGCTAGCTCGATTTGAAACTCAACTTGGCGATGAGGAGGAAGACCAGGTAATTCCTCAGGAAATACCTCGGGAAATTCACGCACAATAGGGATGTCTTCAATTCTCTTCTCTTCCGTGGATGTGTCAGTAACGAGTGCTAAAATAGCAGTGTGGCCCTTTCGCAAACACTTCTGGGCCTTAAGGAAAGAGATGATGCCTTCGACAGCACCACTCTTGTCGCCATGAATCACGAGGGGTTCTTTATCAGAACGAGGAATGCGGATGATTTTCTCCTTGCAAACAATCTCCGCTTGATGATGAGATAACCAATCCATCCCAATAACGACGTCGAAACTACCAAGTGTGATAGGAACAAGATCGATAGGGAAAGTCTGACCAGCTAAGACGAGGTTACAACCTTTAACTATGTGTGTGGCTTCAAGACTTTTACCGTTAGCTAGTTCTACCGTGTGTTTGGTGTTCAGGAGTGTTGGGGTGCGCTTAAGAATTTGGCTAACTTTTACGGACACATAACTGGTATCGGCACCCGAATCGAATAAAACAGTAACGAAGAAGTCGTCAAGAAGAAACTTACCCATCACAACGTTGGGATCGTTCCTTGCTTCTCCCTGACCAATCACGAACACACGACCCCTTGCCCCGTTGCCATTGTTGTCTCCCCCATTTCCGCCTCCATTGTTGTTCCCATTGTGGTTCCCATTTCCTTGGTTATTGTTCTGGTTTTGGTTTAGCTGGGGGCAGTTCCTCTTGAAGTGGCCTTCAGCGCCACACTGAAAGCATCCTTTATTTCCCTGCTGATGCTGTTGCTGGTGGTTCTGTGGGGCTTGTTGTTGTTGTTGGCGATTCTGATTCGCAGGACGTGGGCTCCTGCAATCTTTGGCTTCATGGCCCAGCCTGTGACATCTCTGACATCGACCTTTGTTGCACTGCCCGCTGTGATGCTTGTTGCACCGGTTGCACTTGGGGTGGTTTCCTCGGTATCCACCCTGTCCTTGATTAGCAGAAGATTGCTGACCGGGACTCTGGTAGTCATCACTCTTTCGCTGTTGAGACTGAACTGAAGTTGAACCCTTACTGGGGTTTCCATCCCATTTTCGCTTGTTATCGGTAGGTGCATCAGAAGTAGCTGTAGCACTGATACGTTTGGGTAGCCTGTTTTGCTCCACCGCCTGGTCGGTGAGGCGATGAGCCAACTTGATAATTTGCTGAATGGTACCCAGGTTGGCTGAAGTTACGTGACTTTGAATCGCTGGTGCAAGGCCCTTGAGGTAAAGCTCAATACGTTTGATGGGAGGGTCCACCATAGTTGGGCACAGGATGGCCAGTTCATTCGACCTCTTGGTATACGCCTCAATCTCAGATCCTGTCATCTTCAGATTGTAAAATTCCACTTCTAGCTTGTGGATGTCATCCCGACTACAGTACTCCTCTTTGATCAGCTCCTTGAAACCATTCCAGGGCGTGGCATTAGCAACTGCCAGCCCTAGTAGTTGAACCTGTGCCTTCCACCAGGTTAACGCAGCTCCTTCAAGTGTTCCGGTAGCATATTTCACCCTACGGTCTTCGGGGCATTCGCACATCTCGAAAACTGTCTCAAGCTTTTCAAACCAGTGAAGAAGACCCACTGCTCCTTCGGTGCCACTGAAAGTGGTAGGTCGACAGTCCATGAACGTCTTGAACGTGCACACAGGAGGTTGAGCATGTTGACCTGTTGTGCGAGAATAAAAGACAAGATTAAGCACGAGGGTTGGTTTGCGAAGGTAGGATCTAAATGTCCTAAGGTGAGTTGGTATGGCAGGCTATACCTCCTGCAGGGTTGGCTGCGAGTGCCTCAGCGACTCGTTCGTTGATCAAAGCCGTTAACTGGTCTTGAGTGAGGTTGATACGTCCTCCGCGTCCGCTCATGATCTTCATAATGAAGCAACGTAAGTGAGGAAAGTGTCGCGAAAGTGTGTAAGTGTGTGGGACGACATTAGAGAGTAAGCACACAAGGTTCAAATAGTAATTATCACATTATCTAATGCACAGTGAGAACTATCTAACCGACAATATAACATAAATCATACCACTTATGGTGTCGAGTCTTGCACGTGGAGCGAAGCGTCGTTGTGGATCGTTGAGCACTGTACAGGTTATAGTCTGGTTTTAATGAAAACTTTTCCCTTATTAAAACCAAGTTCTCTATAACCAATGGCTCTGATACCAATCTGTCACACCCCCAAAATCCACCCTGCGGAGTATCACCGCTTGGAGGCGTGACATGACCAGGATCGAGCCACCAATCATATTGAACAACTCAATTAAGTAAATAAAACCAAACATAATACGATTGGTGACCAACGCTAGTTAACCTTGTTTAGTTTAAACAGCGGAAGCATAAACGTGAGTTCAAAAGCATAAGTCCATAGTTCATAAGTTAAAGTTTCAAAACACAAGTTTAGTAAGTTCATAAGGATTTAAATATTAAGCACGGAACATAACAGTCCGTACACCACAACGACTCCTTCCCCGTGCAAGCTCCAAGCATTTAGCGACCTGTAAGGCATGTAACAACGAGTCAACAACAAAGTTGAGTGAGTTCACGTTTGGTTGTTCTGTTTTAAGTTGTTTCTGAAAAACGTGGTTTGACTTTCGTTGGCTTATTTGCCGTGGGGGTTACCCCGTAGTTGAAAGTATGTTTAACCATTTCTCTTTTTCTTTACCCAATCCATAACCATGATCAGTGGGGGTTTTCCCCGTTTGAACTACTAGACGGAATGATATCGACTGCTACGCAAATAAGTTGTGCCCTATATCAGTGTCTATCATCACTGACAATCTGCCATAGTCCATTAGTACACGCCCGTCCGAACGGCACGGTGTGAGGTTTGTTAAACCTAATAGCGCTATTAACTAATGACCCGCTCGCCATTGGCCTCGGCGATTAAGTCGATATAAATTGAGGGACTTCATGATAGAGTTTTGTCTAGCTAGTTTTAAAGTTGTTGTCCTACCCAAGGAGGACGAACGTACGTATTCTGCACCAGGAGAATTCGTAGGTTTAATAATGGCATCCTACCTATGGAGGATGGCCGTACACATCCTACCCAAGGAGGATATGTAGATTCCAATTTTTAATTCCTTAACCCATTCCCAAACCACCGGGAATCCCATGCCTTAGAAAGTGTGTGAACTCACCTCGGTTTGCTCGGTTAGATTCTCAATACAGTTAACAGTCAAGGTCGGTCAATCGCGTCCTAATAAGGTACGGATAACAATCAGTTTCTCATGCATAACACGTATCCTACGTACGGTTTATTTGCACATTACTTCTACCACATAACAAGCACACACTTTAACGATTTACGCCCATATATACTTCCCATCCATTCCCCACTCATAATCAAACATACGATAATGCACATAACATATATAACATGTCAAATCATTCACAGATAGCATACTCGACATTTAGACACGCAAATCACAACTTATGTTATTTCAGCATTAATATTCAAAACCGGCTGTTTTCGGGCATTTAAATAAAATAGTTAGATTATTTCAAAAATTCCCAAATTTTTATAGAATGTCATAAACATCCCATATTTTATTATGTAAAAATATCGGGGTCCGGTTCATTACCCACATTTTATAAAAATTCATATTCGGGACTGAACTCAGATTTATGTATTTCTGACCACAGTCCACGAAACAATTTATTAAAAATTCATCGAGTGTCCGATTTACGAAATTCCAGTGGGGTAATTACAAATACTTCAGTTATCATTTACAGTAAAATTTTCATGGCCCGATTCATCACAAAACTCAGGTTATGACTGAAAGTACGACACCCATTTATTGCTGTCAAAATTCAGCCTAAGTAGCTGTTACAAATTAATACTTTAAAAATAGTAAACGGAGTCCAAAAATTACGATTCCGGTGTCATTAGAACCGTATTTCATAATGACATATTTTAGATTCAAAATATCGATTTTTCGTTGAGGTTAAGACCTGTTTACAGCCAACAGAAGTGGGCTGTAAAAGTTAGACAGATTCTGATTTAAAGTGTTTAACCATCTAAATCATGTTCGATCGATTCCGTTAACGAGTTTAGCGACCACAACAACATCACATACTAATATTATTCAGCACAACATCAGATAATCAGCCAATCATCATAATCACACAAGATCTACATGATTTACACACATATTCATCCTTTAACTACCTTGTTCATCATTTTAGTAGACTTTTAGATTTTGATCTTGTATGTTCATAACTTTTAACCGACTAATCTCTTATTAACCACATCAAACATGAACAAGGAGTTGATTAGAAGCACTTACAACTAGCACAAGGCTAGGGAAGATCAAAGGCGTAAAAGTGGTGGATAAAAGCAAGATAACGAGGTCCTTCGCCTTCTGTTAGCTCCAAGACTCCTTATGCGTGACCCGAAAGACTTGTGTATGCTTGGAATGTGCAAGGTGGAGGCCGAAAATGGATGGGTGCCAAGGGGGGTGTTCGGCCGTGAGCCTCTAGAGGGAGAGAGAGATGAATTTGTGGTGAAGTGTGGTGATGAAAGATCAAGTGTGTAAGTGTGGTGTTTTATAGACAAAAGCAAGTCCTTAATCCATTGGTCCATGTGTTGTCTAGATACTAGACAACATACATTATTTTAATCAAGCCTTGTACAATTGTGTCCCCTCTAGTTATGGGGCCGGTTACAAGGGGGGGGGGGGGGTATTGGTTCGATCTCAACTAGATAGTTAGGCATTAGTTAGAATAAACTAGGTTAGATTTAGGGGTTAACTTAGTTAGTAGTGTGGTGTGTTCTATAGCGGGTGTTAGGGTATTCAGGGACCCTAACTGTCTCAGAAAAGGACAAATAATGTTATTGGCAATATTTTCATGTCCCGGGTAAAGTCCGGTTGTCCGGTTGAACACCGTTCCGTTAAACCGCTTAATTAATCCGTAAAGCGTCCTACTTATATATTTTGCAACGTTTTTACTTTCTAACACTTAGGAAAATGTAACGGACTATTTTGTGACCTTTCTGTACACTATTAGTGTATTAACAATTACGTGTAAGCATAACACAGATATCAGAAAGCAGTTAAGTGATTCCACACAGTCGTCAAGCACATTAATTATTATTAATTGAATTGTACGGAATACATGTAAATTTGAGAGTTGTCACAAGCAAGACCCAAGAAACTTCGTATTTCGGTAACAGAAGTGGGTCTTGGCCATTTTGTAAATAGCTTCAACCTTTGTTGGGTCTACCATAATTCCCTCTGCTGATATGATATGACCTAAAAATGCCACTTGTCTAAGCCAAAAGTCACATTTGGAAAACTTTGCGTACAACTTCTCATGCCGCAAGGTTCCAAGTACTGCATGTAGATGTGCTTCATGCTCTTCACGACTCTTAGAATACACCAGAATGTCATCGATAAAAACAATAACGAATTTATCTAGGAATTTGTGAAATACGCGATTCATCAAATCCATGAAAACTGCGGGTGCATTAGTTAGCCCAAAGGGCATAACCAAGAATTCGTAATGACCATAATGAGTACGAAAGGCGGTCTTGGGAACATCATCATTCTTGATTTTTAGCTGATGGTATCCGGACCTTAGGTCGATTTTTGAGAAGAACTGAGCCCCCTGAAGTTGATCAAAGAGATCATCAATTCGAGGCAGAGGATACTGATTACGAATAGTAATCTTATTCAACTCTCGGTAGTCAATACATAAACGCATACTACCATCTTTCTTCTTCACAAATAAGACCAGAGCACCCCAAGGTGAAACACTGGGTCTTATGAATCCTAGATCTAACAATTCTTGCAATTGTTCCTTCAACTCCTTCAGTTCCATCGGGGCCATACGGTACGGAGCTTTAGAAATAGGTTCGGCACCAGGGATTAAATCGATGGTGAATTCTACCTGACGGTCGGGTGGTAATCCTGGTAGTTCATCCGGAAATACATCAGGATATTCACGGACAACGGAGTGGCTATCGATACTATTAACACTAGCAGAAGTATCCTTAATCGATGCTAAGAATCCAGCACAGCCGTTTGATATGAATTTTCGAGCTTTGAATGCAGAGATAATTTTAAGAGATTTATGAGCTTGAGTTCCCTGATATATAATATCAGGATGATGAAGATCACCGAAAATAACACGGCGGGAATGACAATCTATAGTTACGCGATGTCGAGACAACCAATCTATTCCTAGAATAACATCAAAGTCACACATATGTATTGGAAATAGGTCTGCCTTACACACAATAGATTCAATACGGATCGGACAATCTTTATATACAGAAGTGATTACGGATGAATGTTCCATGGGAGTGGAAATGGTTAAAGTATGATTTAAGAGAGTTGGTCTTATCGGAAGGTACTTAGTAAACGAGTGGGATACTAAAGAATGGGTCGCTCCTGTATCGAATAACATATAGATACTACGTTCACCAAGCTGAAGGGTTCCAGATACAGTACCTGGGGCATTAGCAGCGTCAGTAGCAGAAAGTGCAAAAACTCTTCCTCCAACATTGGGTTGGTTATTCTTCTTAGTGTCTTTCTTAGGACACTCCTTAATCATGTGTCCAGTTTGGCCACATCTAAAGCATGCTCCTGTACTTCGGTGACATACGCCCTGATGTCTCTTACCACAAGTATTACATAGAGGATATGTAATCTGATTCGGGTTTACATGTTGATTTAGTGGTTGAGCTCTAATAGGTTCTGCATACAACTGAATCTGGTTTTGAGCAGGCCTCGGGTTTTGCGGTCTAGGTTGCCATGGACGTGCCTGATTTCCAGAGTTTTGATTTCCTTGCACTTTGCGGTCTTGATGCTGTGGCGTAGTGGATGATTGGCCGATTGCCTGCTTCAATTGTCCTTCTCTGTTTCTCTTCTTATTATCCTCAGTTCGAGATAAAAATTCTTTCCTTTCGAACTCAAAAGTTTTGACTGCATCGGCAACTTCGGTGATATCCTTAAATTTCATGTACATGATCGATTTCCGAATTCGATCATTGACTGCCCATTTGCATTTCTCTGCCTGGGCTTCTGCTGATCCTGCAATGTCTCCTACAATACTAGCCAACCTTGAAAATCGAGTAATAAACTCAGAGGCTGGTTCATCACTCCCCTGTCGAATCACTGCATACTCCCTGATATAAGCTTCTTTATCAGCGGTAGAAAAATACTTGTCGTAAAAGATGGTACGAAAGTCGACCCATGAAAGATTAGCGTCGAATTCATCCCCTCCTTTGACTTGCTTATATCCTTCCCACCAAGTTTGTGCGTCATCTTCAAGTTTGTAGGTAGCCAATCTAACTTTGTATTGCTCCGGAACTCCAAGAACTCCGAAGATCTTTTCAACATGAGCTATCCAGTTTCTAGCTTCGACTGGATTAGTAGCGTGACTAAAGGATTTCGGCTTTTGTTTTTGAAATTTAGCGATCCATATGTCTATACTATAGGTAGTATGGTTCGTGGTATTTTCACGAGTTTCTCCACCAGAGATTGGATTCGTGTTATTACGTTCTGGATGACGAGTTTGTTGAATAACGGCCTCAGCTGTTTGAGCAACAAGGTTTGGAAGCAACCCGGCAACAGCCTGGTTGATAGCATTAATTACGTTTGGATCAACTGGAGTCTCATTCGAAGAAGTGTTGTTACGTACATGGTTAGTACGAGTACTCCTACGTAGCGGACGACGAGGAGGCATCTATAAGAATAGACATAGGAGTTAAACCAAATAAGAGATCAAGTTGAATCCTATCATAGATATCTACCCATTCCTCACAGGTTTTAATTACTATCTTCAAGTTTTCTACAGGAAAGAGCCTTTGCTCTGATACCATAGCTGTAACACCCCAACCCAGAAGGGCTGACGTGTCACAATAACAGTATCATAAACAAAAGTCATAATTCCATTTATTTATTTGATAAAGATACAATCACACGATTACTAAACTTAAGTTAATATACAAGTGGAGACATTCGACTTCATTAACTAACATCTTCAGATTTATTCCTAGGCTTTATTCTTCTCTCTTTACCCCGTCTGAAGTAACCTATGAACCTGTACATACAAAAATTTACGGAATGAGCCAAATGCCCAGTACGGAATAATAGGCTCAAATAACAAGTAACGCTTTATAGAAAATGTTATTCGGATGAAACTTTATATGATATGATGCCAGTAACGTAATTTCATACGGATGTACCCATGAGCAAAACTTAAAACGTGACAATACACAGGTAGCTACTCCTGCATAATTATCACACGAGATGGCGAGTTGGCATACCCGATATCCACCTCCTTAACTTAAATTCTAGGATCGATCCATACGCCTCCTAGTAGCATTGTACCTCACTTGTACCTAGGGACGCCGTGAACTAATCTCTCCGTCACGGATGGAGCACATGATGTCGATGCCGCAACAACATGCCCGTGGGACACTCCATGAGAAGCGATACTCAGGGTATCAGAGTACAAATGGTCTTATTCACATAACTTATCAAAAATATTTCCATAACAAGACTTAACATATATTGGAACATGCGATAATGAGTACAACTAAACATAATACTATCGCATGACATGAAAGCTAAACCCAAGGTTATGATTAGAATAGGAATCCAACGGACTGTCAAATGAATCGATAATCAAAGACGTGAGGAATTCTTAAGTAATTTAATGGTTTTATAACAATTTGAATATGAAGAAATAAGGAGTGGGGTAAGGATCCGTACCTTAATAATTCCAAAGTGATGCTACCTTGTGATAATATTTCAGATTTATACGGGCAGAGTTTAGGCTACTGATTAGTCTTTTAACCTAATTTAAATAACAAGCACACAAACTAGGTTAGTAACTTAATACAGCATTTACGATAACTCACGAGATTAAAAACCCTCACAACGAATGACAAAGTGCAATCACTTAAACATCCATCGGATTCACAACTAAGGACAGAGTTTTCCCCCAATTCGGGTGATACTCAACATCCTGTCGGAATCACGATTAATGACAAAGGATAGCCCAAGTTTAAGCAGCACTTAAACATCCATTGGATAATTTCAAATCGATCGGAAAATGAATCGTAGCAGCGATTGAGTTAATACCCTGTTTGCGGCAGCACCCCGCTATACTAATTAGTGTTTTGTGTGTGTTTTGAGAGTATTCGGACGATATCTCAGCGTGTATTTTGAGTTTCTTCGTCGTTTTTGTGCCCAGAATCAAGTCCCAGACACCCCTATTTATACTGGAAATTGGATCCTCCCGCGTGTCGCAGAAGAATCCTTGTTCCCTGTCGCGACTCGCCTGGGATGTCGAAGTAGGATAGGCCTGCTTCGTCACCTGGGTAGCCCTGCTGAGTCGACGTTTCGTGAATTCTAATTTTTTGACAGCGTTTTAAGTGGATAATCGTAAATAGGGAATATCCCCCCCTGAGTTTTAGGGGCCCTGATCCTGATTCTGATTGTTCTGAAAATTTTAGGGTTTGTGCAGAATCATTTGGGTGTCTTAATTAAGGTTTCCTATGGGATATTTTATAAATAATAATAATAGTTTTGGTTGATATACAGAAGGATGGATCATAAGATAAATGTTAGGTTATTATAAATTATTAGTATTCTTTTATTTCTAGGATACTGATTTTAAATTTATGGTTATTACACTATGTATGTCCATTGTGTGCATACTTAGTACATCGTTTTACATTACATTTATGCTATGTATGTCCATTGTGTGCATACTTAGTACATTGTTTTACATTACATTTTATGTTATGTATGTCCATTGTGTGCATACTTAGTACATTTGTTATTCATCACATGCTTACATTTTGATATGACATTTGGTTTGTTTAAATGGGAAAATATACATTCATTAACACCGATCATGCCGCTCGGTAGTAGGTAGTGGTACCATAGGACTTGACAACTCCCATTCCTGAACCCTAGGTTTGTTTGGGTGGAAGGAATGACCGAATCCGAATACATTTCTAGGTGGACCTTAGACTTTGTGCTAGGGTTTATTCTACAGTCGCAAGGCTTGGATGTATGCATTTCACAATACCGCATAGATGTGTATATCAGTATAGCATGCATTTGTTCCACAAAACATAACTTTGATTTAAACCATGTTTTACTTCAATACCTTGTTTTTGTGCATTTTACATATGGTTTAGTTGATATATTTCACTTACCATACATGATATTTTGGATACACATTACATGATTTGCATTAGACATAAACATTTTGACATTGATATACACAATTCATGATTTACATTAGACATAAACATTTTGACATTGATATACACAATTCATGATTTACATTAGACATAGACATTAGACATGGTTTTCATACAAACATTTTGACATTTGATTATACATAAACATTTTACTTTGGTGGTTTGGTTTGAGTAAGTGATTTAAGTAACGAGGCGTGTGTAACACGAGACAAGCATGGTGGATACGCCGCTGGTACTTCCTATATATAAGTGCTTGTATGGTATTACATATCGTAGCGTTATTTGAATTATTTCAATTTAGACATATAACATTTTATACAAATAACATACTTTTCACAATACATTGTTTTACAAATAACTTATCTGATATAAACTCGTTTTACTTAGTTATTTACTTAACCATACATTATTCTCTTATTTATACATATATATCATTTGGTTTATTTACCACTTTTCAAATGATTTACAAGACAAAGCAAATTACAAGGTTCATGACTAAACATTTTCATAAACATAAGTCATGAATTCTATTTTCACAAAACCTATGTATCTCACAGGCATTTTTATGCTGACGTACCTATTTTCACATGTGTTTCAGGATATGACGCTTAGGATTTATCAAGATACACTTAGGCGGACTTGGGCCTTAGCGACAATAAAAGATGCAGGACTAGTTATTTATGTTATGTTTCTTTGATTGTCAAGACATTGTAACTCTCTTTTAATCAATAAAACAATATTTCAATTTCCATGTGTTATGAAACAATGATTCTGTTACAACACTCCCCGACGTTTCCGCCACGTTTTGTTGTTTTACGTGGTTGGGGTGTGACATTGAGAATGAAAGAATTGATAAGAAGTTGATGAGTGATGTTGCATCTTCATATGTGATTGAACAGATTGTTCCGCAACAACCAGATGCAACACCTGTCTTTAACAGTGTTCCACCCCCAATGTGGAGTCATTACACTCAGAAGTATCCAGATGGGGTGGAAGCTGCTTTGAATCTCAAACTGAGAACCATTGAGAATGAGTTACCTGAGAATATTGATGTTACATTTTCTTCGTCCGACACTGACAATGAGTCACAGATGATCAAAACCGTTGTTGACCAAGTGTTAGACGAAGAAAGTGATAACTCGGATTTTGAGACTGTGAAAACTCATTTTGAGAACTCTATTTCTGATACTGAAGAAGATGGTAACTTCTTAGACAGATTTATACCAAAATCAGACAAAGTCGCGAATGATGATCCAATCATTGTGGTTTACACAATGATTGGAACTGACAAGCTTTATTCTGATTTTGAGTATCCGATCCAAAATGTTAGAATTGAGAATGTTGAAAAGGTGTTTAAATTGGTCGAAATTGACATTTCTGAGGTGAACAACAAAGAGTTCTTTTCAAAACCCAAAAAGTCTTTTGTTAAGTTACAACCTAACAACTCGGGAAAGAAAGAGTGGGAGGGAAATGGTGGTAATAACAAAAGAAGTGGAAATAATTTCAAAAACAAAGGGATTGGATTTGAAAAGAAGATGGCTAAGAAGAATGTTAAGCCAAAGGAAAAGATGAGTGATGTTTTCGTTGTTGGTCCAAGTGTTGATGCTGAAAAAGAGTATATTTTCAGTCAAAAAGCCATTGATGATTTCAATGCAGCGAAGAAGTTGAGAGAAGAGACCTACAAATCAACTTTTGTCGAATATGACAAAAGAATTTGTTACCGCTGCAATGAAATTGGTCACATGGCCAAGCAATGCATGAAAAAGCTTGAAAAACCTATTTTGCAAAAACCTATTTTGCAAAAACCAAGATCTAAAACTCCAACTGATAACAAGGGTAAAAAACCAATGATTTCACCAGTTCGTATTTTGAAGAGAGGTGAATCTCTGAAGTCCGAAGAAAAACCAAAATCAACTTTTGAAGTTGGCGAATCTTCGAAAGTCCAAAAGACTTCAAAGATTTATCCAAAAATGAAAGTTTTTGAGAATCAATCTTGGGTGGTGAAACCAAAATCATCAGTTGAAGAGAAAAAGATGGAAAGTGTTTTGAAAACTGAACCAAAAGTTTTTGAAAATAATGTGGATAAACTTGAATTTGAACTTGATAAGTTACTTGAAGAGTTTCCACCGATTAAAAAGGAAGATTTAAAATCAAAAGTCAAACCTGTGGTCCCAAATGTCATTTTTAGTATTCCGAAAGTTGAAGTGGATTGTAATTTGGTCTTTGGTAGTGTTCCGAATGTAAAGAAATCATGGGCGTCATTGTTTGAATAAAGTGCTTTAATGTTTGCAGGGGCTTCCGAAGTCGTACATCTCTAAGTGGATAATGGACAGCGGAGCGTCAAGACGCATGACCGGAATGCTAGCATTGCTTTATGACGTCAAATCTATCAACGGAGGATACGTGGGATTTGCTGGGAATCAGGGTGGAAGGATTGTTGGTCAAGGGACGCTAACGAATGGAGTCATTTCGTTTGATAAAGTGAACTACATAATAGAACTTGAAAACAATCTGCTGAGTATCTCACAGATCTGTGACAAGTCTTTTACCGTACATTTCACTAAAAATGAATGTCTTGTCTTAAAACCTGGTTTTAAAATTCCTGAGGATATGGTGCTGTTACGAGCTCCACGAGAAAATGATTTGTACATACTCGATATGAGCGTCGCAACAACAACAGATCATAAAAAACAGTGTTTTGTGACAAAAACTAAGGCAACCGAAAAAGAATCGATAATGTGGCATCGAAAGATGGGCCACATTCATGTTAGAAAAATGAACTTTCTTGTTCACAATGATTTAGTTGAAGGTGTAAATCTTAAAAGTTTTCATTTAAATGATGATTGTGTAGAATGCAAGAAAGGAAATCAGACAAAGAAGTCACACCCGCAGAAGTTGCTGAATTCAATCAGAGTACCGCTCGAGAGACTCCACATGGATCTCTTTGGGCCGGTTAATGTGAAAAGTATCAGTGGAGATTTATATTGTCTGGTAGTCACTGATGACTTTACTAGATTTTCTTGGGTGGTGTGTCTAGAGAGGAAAGATCAAACATTTGAGTCACTGATGATTGTATTAAAAAAGATGGAAACGCTGTATAAGCTGCCAATCAGGAGAATACGAAGTGACAATGGAACAGAGTTCAAGAATAATCAAATGAGCGATTTCTGTAACGAGAAAGGGATTCTTCATGAATTCAGTGCACCATACACTCCACAGCAAAACGGTGTAGCTGAAAGAAAGAATCGCACCTTGATTGAAACTGCTCGGACAATGCTCGCCGATTCCAAGTTACCAATATTCTTCTGGAGTGAAGCAGTTGCTGCAGCATACTATACACTAAACCGAGTGCTCACTGTGAAGAAATATAAGAAAACGTGTTTTGAACTTCTTCATCGTTACAAGCCAAATTTGAAGTTTTTAGAACCGTTTGGATCACCGTGTACTTTCATTGATCAAGATGGCAAGTTTGGTGCTAAAAGTAATGATGGTTTCTTTGTAGGTTACGCGAGCCCGCTCAAGAGGGTGTTTGTACCGTGCCTGGGGAAGGTAATTCAGGTTCAGCATGTGGATTGTCAGAAACATACTGCGCCACCGCAACTTCCTGGACAAAGATTCCTGTTCGATTATGACAAACTCTGGGAGTCTTTCCAGTTGCCGACCGAGTCGAGTGTAGAGGAACTTGTTTACTTATACCAACAGCAACAATCTAGTTCACATGATCAGGTGCCAAGACCGTTGGTAGTTTCTCAGCCCAACGTGGATACACACGATCATGAGGCAGGTCCAAGTGGAACGACACACGAAGACCTAGAAGAATCAGCTCCTACATTTGATCATTCTGACGACTCAGAATCGGAAGACGGTCCGATTTTTGACGAGGAACCAAATGTTGCATCGACAGAAGCTGTGGATCACACCGGTGATCAAGACATAACGAACTTGCAATCAGAAGTAAATGTGCCTGACACTGCAATGCCAAGACCATTGTCTTATCATCCTTCATAGCAGATAATTGGAGATCAACAGAGCACTTACTTGTTTCTATACATCTGTTGCTCCTTTACAAGAAGAATTCTCACTTAAGTGTTTCATTTCGCAGGTTGAACCCAAAACATATAAAGAAGCTTTAACTGAAGAAAGCTGGGTCAACGCTATGCAAGAAGAGTTGCAGCAGATTGAGAAGCTGGGAGCCTGGAGATTAGTAGATCTTCCTGAAAATCAAAAGTTGATCAAAACAAAGTGGGTATTCAAATGTAAGAGAGATGATAGAGGAGTCATTGTTCGAAACAAAGCACGTCTGGTAGTACAGGGATTCAGTCAGCAAGAAGGCATTGACTTTACCGAAGTGTACGCGCCTGTTGCTAGACTTGAGGCAATAAGAATCTTCCTGGCATATGCATCCTGGAAAGGATTCAAAGTCTACCAACTGGATGTCAAGTCTGCATTCCTATACGGCAAAATCAATGAAGAAGTGTACGTGGGACAACCGCCGGGGTTCACTGATCCACTACACAAAAACAAAGTCTATCTTCTGGATAAAGCTCTTTACGGACTTCACCAGGCCCCGAGAGCCTGGTATGAGACGCTTTCCCAACATCTGTTGGACAACGGGTTCATCAGAGGGACAGTTGATAGTACGTTGTTTACCAAAGAGATTGCAGGACATCTTTTAATTGTGCAGATCTACGTTGATGACATAATTTTTGGTTCGACAAATGACGATTTGTGTAAAGATTTTGAGAAGGTGATGAAAACAAAATTTGAGATGAGTTCAATAGGGGAGATGAAGTTTTTCCTAGGGCTCCAGGTGGAGCAGATGCCCGAAGGAATCTTCATTCATCAAACTAAATATGTGAACGATGTTCTGGAAACGCATTTTACGGTATTTGAACTCCCGCCCAGACATCATGTATCCGATGTGTTTATGCGCCCGTTATCAATCCAGCCCACGCCAGTCACACCTGACAATCGTGAAACGCATTTTACGGTATTTGAAAGGTTGCCCAAGCACCGGCTTGTGGTATCCTAAGTCTGGTGATTTCTCTCTCACAGGTTTTGCTGATTCTGATTATGGTAGCTGCAAGCTGAATGCTAAGTCCACCACTGCAGGGTGTCAGTTCTTTGGAACTCGACTTGTCACCTGGCAGTGCAAGAAACAAACCTCAGTAGCGCTCTCTACATGCGAGGCAGAATACGTTTCGACCTCGAGCTGTTGCTCTTAGATCCTTTGGATCCAACAGCAGATGCGAGACTTTGGTTTGCAGTTCTTGGACACACCGATATTCGTGGACAATGAAGCAGCAATTAACATAACGAAAAACCCGGTTCACCATTCTAAAACAAAACACATCGAGATTCGACATCACTTTATTCGTGATTGTTATGAGAAAAAATTGATTAGAATTGAACATATACACACCGATGAACAGAGGGCTGATTTTTACACCAAACCGTTTGATAAAAAGAGATTTAACTATCTTTTGAAATTAAATGGGATGAAAAATCTGTTTTCTGGGAGGGTTATAGAATGTGAAGTCGAGGAGGACGGCGATCTGATGTGATCCGCGTTACGTAGTCAAGTTTTTGTACAGTTTATTTTCTGCTTTCGATAAAAACCAAAACCACAAAAATATGTTCTTGTTTTTAGGGGGAGAAAGTTTGCAGAAAAATACAAAAACATGATAAAATTTTCAAAATCCAAAAACATTGAAAAAGTAAAAATGAGTTTGTGTAAAAAAGGGGAAATGATAGTACATCAGCTAGACAGATACAGTACGCTAAAGAAATGTAATGTTTAATATGTGTTATGCAGTCTCGCTAATGATGCGTCGATAGGTTTTTACACTTTTAGTAGATTTGTTTGGGATATAAACATAAATAATTACTTGCTTGCATGTGGGGAACATCTCCAGGATATATGGGTAACCCCCGAAATCTTGTTTGAAAGGTCCCTCTTTTTGAGATACTAGGTCTTTATGCTCAGTAATATCTAGGGTATTATTCCGGGACTTCTAATAATGCGGAAGCAATGGCCTAGTCCCCGAATAATACTTTCTGCAATGCTTGAAATATAGCCTCCCCTCAGCATAAAAAATGATGAAACATTGCAAAATGCTAATCATGTGCTGTTGTAAAAAAGATTCTCTAAAGGGAACCCACCAAAAGTCGAACCGTCATCTCTCTGCTGAACGGAAGTTCTGACCTGAGCTCTCACGGTTTCGCATCTAACCCATTACAGATATCATCTGTGGTATACTCACCTGTAAGACTGAATATTGGGATCTGGATACGGGAGTATATTCTGAGGTGGGACACATGTAAAAGTTTAAGTCTTAAAACACTAAATCCGTATCCTGAACAAGTTGAAAATTGTGTGAAAATTTAAGAGGATCAGTATATCGACAATCAACGCGAATTGTTTAATGCTTAAAATGTAATCAAGCTTAACGGTACTTATGTCTTGTGGACAGTTGATATGATCCCCTAACACACTCACAAAAATATTGTGTGTACAGTATTCTGCTTATCATATTATAAAATTCAAAAAGATTTTCATTTCATTTTTATTTTTGACATCGGACGTTGGGGATCAGATGATCAAAGTCTTATGTGCAGAGCATGTCTGGATCATAAGGTTTGGGTAAGCAGAAGTTTGAAAAAGTGATCGGTAATTGCTTGAATGTTCAAAAGTTCATTAACTTGAACTTAAATTGTTTCAGAAAGTCAGCAAACTTCATAATGTGGTTAACCAAGGTCATTAACTTGGACTTGGTAGGCTGAACAGTTGACCAAGGTCATTAACTTGGACTTGGTTAACTGGGTGTGTCGGTAAAATCTGAAAAAGTTAAAAATTTGAAATTTTGAAAAGGTTATTTCGCTTGAAACTTCTTATTTCGCTTGAGTGGTGATTCCGCTTGAACTGTCTCAATGCCCATTTCAAGCGAAATCAGGTGGCCTATAAATAGAGGTCTTATTCCGCTCGAATAACTCATTTGTGTTATTCCGCTTGAAACCATCTGTCTCCGGCGATTTCAAGCGAAAGCCTTAGATCTTCGATTTACAGCCGTTATTCTGCCAAATTTTTGTTAGAAATCCTGATTTTAGTTGGTTTGCTCAACTATTATCATGGGAAAGGTGAGTTTGATGATCGATTTTACTCAGATTTGTTTGATTTCATGTTGTCGGCGATGAATAGAACTCGTTACGTAGATCTAGGGTTTATATGTTAACTAAAATGAACAATAAACATGTGTGTGTGGTCGGAATTCATTGTAGATCAGTCTTAGAGTTGTGATTGAATCAGATTTGTTGGTTATATTTGAAAGACGATGAACAGGTATTTCGGACTTAGATCTAGGCTGTTTTTGTTGATAAAATTGGATAAAAATCATACCCACATGCTCGGAATCTATCATAGAACAAACCCAATTGTTTGATTTCATCATCAGAAAAGTTTTGAAAATGTGTTCATGATTCCGCTTGAAACAGTTGATTTCGCTTCAAATGATATTCCGCTTGAAATATACATTTTTTTAAAACAAGTGATTTCGCTTCATACTGTCATTCCATATTGTATGTGATTTCGCTTGAATGATGTTTGATGAGAAAAATTTTCAAAATGTTTGATTTATTTGTATTGTGTTGATTTTCAGGCTTCAAATGTGATTTTTGATCCATTGCATAACAGTTGTTGTGATTTTGATGAGGATAAGATTCCAAAGCTGTCCGAATTTAGGAGTATTCTAGAGTTTATGAGAAGATTGCCAATTCAGAAAGCGTTGACGAATCAACATCTGGTGTTCAAATCTCATATCAAACGTTTTTGGAAGCATGCAACATATGATGAAGAGAGCAAAGTGATCAATTCGCTTGTTAAGCTAAATGGTGAAAAGAAATCAATTATTATTTCAGAGGCTCTTGTTCGTGAGGTGATAGATTTTCCGGACGATGAAAAGTCTCCATCAGAGTTTCCAGAGAGGATGGTCAAAGGCTGTATGCTGCGGATGGGTTATGCTGGTGCTCTAAACAGTGCTAATTACTTGAAATCAAAGTTTACAAAGCCATACAAGTTTCTTATTCACTCGGTGCTGCATGCTCTAAGTCATTGTAAGGGAGGTTATGATGCTATGAGAGATTATCAAATGAACATGGTGACAGCTCTCGTATTAAACAAGAAGTATAATTTTTCGAAGATTGTGTTTCATTATATGGTTGAAAACATTACTTCAAAAAGCAAAACTTGGGTGTATCCACGGTTTGTTCAAATGATGATAGATCATGCCTATCCAGAGCTTGAAAGAGATGAAAACAATGATCTGTTGGTGTTATCTTACATGAGTAATGATTCTTTGAAACAATTGGCCAGATATCATCCGAATCATCCAGAGCCAAACACTAAAGTTGAATTTTTTGGCTTCATCAAGGATAAGAATTATGTAGATCCAGATCCTGTTAATCATCAGAACTGGAGAAATGAGGAAGAAATGAAAGAGAAGAGCTATGCAGATGAATTAAAGATACTTGAAGAATTCAAAGGAACTCGAAACGGTTGGTTCGTAAAAGAAAAGAAAAGGAGGGGCAGGAAAGCTACTCCTAAAGTACAAGTAGAAGAGGGTTCGTCTTCTCAACCCAAAAAGCGTCAAAAGAAAGCTGCTAAAACATTGCTTGTTGATGAATCAGAGGAGGAAGTTGAAGCTGAAGTTGAAGCTGAAACTGAAATTAATGTTGAAGGAGATGTTGGTTTGTCTCCTGAGTCTACAAAGTTGTTGAAATCTCTTACTGATTTTAATTCTAAAAAGAAAGAAGCAGCTGGTGATGAAGAAAGTGATGATGTTAACAAAAGTACAACAAGTTCTTCTGAAGATGAAGTTGATGAGACTGAACGTTATAAGAAAGTCATATCTGCTGTAGTGAAAGAGAAACAGAAAAAGAGAAAAAGGAGTGGTAAAGATGATGATGATGTGTATATTCCTTCTCAAGAAAATATTGAAGATGTTCAAACACCTCCATCATCAGGTGGTAAAAAGAAAGCTGGTGCAAGAAAGAAAGTTGTTACTCCAAAGATGAAAAAATCGTTGAAGATCCTGAAACCTATCCAACAACCCACACCACCACCATCACCACAACCTGAACCACAACATCAACTATCACCAATCCAATCACCACTTCACAAATCACCTTCTAGACAACCATCACCATTACATCAAACACCACCACATTTATCACCACTACACCAAACACCAATCCAAGAACAACCTATTCTAACTTCACAACAAATTTTTCAAACACCACCACTCACACAACCACCTGTCCAAACTACACCTGGTTCTTCTAGTTACAAAACTTTTCCAAGTGTTCCAGAAGGTCTTAATCTTGATATTGGTGATTTCAATTTTGCAACTGATGAGCAAGTTAAGTTTTTGGAAAAGAAAGTTGAAAAAGTTTTAGCTGAGAAAAAGAAATTGGAGAAGTGTGTAACGACAGTCGAAGCTGAGAATTCTTCATTGATTAAGAAAGTTGAGTCTGATAAAGCTGAGATTGATATTTTGAAGGTTAAAGTTGCAGAGTTGGAGGAAGAGAAAACTCGAAAAGATCAACAAAATGAATATTTCAAGCTGAAAAATAAAGAGTTGGAAGCAATCAAGGCTCGAAATGATCATGAAAATTATATGTTGAGAAAAGTATTAGAGAGTGTGGCCTCTAGAACAAAAATTTGATGAAATAAAGATTGAGGAGGTTAGAGCTCAACGTCAAGCTGAAATTGATGCTCAGATGATGAACAAAGGCAAAAGTCTTGAAGGTGAAGTTTCTGAAAAGGCAATAGTTGTATCTGAACCTATAGTAGAACCAGTATTATCTGTTCTGCCAATTTCGTCAGTTTCTGGTATATTTGATGCTGATGTTGAAATTGATGATCTTCTTGGTAATGATGAAGAAGATAATGATGAAGAGGATGATGATGAAGATGACGAAGATGATGTAATCTCTGCAAGTAGTAGTGATGATGACAATGATGGTAATGATGACGATCAGGGTACTTCTGGTGTTAAAGTTTCTGAAGTGTCAAATGAACAAACTGTTGATGATTATATGCATGACGATGCAAATGAAGATCATGAAAGTGCTGAAAATGAGGGGGAGAATGTGGATGATAAGAATGTCGATGAAGCTGAGAAGTTGATTCTTCGTATTGAGCCTGAGGTAGAAGAAGGAGAGATCAGGCACACGTATACTTTGGATGAAGTTCTCAAGATGTTTAATGTTAATGAAGATGAGTTCAAATTTGATTTCGAGGAAGAGCTGAATGCGTTCGATATCAACCAACAGCCCGAGTATCAGTACAAGTATGTTGAAGATGCTGATCTGTATGATAGGGTTGAAGTCGAAGATTGTAGTGATGAAGAGAATGAGAATGTGGATACTTCTGATTTTCCTACTCTTGTTGAGTTCTTCAGTCAAGAAAACAGAGATGAACTGAGGAGAAAAGTTGCTGAAATTTTGAAAGATAAGAACTTTGATGGCACTACTAAAGATCCACAAAAGGAAGAAAGAAAGAAGTGGTTAGACAAAGTAATGAAAGAAAGTTCAAGAGGCCACTGAAGTTTTATAGCAGAGACAGGAATGTGTCACTAGGTGATATCATCAGTTAGGGATTTCTACCACATGTGAATGCATATGCTATCAGAAGAGAATACGGTGTACAGTACTTTGAACGTCTTTATGATATCATGTCACTACCTTGGTGGGATGTAGAAGAGTTGTCAAAGGTCAGAACTCTGGGCTATCCTATTAGAAAGAATGATGTGCCTATGTGGGGTTTGATAAAGTATGAATCGTTGAAAAATTTCAAGCACTGGAAGCCTCATTACCCAAAGAAAGTGAGAAGAGTTAATCCTGAAACTGGAGTTGAAGAAACAATCTTGCATGTGAAGAAACCAAGAGTGATCAAGAATATCCCTATGCCAAAGATGGAACAAGAGTTCTATAAAGGTTTTGTTTGTTGGGTATACAGTTGTATATCGACTGAAGCTGTGATTACTTACAGGGCAGAGAATGAAGTCAGAGAAATCTTTGTGTATGATCCTCTGTGGCTAGTGAACTGCTCTGAGAAAGACATAGAATGTTTGTTTGTGAACAAGATATGGTTTAAAGCTGAAGATAGAGAACAAGCGATGCAGTTTCAGAAAGTTGTGTCTATTTGTTTTCAAAAGGGTATCAATGCTGACAACAAATGGAATTCTAAGTGGCGAAAGATTGAAGAAGAAGAGAAATTAAAGACTGAGAAAGAACGAAAAGCTCGTGAAGAAAAATATAGATATCTTCGTGAGATGTTTGCACAGAGACAAGCTGCTGAAGAAAAGAAGAAGGTTGAAGAGAACGAAAAGCTTAGGAAGCTGCTGTTGAAAAAGCCTAAGCCGAGGGAAGAGAAATTTAAGTCGCTATGAAGAAAGAGTTGAAGACCAGACTGAAGACTCCGACAATATCCAAGGGGGAGTTTGTTGGTGCATAATGTCTACAGCCTACGTCTTAAGTCTAGGTCATGTTTGTATAGGGTTTACAGGGGTCTAAATGTAATTTTATGTGAATTTGATGTAATTCCGCTTGAAATGACACTTGGTCATTTCAAGCGAAATCAGAAGTTGTGATTCCGCTCGAAATGACATGTGTCATTTCAAGCGAAATCTGATGCCTATATATAGGCTAGTCTTGTTTCTCATTAGGCACTGAACCACAAGTTGTATACCGAACTGCTGCTGGATTTTCTAGTGAAATATTAATGAGAAACGTGTGTTAAAGTTATATACTCTGTTTTCTACTCATATTCTATACTGATTCAGCTCTGTTTGTTTGATTCCGCCTCTCAAACAGTGTGTATTGCCTCTGATTGACTCACTTGGTCGGTAAATCGATCCTACACGGATTGCCGTTCGATCGGATTGCCATCCGAACGGACAGCCGTCCGATCGGCTTACACTTGGTTCCACACTTAAACTATTGTTTCAACTATAAAGGATCTGAACGTCGAACGGATTGCCGTCCGATCGGGTAGCCATCCGATCGAACGACCACCCGACCACGTGATGTTTGGAACTTCTACACTTAACAATTTTCAACATGTTAAATGCATTACTAGTTCTAACAGATTGTCACCCGATCGGTAGACCATCTGATTGGATGAAAACACTGTTGTGAACTTGTTCTCTGAGAAATGCCTCACCGAACGGATCGTCATCCGATCGAACTGCCGTTCGATCGAACGACCTGAAAGGTAGAGAAACTTCTCTGTTTTCAAAATGCTACAACGAAAACTTCAAAAGTCAAACCATCATACATAAACACATCACTACCAAACAAGATGACAATCTAATTAAATGGCCATCCGATCGGATGACCATCCGAACGGATTGCCATCCGATCGACTGGTCATCCGACCGGATTGCCATCTGATCGAATTACCGTTCGTCACTTGGTATTCTTTTCACCGTTTTACGCGTCGCTTATCGTCTATGCTATCGTTAACTGTTCAGGCTAATCTCTCTCAGCGCTCCCTTCAATCCAAGAGAGTGTTTACTTGTTAAACACAATCTGTGAGTATACTCGATCCCTTTTTGCTTTATGCACTTTTGGGTGTTACATACGTTACTTATTCTAAATCACAATCGACACACAACGCAAACACTATTTAAACGCTAACCGTTACTGCATGCTACGTGTTATTCGATGAATGCTTGTATGTTATGTTAACACAGTGATTGATGCCTGACACCTTAGCAACGATAGTACTATAGTTTGGACTCAGCACCTGTCGTGGACAGGGGTTGTTAAGGGCTTTACTTCACGTGTCCCAGTGGGGATATGTGTTGCGCATTCTACAACTCGTAGTCACGTCTTGCATATTTCTCTGTCGATAACCTACTAGCTTTCGCTTTATACATGTTACATTCTGGTTATGCGTAAACTATCCCGAACTCTATATGCTATTATCAAACTTGTATGCTCACCTTTACACTATGTGTATTGACCTTTATTTTAACGTATGTGACAGGTGTTTAGGACGCTATCTGCTAGGATGCTTTGCTTACTTGTCATGGAATCAAGTAGGATCGAGAGTCTAGAAACAAAAGCAATTTATTTATTTGAAATCTGAGTTGTCGAACATGTTTTGTTTTGAGAATATTTAAGTCTGTAGTAATTAAGTTACTTAATGGGTTATGGTATGGGACATAATATTAACTATTTGGTAATTTAGTCGTTATGGAATTTCTCTTGACAATCTGTTCGCTCAGTGCCGCGCCCCGATGTTTTCGCCATCGGTTGGGGTGTGACAGATTGGTATCAGAGCCATAACTATAGGGAATTAGGCAAGACTCGACCTAGTCCGGGTCGATGTCTTAGAAACGACCTAGTCTATAGTCTAAGTACCAACAGACCGACTTGTGCATACCCTGTAGGGGTTTTGTACGAGCTTACTTGCTATTCTCGCTCACACTCGCTATACACTATCACTGCACATCGAAAACGAACGGGTGATTATGTGACAACCCTCACAATTACAGGTACTGTACAAATTAATTAATTTCGATTATGTGCTTAATGACTGTGCTTGATTACAACTGACACCTTAAACTGCTTACTGATTTATGTTACATACATACATGTGCATCACTTTACATACAGTCACTCTATTCATTACACATCAACATTAGTGACATACTTGATGCACTCAGCACAGTTAACACACGGAACGGTTGATTCAGAAATAATGCTGACAATGCCAGCACATAGACAGACAATGTTATTTTGGCCAGTATGAGCCAGGTATAGAGTACTACACTGGTTTGAAGTGTAGGGAAGTGAGGACCATAAGACTGCGTCATTAGGTGATAGACATAGTGCCGGGAAGTGCCTAAGACACACTTTGAATACAGAATTCTGCATTCTTTTATAAAATTCAGCATTTTATTATACCAATAGAAGACACAAATATGGCAGAGTGGTCCTGTATACTTTCCTAAGTGCCAGGAATGATTTCGTTACAAAAAAGATGCATAAAAGACACTATACGGTACAATTTAACACTTTAACGGAACGATACGTAACCGAACAACCGGACATTACCCGGGACACTAAATTTTTGTCAATGACATTGCTTTACTATTTTTGGTTAGCCATGATCCCCATTTGCCATAACAACCACTAGAAACCTATAACTAAACTATCACCACATTACTTACATTCTAACTACCAATTGCTAACTAGTTGGAAAATTTGCAAATATACCCCCCCCCACAACCGAATTTTTCAGCCATTGGGACCCACCCCATCACTCCCCATGCTTCAAATATTTGTTTAGATTTTAACTCATCATTAGATTTGATTTAGCTTGTGTAAGTAGCCAAAATATGACAAGAAATCTTTATAAGTGTGGAGTTCCAAGGTTTGCAATCATACCATCTCTTACACTCTCTCCTCTCACTCTCTCTCCCCCCTATTTCAGCCCCCCATAACCGAATTCCCCATCACCACCACTTTAACATCACTAACTTCATCATACTCAAGCTCCATTCAAGCCTTGAAGGTGTTTCATGAAGGTTGCAAGTTGAGAAGCATTCAAGGAAGCTTTGTTCTAATCTTGTCATCATCTTTTCTCACTATCATCTCCACTAAGATTCATCCCTAGCTTTAAGCTAGTAGTAAGTCCTTGATTAAACCTTTAGTCATCTTGTTTTGTAGTTTAAAGTATAGTATAATACTATTTACAAGAACATTGAATGGATTAAAACAATAAATAAACTTGCTGATTGGAATTTCCAGCCAACTTCAACAGGCTGTAACTGGGTCATTTTAAATCGAAAAACAGAGTTTCTGTAGTCTAAATTATGTATTTTTGAACAACCGAACAAATGGCACTGGAATCGTAATTTTTCGAGGTCGTTTACTATTTTTAAGGAACTGTTTTTAAACAGCAGCTCAAGCTGCGATTTTTCTGCTGAAAAAGTGTGTTGTGTTCGGAGTTATAACTCGAAACCTGAGTAGAATCAGCTCATGGGATTTTCACTGTAGATGGTCACTGTTGTTTCCGTGATCCTCCAACTGGAATTTCGTCGATCGGACTTACGATTAATTTTTAGTAAATTTTTCCGTAAACTGAAATCAGAAAGTAACAAATCTGATTGCAGTCGGGTAAAAGAATTTTTATAAAATATTGGTAAGGAACTGGACCCCGATGTTTTTACACAATAAAATTTGGAACGTTTATGACATCCTGTAAAAATTTGAGAATTTTTGGAAAAGGTTAACTATTTTATTAAAATGCTTGAAAACAGTCCAGTTTTGTTTAATAAAGCTGAAATGACGTAAGTAGTGTATTTCATGTTTGATTGTCGGGTTGGCTATGTGGGAACAATCTACGGGATATTTGTAAAAGAAAATGATATGCTATTAAGCATGGACACCTCTATTTACAAAGGAGACTATGGCGAAATTTTCCGAAAATTCTAACACTTAGTAAATATTTGCTTTCTAAGACTAGAGTTTACTAGAACATTGAACGAACAAATACCCCAACATGACACATGATTAAGTTAAAATATTAACTACTTTGACAAATATTTATCACGCGAATCAATATAAGTAACGCAACTCTAAACATTAAACTCTAAGCCAAGGCACGGCTCGTTCGTCTAATAGACATTAGTACGTGTAGCTTGTCGTGTAGCAGACAAAGTTTGAAATACGGTACAAGACGCACTACTGTGAGTTCATGTCCCCCCCTTTTCTCTTAACTGTTTTCAGTTTTATAACTTCGGGGGTGAAATACATGTTACATACTACTACAGACAATTACGATTGGTATGGTCAGCTAAGGAAGGAACTGTTAGATTATGTGATTGGGTAGGAGAAATCTTGAGACCATTAGTCCTCGTAGTACGATCGATGGATGCAAGTGATAGGATTATTTGAGCATAACAAACCCCACCCATGCGCCCTAGGGTTGGACCACGTGGTGACCTTGTCTTAACTACACCCATGCGCCCTCAGGTTGGACCATGTGGTGACCTTGTCTTAACACCACCCATGCGCCCTCAGGTTGGACCATGTGGTGAGCTTGTCTTAACCACACCGATGATCCCTCAGGTTGGACCATGTGGTGACCTCGTCTTAACACCACCCATGCGCCCTCAGGTTGGACCATGTGGTGACCTTGTCGTAACACCACCCATGCGCCCTCAGGTTGGACCATGTGGTGACTAGGCCCTATCCCCTCCCATGGCCCGCAGGTTGGACCATGTGGTTACGCAATAACTGATATGTTTCCTTATTTGCTTTCATACCAGAGTTTACAAAACATACATACTTACAATGATTATAAAGGTTTATTCGCGCGCACATACTAAACACATGAACTCGCTCAACTTTATGTTGATTTTTCAAACTACATGTATTTCAGGAAACTAGTGGATCTGGCACGGTATGCACGTATTTTCAAGCTGCGTTTGAATAAAGGAGTCACTCAGGGTTGTAGGGTTTAGAAGGTGTAACCTCTACCTGGACGGGTTACATATCTCTAAATCTAGTTTTGTTTAAGGTCTTTGCCAAGTTTTATGAACTCATTTAAATAAGTCGTGGTTTGTAACTTATTTTGGGAATTGATGTTTTAAGACAAGTATAATATGGTATTTTTCTAAACTCTATTTATGGATGAACATCTCATGTTTTTTTATCATATAGCATTGTTATGATTGATTGCTATGGTATTAAGAAGTCACACCAATAACCCACGCTTCCGCAAAAGCCAGGGTGTGACAACTTGGTATCAGAGCCTCGATCATAGCGAACTAGGATTCTTTGTCGAGTCTAGACTATGATCATCAGGGCTCTCACGAAAATGTTTTCAAACAATTTTTACATTGCATACACTAAACGTCCAGATCCAGGGCACAAACATTTTTATAAACAAAAGGCACAAATACACATTTCCAAATTTATATTTATAATCCAGTCTTAGAGGCTGAGGGAGGATCAGTCTTAGAGGCTGAGGGAGGATCAGTCTTAGAGGCTGAGGGAGGATCAGTCTTAGAGGCTGAGGGAGGAACGGTCTTAGAGACCAGGAATTTAGCCATAAAGACTAGGGAGTTGGTCTTAGAGGCCAGGGAGTTAGTCTTAGAGACTAGGGAGTTGGTCTTAGAGGCCAGAGATTTAGTCTTAAAGACTAGGAGGATTTCTTGCTTGCGTTGATTGTGACTACATACTTTTATTATTGCTACCTACATGCTTAATTGCTAATTATTGATAAACGGGCATATGTGGTAGTTATTGCATACACTAATTGTTAATAATTACTATGGATATACATGCTACTCACCGGCACAGATGTCACTCTATTTAGAGAACGAGTTATCAGACATTGATAACCTTACGACCACCGCCACAGATAGTGAGACTACATCTGCGCCAGAGACATTTACGTCAGACACGGAGAGTGATCCTGATATGCTGACTAAGGATGAGGACGACTTCCAACAGTCTGCGCTACCAGATTTTGGTAATACTTTATCTTTGATGATGATTTCTCTGACAAGAATCTTTCTGTCACTCTTGTCTCAATCCATGACCACTCTATCACTGGTCACCCCAAGGGTGAACACACCATGGCTCCGATCCTCGATGACGCGCCTCATGTGTACATTTCTACTGAAGGTTGGATACTCGACAAACAATTTATGACGACGTTGACATGTTTTATCGATGGTCCTCCTGCCGACGCCCATGATGATAGAAAATTAGACGAGAACACTGCTGCAAATTTCACTTCTTAAGACCCCTGTTAACAAGCTATCCTCTGATTCTTGCATGCATTCGATATCAGACTCCTTTGAGTCTGTGACATTTACAGCCTCATAGATGGCCGGAATACAACTTTTTACTACTGACACAGACAACGACGTCGTCATGACTGCGGCATTATCACTTGCTCGAGGCACCACACCGTTACACGACCCAGAGTCTACCCCTGAGCTAGCTTCTGCACCTTTGTGGGACAGTTTGATGTTGCACCTGCTGAACCCACACCTTTACTTGACCATGTTTCTTTTGGTTTACCAGGCATTGCATCCCTTATACCCGACCCAGTACCTGTGCCCAATGCTTTTCCTATCAGTTGAGACGTTTGTTCCTGCACCTTCACCCGCTGATGTTGCTCTTGTGAAAACCGACGTCCGTTGCACCAACATGCCTATTGCTTACTTTTAAGACATACCCGCACCCCGGGAAGGTACTCCAGGTCAGCACCTGTGTAACGATCCCATTCGCTACTGCAGTATTTTCTCCAACCTCACAGGCCGCACCGTTTGCTACATTCGCCTCTACATCGCTGGACGAGCCAATTTGATGATTCCTATAATACACTATGCAAAATTTTGACCGTTACCATCTCTCACATTATGGAGGCCACACACAAGAGGAGTTACCCCTGTAACATCAGTTACAGTTTGAAGTTATGCGTCGCAGAATGTTGGAGCTCGAGCTGACACCACATTTGGCAACTCCAAATGCATAACATTGCACAACTGAATACATGATTTAAGTGTTTACATCACAAGACAGCATATTGCCTGAAGAGTTTATGTTTCTGATGCTCATTTCTTTACTATCAAACGGCAAAGCAGATAATTACTTCGACGTATACACAAGCCCGAGGAGGAAGTCCACGCATGTTAACGGTTTACTTTCTTTTTCTCCTCTACATCAGTCACCAGTATAGTTGGTTTCTGGATTCATACAGATTGCATTACACTTTGGTAAAAACACTAATGATAAGCCGAGATCGTGGAGACTTTTAGAGACCACATCTGACTACGAAATTTTGATACACTAACATATTTAGTGGACAAGGGTAGGGTGACCCTGTATTCCTGTTAATGTGATACATTTTGGAAGACAACACAATGGTAGCCAGGGAATAATGAGAAGCCAATCATCTTTAAAACTTGCGACCATACTTATGACTAATGACTAATGAAAAACTCAGTCGCCATATTCTCACTAAGCACGTTGTTGGTCCATATGTTTGTACAATAGCTGCGATGCTATGTGCTGGTTTCTTAAGTCCTCATTAAATACGCTCACACCTACATGTTTGTGCTTTAATGTTATTGCTTGCTATGATGAATTCTTATATACGAATGTATACACACCACCTAGGTCATATTTGTTAAGTGGATGCATATGTGCTTATGTCCTTAATAAAGACCTGACCTACCTAATCTTCTTCTTAGAAGATGCCGCCACGAAGGAACACTGATACCAACAACCCTCTACCAACGACGGAGGCGAAATTACAAGAACGCATCTCACAGGCCATCGCACAGCATGAGGCCCTTCGCTCCGAACATAGCGGGGGTACCTCAGGAAATAACCCATCCAACGGGTGCACCTACAAGCATTTCTTGGGCTGCAGGCCCTTGGAATTCAACGGCACTGGGGGTGCCTTAGCCCTTGTGCGCTGGATTGAGAAGACGGATTCTGTTCTACGGGTGAGCAAATGTGCCCCAGAGCATCAGGTATCGTATATTTCCGGATTGTTTCAAGATGGGGCTCTGTCATGGTGGAACCTTCAGGTTCAGACGATGGGCGAGACCGCTGCGTATGCATTAACATGGGACAAACTGAAAGAACTAATGCATAAGAAGTACTGTTCAAGAGCAGAAATCCAGAAATAGGAGACTGCGTTCTGGAACTTGAAAATGGAAGGTCCAAAGATAGCTGAGTACGTGCAGAAATTTCATGATCTGTCTCGGATTGTCCCCTACATGGTGGATCCAGAGTTTAAGAGGATCGAACGCTTCATTGGGGGATTGGCACCTCAGATTCTAAGTCTGGTGACAACATCAAAGCCTCAAACAATTAATGAAGCAATTGACTTAAGTGTGACGCTCACTGAAGAAGCAGGTAGGTTGGGAAAATTCTCAAACTCCAAGGAGAAAAAGGAGACTCATGGGGAGTCATCTGGTGAGAACAAGAGGAAGTTTACCAATTTCAAGAAGGGTACTTGGGCAGATAACATCAATGCCAAGAAGGAAAAAGGGTACACGGGTATCCTACCAAAGTGCGACAACTGTCGACGTCACCATAACGGGCGATGTAGATATGGAAAATGTGGTAACTGTGGCAAGGTGGGACATGTCAAGGAAACGTGTCGGCAGGATACTGAACATGGAAATAAAGGTCAAGATGGTAGCGGAAATCGCGGAGGAAATAACGACGACAACAACTATCAAGGCAGGGATGGTGACGATCAATGCCGTGGCCAAGCGTGTTTTAATTGCGGTGATGTGGGGCATTTCAGGAAGTATTGCCCTAAGAACGCTCAGGCACGTGGATGAAAGCTCAACAGCGGGGATAGAATCCAAGCGTGGATATCGGTACGTCTCATAATAGTCAATGTTATGTTCTATTTGACAGTATGGTCAAATTTTAGCTTCAGAAAATATAGTTGTTTTAGTAGTAAGTAACCTAGATACCCAGTTCTCGATAGAACAAGCCTAAGGGAAGCTTCGACGTGATAATTGGGATGGACTGGTGGTCGAACAACCAGGCGGAGATTGTCATCCGCACCTCGACGACAAACGGAGAAACGATCGTGATTCATGGAGCAGGATACGCTCCTACGGATTATCAGGCAATGAAGACACGAAAATTTTCGCACAAAGGATGTGTTGCATTCTTGGCTCATGTCGTGGGAAAAGAAACCGAAGAACCAAAACTCGAAGATATCCCTGTGATGGGGGAATATCCTAAATTCCCTCCCCGAAGACTTGCCAGAATTATATCCTCAACGACAAGTCGAGTTTCGCATCGATCTGATTCCAGGCACCGCACCTGCAGTCAATACACCTTAGCAACTTACACCTTCGGAGATGCAAGAATTGTTAGTGTAACCTCAGAAGTTGATAGAGAAGGAAGATAACAGACCAAGATTCCCTTTTGGGTAACCACAATTCTGCTCGTCAATAAGAAGGACGATAGCTTTCATACAAACATCAACTACCAGGAGCCGGACGAGCTAACCCACGAGAGTCGGTGACTCTTGCTAAGGATTAACGAATTACTTATGTAACTAACTGTGAGGACCCAACTACTATTTCACGACAAATCGATGATCGAGTGTCGTTAGCTGTGAATTCAGGAAGGAAGTATACTGGGGAAGTTGTGGGACAATGACATGTTGTGAACGGACACACGAATGGTGTGTCACACACGATGCACTAGACAATGTTACACCGAATACGAAACCTTAAGGATCAAGAAAACATAGGCTTAGGACCTTTGGGAACCTAGGTCCAAACTTGTAGAGGTCGCTACTTAGAAACCATACTTGTTAACTCGATCAAACACCATTAACCTGACATACATGCCATTTCAGTTAACAAAATAGAAAGTACTTAAATTTCTTTCGATGAAATCCTCACTTTTGCTTCTAGCGAGTAGATATTTGCATCTCTACTCCCCTTAACGGTAGTTGCATCGCATTGATTTTCTTCGCTGAGAGCGAACACCCATTTGCTTCGAATACTGGGTCGTTTCTCCATTTTTGCAATCACTCATTGCTCCATTACTTGAAAACTCACATGTTACGCATGCACCATCTGCTACGCATGTGGTTTCATTCCAAACGCTTCATTGAAGTTCAGATATTATGTTGTTAAATCTAATTACTGGTCCATAATTTGAATGACCTACATTATTGTAATTGTTGACTCTTTGCTATCAAGTCAACACACTCTCTTGAAACTTCTTTGATCTCAAATTACATTCATGGTTTATTTTTTTTGTTACCATGCCGAGATTTCCTTTGTTGATACATACGTTTATTGTCGGGTTACACTGAAACTAAGTTCAATTGCTTGAACTTATCCATATCACATGTTTGATTTGAGACGCTATATGATGTATTGGGAGCATCATATTCAAATATTTTTGCAAAGGTTCTTTCAATACGAGTCGTAGTAGATTCGGTTGGTCTACGACTCCACTAAATCGTTTGATTGATTTCAATACCTTGCGGTGACATTTTCACAGAATTGAGCTTGCGCTAAGTTGGTTACTCATTTCATACACGGATTTGAATTATTTAATTGCTCTAAATCCGTCTCGTTTATCACGATTAAAGCGGTCTCAACACAGTTGTGTGTTAAGGCAATGGTACATAGATTCATTCCATAGCACAATGTACCTCTTAACGATTCTTTCATTGTCTATAGAATACCTTGCGGTATTTAATACTTTTTCACCTTCGATCAAAAACAGTGGCTCTTTGATATTCTTTGTTCAACTGGAAACTTTACGACATTGTGTAAATCAAACCTTCGGGTTGTCTTTGTACACTTTCATTTGATTTCAGGCACGGTAAACTTGTTTAGTCACCACTATTATTGAATCTCGTCATTACGACACCCTGTGGTGTCGTTATCTTGTGCTAATCATGGTCAACTGTTTCACCCAAAACTACATATACTTTTGTTGACTTGTCATTTTGTAACACCCCGAAAATTTACGTCCTATAATGTCTTGACACGTGTCATAACCTTTGAACGTGTGAAAGAATGTTCTTGAAGGACTAAAGTTGACAAACGATGAAACTATGTAAATACAAGGGTTCAAAGTTTCAACAATGAATAAATATACTTTACAATAACCCTACATGATGTTTATAACCTTAAACGAATGGATCATTGATCATACAAAGAGAATTGTGAAAGAAAGTGAGAGATTACAAACTACAGGGGTTAAATGTGTCAACATGTTAAAGATATACCTCTGAGTGACCTTTTAGCAAACCCGAAGCTTTGTAACAATTAATTATGCTCACTAGAATGCACCATAAAAATTTCACCAAGTTTCGTTGCCGTATGAGGAAGTTGTGATAAAATTCGTGTGCGAGGGGTTAATAACGTCAACATTTCAAATTTAGGCTTTACGAGCAATCACAAAGCAAACCGAGGACTTAACAATAATTGGTTATGTCATGGAACCTTTAAAAGTCAAGTTAGAGGGCCTAATGTACAATAAATCTTGCAAGATCCGAGTGAAAACGATGTTTCAAGGGACCAAGGACCAAACAGCAAATAAACAAACATATTTTAGCTTCTGAAGAGGCCTAGCGCACCGCTACCAAAAACATGTAACGGTGCGCTAGCCATGCACCAGCACCCAGAAACAGACAGCAGCCTGTTATACGCGATTTTAACCAATTTCACCGGTTTTCCTCTCATGTGCACGACCCCTAGACATCCCTAGGCACTAGTAACAAGTGTTAATCAATTGTGGATGGTCCTAGACTTTGTTGTCATCATGTTGTGGTGATTGGAGGCACTATATAAGACCCACAAACTCAAGCTTTCACCATTCATCATTCTGCTCATTTGTGGAACTCCCAAGCTGATTTCCAAGCATCCCTAATCATCATTAGACACTTTGTAAGTTGCTAATCCCTTCTAAATTAATTCTAGCTTAGTAATTAACTTAAAAGTCAAACCGACGTAACTACGGTTTGACTTCGCGATTAAGTAACGATGGCTCAGTCGTAACCCGAATTAAAAGTACCGTTAGATAGGTAATTATATGGGTATTAAACCCTTGTAAGGGCACGTACCGATTCCAGACCTAACTAGGTCGTTTGTCGAGTCAAAGGTTGACCGAAAAAGTCAACAGAATTGTAAAATATGATTTAATGCACGATTTGCAATCCGTGAGGCGTGTAATCTGTTTTAACCTTAATATAGCTTGGTAATAAGTATAAAAACTTGGCTATTCTTGTCCGACTCGACAACTTTCTGTTTAAACCCGGTTCGGAACCGAAGAACGCAAAACGTTGACTTTTGCGTTGACTTCAGTTCTGACCCGATTTTGAAAGGTTTAGACATACCTTAAAGTCCCATAAGGATCTGGTTACATGCTAGTATAAGTCTCGGTACTCGTTTCGTTGATTATCCGATGCATGCACACGTTTCCGTTAATCGCTTAAAATAGACCATAATGCCCTTATGACCATACAACGAGAATTTTGAAAATGTGGAAGTACAATAATCTTAGTTACTGATTATTAAACATGTACGTAAATTTTCACGCCAATTGGAAGTCTAGATTAGGAGATATGCGCATTAGCGTAAATAATAAGCTTTTTAATAATTAAACGGCGCGATTAGCGCATAGCCTATCTAAACCCGATTTTCGGTACCAAAACTTTTCCCCACTGATGTTAAATAATATTTCGGGATTTTTGAAGATTTTTAATTATTTTTAAACTGATCATAAGCTAGGATTAGTGCCTTAATTCGGTAATACCGAATATACCCTTTTCGCGCATAAAATGCGTTTTATAAATCCTTTTGACGCGAATCCAATTGCTACTGATTTTAAATAATAAATAAAGTATTTTGAACCTTATAAACTGATTAGAAACTCAGAATTCCCATTTAAACCCGAAAATCGCTTTAAACCGACATTTACGCGTATTAAGCGCGTAGTATGCGTTAAAACTATTTTAAACACCTAAGATTAAATACCTACTGATGTAACTTATTAAAATAAGTTATTTTACTGATTTGATCAGGCCCAAATCATAGAAGTCAAATTAATCCCTTTTATAACCTTTAAAATGACCAAAATACCCCTACGGGGCATAATTAATGATGTAACTCGTTTTGGGCATTATGGAAGGTATCTTAATGATATCACCACATAGTTAAAGCGTATTAACTTAGGAAACCTGTTCGCGACCTATTCGGTTACCCGTTACGCGCTATTCGCGTTCGGATCGGTTTATATAACTAGTTTATATAAGTTAGCCGAAACGGGTCAAACCCTATCGATTTTATCTCAAAATCCAGAAGGTGTTTAGATTTCCCATATTATACAAGTCTTCAAACTTGTTGGGTCTAAATCCCATTCTATTCCGTTCTTCGCCTTATCGTGCGTTTGAACCGTATCGTTCTTTAAGACTAGCCGGTCTAAGCCTAGGCTTAATTAAAGGCCGTTAGCATTCTAATTGGTTTTTATACCATCATTCCAGACTAGAGATTTCCAGTAAATTGTACCTACGCTTACTTAAGTGAACACGGCTGAGTTATTATTTTCTGCTATTTAAGACAGGAGCTAGCTCAGGTAAATACTCTTAACTTATTTTCCCTATACGGGCTTGGGATACGGTATAATAATACCGCTTGGTCGGGTACTGAATCTTTAATCTTATTATGGTTAAATCATTGAGGTAACCCGGTTTAATCTGTATTGTTTGAAACAAAGACCTTTAGGGGTTAATGACCATGTCCCGGATATCCTAGTGACATCATTGTATTATAAAATGGCCACGTCTTAAGCACGGGGTGTAGGCATACACCTGACAGTGCTTAAGAGATAACGGTATCTCACTCTCTTGTGGGCCTATACTTGTGGCGTGTCTGTTAATCTGACTCGATTTCTACATCGGGCCCTGAACGTACAACGAACATGTAAATCTGTATACAAGGTTATAAATATAATTGTCCCAAGTTAAAAAGATTAATTTTGCCTCTGTGCGTTTTAATCAAAGTGTCAATATATTTTGTGCCATGTGCATCCAAATCAATTTTTCAATCATTTTCCAAAATGAGTCGGTTGAGTGTATTTACCAGTGAAAACTGACGTATTTTCCAAAAAGGTTAAGTGACAGGTACTGAACGTAATTGGCTGGAAGCTCAGGGCGTTTCTAAGGAATCTTGCAAGTTCTAGGTGCCTAAAGTCTGTTGAATAAAGTTTATGTTTTAAGATCCGCCTGTGGATCCTTTACTTCTGTTGTAATACTTTGATGTTACACTATTACGGATTGTAATATATTTATCCTTTTGCTTCCGCTGTGCATTTATATATTGTGTTGTTTGACTATGATGTTGCCAACCACGTCACGTTACTCCCCTACCGGGCCCACCGGTAACACGTGGAAATTTGGGGTGTGACAGGTTGGTATCAGAGCCAACATTGAGTGAATTAAACACTAACCTTTTGTGTTAATCTCAATGACACATTAGCACATTCCTTGACCATCTGAGTCTAGACTTAACATAGGAATAATCTCAATCCTAATCTGGAAATTTTTGCTTCCAATTCAAATTGAATACGTCGCCAAGCGAAGAAGCTGTAATAGGAATTCTCCACACCCGGAGCCTTGGAATGCTGAGCTTCGTACCGCGGCCAGGATGAAACGAGCATACAAGGAGAAAGTATTCAGAAATAAAAATGAAGAAGAAACTCCTCTTACTGAAGATCATTTCCTTAATAGTCATCATAAGGACATAATCATTTTTCTGTTTCTTCGAGGAAACATTATTCCTTTCAAAGACCCGCTTAGGGCAACTCTGTACCTTACCTCCATATAATGAATTGATTAAATTAAGTTTTCATTCTAAACATGAAAACATGAAAAAAAAAATGGAAAATAACGTATTATCCATCTGGGACACTGACATTGTGATCTTTATGATTCCTTGTCTATGGTGGTGAGCTGTGCTCAAGCCTATTAGTCTATATGATCAATGTGATCATGACTAATATCATCAATATGATGATCATATTATCAGCATCCTTAGTGATGAAGTGCCTACTGGCTATACTTTATAACATTGTCAATACGACAACGACAGTTGTAACTCTTAGGGTTCCTGTCTAAGGTAGTGGGTTTTGCCCAAGCCTCATAGTCTCAATACTATCATGACTACTATCATCAGTGTGATGATTATTAATTTCTAAAAACATCGTTTTGTAATGTCAATTGATCCGCCTACGGGCCATATTGTATCGTCAATTATGACAACGACAGTAGTAGTCTTTGACTCTCTGTCCAAGAAAAAGGTAATGAACGTTGATTCATACCTAATTGCCGCGATCTCAGACGATCATGGTTATAAATTAAATTGTCTACGTGACTAGGCCATTTGTGCCATTATTAAAAACTTTAATGCCTCGATTCTCTGAAATCATGGCTTATAAACTTGTCTACACGACTAGGCCATTTGTGCTAATATTAACTTGTAAATTAGGATGTATGATAAATATCCTGAATAAAATAAATATCCCTCCTTCCCTGTCGGTATGTATTATAAAAAGAATCTTAAGGGTGAAACCTAGCCTACGCGGCCAAGATGGTGAAACCTACTCAAGGGATTCTGATTCTTGTTAACACCTAAGAACGTGTTAGCACTCCTGACAAATGTGATTCAATAAAATCACAACAATCATTCCTATATTGGAAATTCTTTTAAATTCCTAATTTGCCTGATGATCTAGAAATCATGGCTTATATCATCTTATAAGATGATCATATCTCAAACATCCCTCAGAAGGGAATGCCCACGGGCTATATCTATTGTCCTGAAAGACAAAAGACAGTTGTAGTCTTTGACTCCCTGTCAAGAAAAGTAGCCGACTATGCTCAAACCTTAAATGCCTCGATCCCAAACGATCAAGGCTTATAAATTTAAAACTGTCATTGTGACTAGGCTTTCTGCGCCACTGTAATATCCTTAATGTTTTATAACTAGGATAAATTATAATGGAAAATACTAATTTAAAAAATAACTATCAAATTAACCAATATGGTTATTTTACCATGGTTGTTGAATCGTCAAAAATGGGGATTCCGTATTAACCTCTGAATAAATCATTGTCATTGTGTATGTAGCAATCAAGCTACATGGCGGGATCAGAGGAGGCCAACAGCCACCCGAAGAAGAACAATGATATTACCAGAATTAGCATGACTGAAGCGGAACTGCAGGCACTAATAGATAGTGCTGTTACTCAAGCTCTCGACAGTCAGTATAATGAATCAAATGAAAATCACTCTAAGACTCTATCTGTGGCTCGTAGTAAGCCCCCTCCTAAACCCCATGAGTCAGAGGAAGACGATGTTTATAACTCGTCACATCAAAGGAGTACTCCGCCTAGTCAGGTCGTGTTTCACCAAGAGGCACCAATTAAGACCTGCACGTATAAATATTTTGTCTCCTGCAAGCCCAGAGACTTTACAGGAGAAAAAGGAGCCATCGATTGCATGACGTGGCTCGAGGAGATGGACGCTGTTGTTGACATCAGCGGTTGTACGGAGCAAGATGTTGTGAAATTTGTTTCACAATCGTTCAAAGGAGAAGCTCTAGCTTGGTGGAGGTCACTGATCCAAGCTACGGGGAAGATTCCTTTGTACAACATGACTTGGGAGCAGTTCGTTGCTCTTATCAAAGAAAATTACTGTCCTCAACATGAAGTTGAGAAAATTGAGACTGAATTCTTGACATTGGTCATGGAAAACTTAGATTGTCAAGCATACCTTACAAATTTCAATACCAAGTCTCGATTGGTTCCTTATTTGATCACACCGGAACCAAAGCGAATTGCTCGCTTCATTGGGGGTTTAGCCCCAGAAATCAAAGCCAGTGTTAAGGCTTCAAGACCTACTACATTCAGGTCAGCGGCCGATCTGTCGCTATCTCTCACCCTCGATGTGGTCAGAAACAAGGCTGCCAAAGTCTCTGAAGAAGGAAAGCGAAAAAGGGAGGATGAAATTTATCATCGCTCTGATAGGGAGACAAAGAGGAACTCTGAGGATAAGAAGAGTTCCGGGTTTAAGAAAGACAGCCAGCAGCCGGGTGAGAAGATCAGGTGTGAAACCTGTAGGAAATACCACTTCGGGAAATGCAGATTTGAATCTCGGCCTCGGCCGTGTGGAATTTGCAAGTCTAAGGAACATAAAACCCTGGATTGCAAGAAGTTGAGAGATGCAACCTGTTATGGTTGCAACGAGAAGGGGCATATCAAGACCAACTGCCCTAGGAATCAGAAGAAGCCCGAAGAGGCCAAGAAAACAAACGCATGATGAACACCCAAGAGATGGTGCAGAAGGATGATTACATAGCAGGTACTTTTCCTTATCAAACAATTTATTTGTTGCTGACACATATGATTCTATAATGAACGATAAAAGTCGAGAACTGTTGCCTCCGCCTGATTTGGACTCCGGTCATTTAATGCAAGGTAGAAATTGGTTGATACTTTAGAAAATGCTCCAACAAATCCTAGATTGATATTTTATAGCTATTAGGAATCACTCTTTTCTGATATCCTTATGACAAGCTTTCAAGCTATCCAAAATTCATCACTATAATAATGACAGATGTGACATTTAGATCCCCTGTCAAAAAGGTGATGGATTCGGACCAAACTTTAAATGCCATTAAAAGTCTTTTGTGACCTAGGCTAAGTATAATCGATATATATTAAATAACGTTCATTAAGAGTGTTAATATTGGCCTGTATGGTTTAATGAAACCATGGTTAGTATAAGGCCATGAGGATGAGGAAAAACAGTTGTCGGATCGCAACCAATAAAGTGGTTCATTTAGTAATGGGAACCATTACTTCCTTTCAGAAATCTTTAAGTCATGAAAATTCTAATGTACCCTCTCTTTAGATAAAGTACATCCTCATGTAATTGATATCTTTTTAATCCCTATTGATTATGAATACCAAATGGTATGACATAACCGCCGTATGAAAATTTATGTATCTTAATAAGTTCCATATATTGCTTCCATGCCTGATCAGTATGGAGGTTTAATGCATGGAACCACAAAGATATTCCAATGATCATATGGTACTAAAGTCAACTAATGGTATTCAAAGAAGATATCCAGAAAAGAATTGTCCAAATAAATGTTCCCTGGTAAAGGAAGCAGTGGACTCATAGCATAAAGGTGTCACTCGTTTGACACCAGCAAGGATGATTAAACTAGAGCCTGAGATATGGAAATTCTCTGTAAACTCCTTGTATCTTGATTATCTTCTCCTATTATTACCCTGTTTACCCCTGAGAGGCAAGTAGAGTTAAGATTAACGACCCTCTGTGGGCTGGAGTATTGTGAAAACTCCATGTTAATTATAGAATGACCGAAACCCTGATTAAGTAAACTTTAAGATATAGATTCAAATAGCCTAACTCAGTATCCGGAGAATTCGGTATAGTTAAATTTAAAAGATGGTTCATTTTGCTTATGCATTGTACCGCAACCCTGCTTAGGCAACAATTAAGAATCGCTATTACCTACCCAGGATCGTCGATTGGTTCGACTAGCTGTAAGAAATAGCTATTCTTGGAGAGTAATTAAGCAGTAGTTGGAATAACCATCTCATCATAGAATAAGTTTTCTATAACAATTATTAAGTAAGTATTAAGGCTACTCCTTTGGAGATCTAGCATAGATGGAATGTTAAACATCTATTGTTAGATAGAGAATTGGTAAGTCCAATTATAAAGATCTGAAAGTTGCCTGGGGGACAACAAATAAGATTATACAAATCCATAATTGATTTTAGGTTGCCAGTATACGGCAAGAAATCAAGGAGTTACGAAAATTAGCAAACTTCCTTAGTTCTTGTTAAAGAATAAAATGCAACAAAAGAGATCACCCTGGAAGGGTGTGCCAATTTCTTAAATTATCAGGCTAGTTAAGCTCTGAATATATATAGAATCATTCGAAGGAAATCGAATGTATCAAGATCAAGTAGCTTGTAAGCTAAAGCCTATTTAAGGAGTTTGACGGAGCTCGCAATACATTGCACAATAGTGACTGGAGGATGTGTTCCGCCAATAAGTCAAGAAGCACTATCACATAATGATATGCAGAATTATGATGTGATGAGCATCCTGTATTGATTGAGGATCGACAGGTCAAGAAGCTCCAAAAGGATACATACGCCTAATATAAGAGCCACTATGGGAGCTTGGAAAGACTCCAGATATACTATAAAAGTTAAGTCCCTTACGCGACAAAGAGTACTTCCTTTACTTTAACAAATCTCGAGGTCGAGATTTCTTTTAAGGGGGTGAGGATGTAACACCCCGAAAATTTACGTCCTATAATGTCTTGACACGTGTCATAACCTTTGAACGTGTGAAAGAATGTTCTTGAAGGACTAAAGTTGACAAACGATGAAACTATGTAAATACAAGGGTTCAAAGTTTCAACAATGAATAAATATACTTTACAATAACCCTACATGATGTTTATAACCTTAAACGAATGGATCATTGATCATACAAAGAGAATTGTGAAAGAAAGTGAGAGATTACAAACTACAGGGGTTAAATGTGTCAACATGTTAAAGATATACCTCTGAGTGACCTTTTAGCAAACCCGAAGCTTTGTAACAATTAATTATGCTCACTAGAATGCACCATAAAAATTTCACCAAGTTTCGTTGCCGTATGAGGAAGTTGTGATAAAATTCGTGTGCGAGGGGTTAATAACGTCAACATTTCAAATTTAGGCTTTACGAGCAATCACAAAGCAAACCGAGGACTTAACAATAATTGGTTATGTCATGGAACCTTTAAAAGTCAAGTTAGAGGGCCTAATGTACAATAAATCTTGCAAGATCCGAGTGAAAACGATGTTTCAAGGGACCAAGGACCAAACAGCAAATAAACAAACATATTTTAGCTTCTGAAGAGGCCTAGCGCACCGCTACCAAAAACATGTAACGGTGCGCTAGCCATGCACCAGCACCCAGAAACAGACAGCAGCCTGTTATACGCGATTTTAACCAATTTCACCGGTTTTCCTCTCATGTGCACGACCCCTAGACATCCCTAGGCACTAGTAACAAGTGTTAATCAATTGTGGATGGTCCTAGACTTTGTTGTCATCATGTTGTGGTGATTGGAGGCACTATATAAGACCCACAAACTCAAGCTTTCACCATTCATCATTCTGCTCATTTGTGGAACTCCCAAGCTGATTTCCAAGCATCCCTAATCATCATTAGACACTTTGTAAGTTGCTAATCCCTTCTAAATTAATTCTAGCTTAGTAATTAACTTAAAAGTCAAACCGACGTAACTACGGTTTGACTTCGCGATTAAGTAACGATGGCTCAGTCGTAACCCGAATTAAAAGTACCGTTAGATAGGTAATTATATGGGTATTAAACCCTTGTAAGGGCACGTACCGATTCCAGACCTAACTAGGTCGTTTGTCGAGTCAAAGGTTGACCGAAAAAGTCAACAGAATTGTAAAATATGATTTAATGCACGATTTGCAATCCGTGAGGCGTGTAATCTGTTTTAACCTTAATATAGCTTGGTAATAAGTATAAAAACTTGGCTATTCTTGTCCGACTCGACAACTTTCTGTTTAAACCCGGTTCGGAACCGAAGAACGCAAAACGTTGACTTTTGCGTTGACTTCAGTTCTGACCCGATTTTGAAAGGTTTAGACATACCTTAAAGTCCCATAAGGATCTGGTTACATGCTAGTATAAGTCTCGGTACTCGTTTCGTTGATTATCCGATGCATGCACACGTTTCCGTTAATCGCTTAAAATAGACCATAATGCCCTTATGACCATACAACGAGAATTTTGAAAATGTGGAAGTACAATAATCTTAGTTACTGATTATTAAACATGTACGTAAATTTTCACGCCAATTGGAAGTCTAGATTAGGAGATATGCGCATTAGCGTAAATAATAAGCTTTTTAATAATTAAACGGCGCGATTAGCGCATAGCCTATCTAAACCCGATTTTCGGTACCAAAACTTTTCCCCACTGATGTTAAATAATATTTCGGGATTTTTGAAGATTTTTAATTATTTTTAAACTGATCATAAGCTAGGATTAGTGCCTTAATTCGGTAATACCGAATATACCCTTTTCGCGCATAAAATGCGTTTTATAAATCCTTTTGACGCGAATCCAATTGCTACTGATTTTAAATAATAAATAAAGTATTTTGAACCTTATAAACTGATTAGAAACTCAGAATTCCCATTTAAACCCGAAAATCGCTTTAAACCGACATTTACGCGTATTAAGCGCGTAGTATGCGTTAAAACTATTTTAAACACCTAAGATTAAATACCTACTGATGTAACTTATTAAAATAAGTTATTTTACTGATTTGATCAGGCCCAAATCATAGAAGTCAAATTAATCCCTTTTATAACCTTTAAAATGACCAAAATACCCCTACGGGGCATAATTAATGATGTAACTCGTTTTGGGCATTATGGAAGGTATCTTAATGATATCACCACATAGTTAAAGCGTATTAACTTAGGAAACCTGTTCGCGACCTATTCGGTTACCCGTTACGCGCTATTCGCGTTCGGATCGGTTTATATAACTAGTTTATATAAGTTAGCCGAAACGGGTCAAACCCTATCGATTTTATCTCAAAATCCAGAAGGTGTTTAGATTTCCCATATTATACAAGTCTTCAAACTTGTTGGGTCTAAATCCCATTCTATTCCGTTCTTCGCCTTATCGTGCGTTTGAACCGTATCGTTCTTTAAGACTAGCCGGTCTAAGCCTAGGCTTAATTAAAGGCCGTTAGCATTCTAATTGGTTTTTATACCATCATTCCAGACTAGAGATTTCCAGTAAATTGTACCTACGCTTACTTAAGTGAACACGGCTGAGTTATTATTTTCTGCTATTTAAGACAGGAGCTAGCTCAGGTAAATACTCTTAACTTATTTTCCCTATACGGGCTTGGGATACGGTATAATAATACCGCTTGGTCGGGTACTGAATCTTTAATCTTATTATGGTTAAATCATTGAGGTAACCCGGTTTAATCTGTATTGTTTGAAACAAAGACCTTTAGGGGTTAATGACCATGTCCCGGATATCCTAGTGACATCATTGTATTATAAAATGGCCACGTCTTAAGCACGGGGTGTAGGCATACACCTGACAGTGCTTAAGAGATAACGGTATCTCACTCTCTTGTGGGCCTATACTTGTGGCGTGTCTGTTAATCTGACTCGATTTCTACATCGGGCCCTGAACGTACAACGAACATGTAAATCTGTATACAAGGTTATAAATATAATTGTCCCAAGTTAAAAAGATTAATTTTGCCTCTGTGCGTTTTAATCAAAGTGTCAATATATTTTGTGCCATGTGCATCCAAATCAATTTTTCAATCATTTTCCAAAATGAGTCGGTTGAGTGTATTTACCAGTGAAAACTGACGTATTTTCCAAAAAGGTTAAGTGACAGGTACTGAACGTAATTGGCTGGAAGCTCAGGGCGTTTCTAAGGAATCTTGCAAGTTCTAGGTGCCTAAAGTCTGTTGAATAAAGTTTATGTTTTAAGATCCGCCTGTGGATCCTTTACTTCTGTTGTAATACTTTGATGTTACACTATTACGGATTGTAATATATTTATCCTTTTGCTTCCGCTGTGCATTTATATATTGTGTTGTTTGACTATGATGTTGCCAACCACGTCACGTTACTCCCCTACCGGGCCCACCGGTAACACGTGGAAATTTGGGGTGTGACACATTTAAACATTTCTGATGCAACTACGAATCAAGACCGTGATACACCAAATTCGCTTGTATTCCATTCGGTGTACCTTCGAAACTTAAGGGTGCCAACACACTAAACCTTTCCGTTCATTTAGTCGGGAGATTTACAGATCACTTTACTACTACTTTTGGGTTATTGATTTTGAGTTCATATAGCAGATGCTACGGTTGTGAAAACTCGTTGGCATATTGTGACCGACTATCTAAGTATCCTAATAGACAAGACTCCCCTTTTGTGGAACCCCTGTTAACTGGATTACACTAGACTATGCGTCGATACGTCTTGTACCCTCGACACCAAATGCTAAAAGAACATACCTTTTAACCATTGGATTCGTGATGTTATATATATATTCTTGGACTCATTTGATGTGAATAAGGTTTGATTCGGTTTGGTGATTATCTACCTCGGTACTATTCATATACATACATGCATAACGAAGCCCTAAGGAATTAAGGTAGTACAAATTTCGAGGACGAAATTTTTTTTAACGGGGGAGAATGTGACAACCCTCACAATTACAGGTACTGTACAAATTAATTAATTTCGATTATGTGCTTAATGACTGTGCTTGATTACAACTGACACCTTAAACTGCTTACTGATTTATGTTACATACATACATGTGCATCACTTTACATACAGTCACTCTATTCATTACACATCAACATTAGTGACATACTTGATGCACTCAGCACAGTTAACACACGGAACGGTTGATTCAGAAATAATGCTGACAATGCCAGCACATAGACAGACAATGTTATTTTGGCCAGTATGAGCCAGGTATAGAGTACTACACTGGTTTGAAGTGTAGGGAAGTGAGGACCATAAGACTGCGTCATTAGGTGATAGACATAGTGCCGGGAAGTGCCTAAGACACACTTTGAATACAGAATTCTGCATTCTTTTATAAAATTCAGCATTTTATTATACCAATAGAAGACACAAATATGGCAGAGTGGTCCTGTATACTTTCCTAAGTGCCAGGAATGATTTCGTTACAAAAAGATGCATAAAAGACACTATACGGTACAATTTAACACTTTAACGGAACGATACGTAACCGAACAACCGGACATTACCCGGGACACTAAATTTTTGTCAATGACATTGCTTTACTATTTTTGGTTAGCCATGATCCCCATTTGCCATAACAACCACTAGAAACCTATAACTAAACTATCACCACATTACTTACATTCTAACTACCAATTGCTAACTAGTTGGAAAATTTGCAAATATACCCCCCAACCGAATTTTTCAGCCATTGGGACCCACCCCATCACTCCCCATGCTTCAAATATTTGTTTAGATTTTAACTCATCATTAGATTTGATTTAGCTTGTGTAAGTAGCCAAAATATGACAAGAAATCTTTATAAGTGTGGAGTTCCAAGGTTTGCAATCATACCATCTCTTACACTCTCTCTCCCTCCTATTTCAGCCCCCCATAACCGAATTCCCCATCACCACCACTTTAACATCACTAACTTCATCATACTCAAGCTCCATTCAAGCCTTGAAGGTGTTTCATGAAGGTTGCAAGTTGAGAAGCATTCAAGGAAGCTTTGTTCTAATCTTGTCATCATCTTTTCTCACTATCATCTCCACTAAGATTCATCCCTAGCTTTAAGCTAGTAGTAAGTCCTTGATTAAACCTTTAGTCATCTTGTTTTGTAGTTTAAAGTATAGTATAATATTATTTACAAGAACATTGAATGGATTAAAACAATAAATAAACTTGCTGATTGGAATTTCCAGCCAACTTCAACAGGCTGTAACTGGGTCATTTTAAATCGAAAAACAGAGTTTCTGGAGTCTAAATTATGTATTTTTGAACAACTGAACAAATGGCACTGGAATCGTAATTTTTCGAGGTCGTTTACTATTTTTAAGGAACTGTTTTTAAACAGCAGCTCAAGCTGTGATTTTTCTGCTGAAAAAGTGTGTTGTGTTCGGAGTTATAACTCGAAACCTGAGTAGAATCAGCTCATGGGATTTTCACTGTAGATGGTCACTGTTGTTGCCGTGATCCTCCAACTGGAATTTCGTCGATTGAACTTACGATTAATTTTTAGTAAATTTTTCCGTAAACTGAAATCAGAAAGTAACAAATCTGATTGCAGTCGGGTAAAAGAATTTTTATAAAATATTGGTAAGGAACTGGACCCCGATATTTTTACACAATAAAATTTGGAATGTTTATAACATCCTGTAAAAATTTGAGAATTTTTGGAAAAGGTTAACTATTTTATTAAAATGCTTGAAAACAGTCCAGTTTTGTTTAATAAAGCTGAAATGACGTAAGTAGTGTATTGCATGTTTGATTGTCGGGTTGGCTATGTGGGAACAATCTACGGGATATTTGTAAAAGAAAATGATATGCTATTAAGCATGGACACCTCTATTTACAAAGGAGACTATGGCGAAATTTTCCGAAAATTCTAACACTTAGTAAATATTTGCTTTCTAAGACTAGAGTTTACTAGAACATTGAACGAACAAATACCCCAACATGACACATGATTAAGTTAAAATATTAACTACTTTGACAAATATTTATCACGCGAATCAATATAAGTAACGCAACTCTAAACATTAAACTCTAAGCCAAGGCATGGCTCGTTCGTCTAATAGACATTAGTACGTGTAGGTTGTCGTGTAGCAGACAGAGTTTGAGATACGGTACAAGATGCACTACTGTGAGTTCATGTCCCCCCCTTTTCTCTTAACTGTTTTCAGTTTTATAACTTCGGGGGTGAAATACATGTTACATACTACTACAGACAATTACGATTGGTATGGTCAGCTAAGGAAGGAACTGTTAGATTATGTGATTGGGTAGGAGAAATCTTGAGACCATTAGTCCTCGTAGTACGATCGATGGATGCAAGTGATAGGATTATTTGAGCATAACAAACCCCACCCATGCGCCCTAGGGTTGGACCATGTGGTGACCTTGTCTTAACCACACCCATGCGCCCTCAGGTTGGACTATGTGGTGACCTTGTCTTAACACCACCCATGCGCCCTCAGGTTGGACCATGTGGTGACCTTGTCTTAACCAGACCCATGCGCCCTCAGGTTGGACCATGTGGTGACCTCGTCTTAACACCACCCATGCGCCCTCAGGTTGGACCATGTGGTGACCTTGTCGTAACACCACCCATGCGCCCTCAGGTTGGACCATGTGGTGACTAGGCCCTATCCCCTCCCATGCGCCCGCAGGTTGGACCATGTGGTTACGCAATAACTGATATGTTTCCTTATTTGCTTTCATACCAGAGTTTACAAAATATACATACTTACAATGATTATAAAGGTTTATTCGCGCGCACATACTAAACACATGAACTCGCTCAACTTTATGTTGATTTTTCAAACTACATGTATTTCAGGAAACTAGTGGATCTGGCACGGTATGCACGTATTTTCAAGCTGCGTTTGAATAAAGGAGTCACTCAGGGTTGTAGGGTTTAGAAGGTGTAACCTCTACCTGGACGGGTTACATATCTCTAAATCTAGTTTTGTTTAAGGTCTTTGCCAAGTTTTATGAACTCATTTAAATAAGTCGTGGTTTGTAACTTATTTTGGGAATTGATGTTTTAAGACAAGTATAATATGGTATTTTTCTAAACTCTATTTATGGATGAACATCTCATGTTTTTTTTATCATATAGCATTGTTATGATTGATTGCTATGGTATTAAGAAGTCACACCAATAACCCACGCTTCCTCAAAAGCCAGGGTGTGACAGATTAGGTCGAGACTAGGTGTGAAAACCGTAAACTCTCGACTAAATCGCTTGTTCGACCCGCGTTTTTATCTATAAACAGGAGAATTTGCGTTGAATCAGGAGTGAAATCCATACTTTGACGCGAATTTCCTCCGCTATTTTACCAAACAGGAACGAAGTTTTTAAGTCAGGGGTGAAACCCGGACCTTGATAACTTGTTCCGATCTCTATTTTGGTTTTACAAAGCTCTCACCAAAGTCTCGACGGACTCCAACGACTTAAAGTCACACCGAGACTGGAAGGATGCATGCCGATCGCCCAAAATCGAGGCGAGAGCACAGTTCCAAAGGCCAAAGTGTGTACTCCGAGTCCTTGTGAATAGTCGAAACGCTTTGGGTAGTCAACGTCTCTCAAGCCGAGACAATCTACACTCTGAGTTTCGATTCTGGAATTGCCACCGCCAACTCTGAGATTTATCATTTTTATGTGGAATTTTATGTGTTTTATGTGGATTTACCTGTTTATGTGTTTCGATTTTTGGTGATTTATTCACTTTCGCTTTCGCTTTGATCGACACACACGACCCGCACTGCACATCTATCTCAAATCTCTAACAAATCGCTACTACTTGTGGATGCTCGCATGCTATGTACTCGCTTATGATATGCTACTCGCTGTGTATACGCTAATCGCAATCGTTATTTTTGAACGATCAAACTTGGAATGATAGGTTTCTGTATTCTGGCTGCTTCATGTGCTTATGTGCTTACGTGCTGCTATGTGCCTTATGTGCCCTACGTGCTTATGTGTTATGTGGCTATGTGCTTATGAGATTATGTGTTGTATGGTTATTCGTGTTCCTGAGCTTTAGTAGTAGTACGTGTGAGGTGAGATTCGATTATATAGTGATTGAGTCCTATGGCGATGTCTATTGCAGACAATGTTGTCATCTAGATCACGTCACTCTCGCGCTATGAAACGAAATCAAGCTGACAAGCGACTCGCCTCTCTCGTCGCTACTCAAATAGCTAAAGTTATCCCCCAGATTGTTAGCAAACTAAATGAAAATGCTAGAAAGTCTTCTGAAGAGTCCCGGACAGAGTCTCCCAAAGCTGCTTTTAGCTTCAAGCAGTTCAAAGCTTGCGGACCGAAAGAATTTACTGGCGAAGATGGTCCTACGGCTATGTTCCAATGGTTTGATTCGATCGAGGTCACCCTGCGTCAGAGCAATTGTCCTAACAACCTCCGAACTGTTAACGCCACCGACGTCTTCCAGTCCCGCGCACTAGACTGGTGGATGACCGAGAGAAACAAGAGGGGAAACAACGCAGCTTATGGATTGTCGTGGGACGAGTTGAAGGACCTGATGATGAAAGAGTTATGCCCTCCCCATGAACTCCAAAAGCTTGAGGACGAGTTCTGGCATCTGAAGCAGAAGGATGGTGATAACGCAGCTCTGACTGCTCGCTTCAAGCAGCTCAGCTTAATCTGTCCAGACCAAGTGAAGACGCCCAAAATCACCATAAAAAATTATATCCGTGCTCTTCCGGATTGCGTGGCTGATTTCGTTCAAGCTGCAAAGACGTCAACGATTGAGGAAACTTTTCTACTCGCTGCTGAGATCAACGACAAGCGAGTCAAGTCTGGTTACTGGGATAAAGCTTCGAAGATTCTGCATCAAGTCACCGCTGTTCCAACCACTGAGGCAACCGCTACCGCACCGCAGTCTTCAAAGTCCTCTCGTCGCAAGAGGAAGAACAACAACAACAGTAGCAAAAATTGCGCTGTCACCACTGCTGCCCCGCTCCAAGTTGTACCAGCTCAACAGCAGACTCAACACCACCAAGTAGCGGCCCTGGTTACCAACGCACCGCTGGCTAAGCGTGCGTACATTGGTCCTCACCCGGCTTGCCCTACTTGTACTTATCACCACCCAGTGGGAATCGCCTGCAGATACTGTGTGCATTGCAACATGTACGGCCATTTCACCGCCAACTGCCGTACTGGTCCACGTCAAACTCCTGCTCCAACCCAAGGTCAAGCTCTTGCTCAACAAGCTCTACTTGCTGCTCCTCAAGGCCAACAAGCGGCTCTGGCACCCGCGATCAATGCTAGAGTTTGCTTTGCGTGTGGTGACCCCAACCACTTCGCAAATATGTGCCCTAACTGAGTGGTAAAGCAAGAGCCACAACAGCAACAGAAGTAGCCCCAGCAATAGCAACAGCAGCAACAGCAACAGCCAGCAGCTCGCGGACGCACTTTCAACATCAATGTCCGCCAAGCTTAAGCCGATAACAACGTGGTCAATGGTACGTTCCTTGTGAATGGTATTTATGCTTCGTGTTTGTTTGATACTGGAGCCGATAATTGTTTTGTGTCGTTGGAATTCGAAAAGCTTCTTAATCATAAGAGCGCCCCTCTCTCCTCGACATTCGATGTTGAAGTTGCCACCGGAAGAACCATCGCTGTCAAGTCTGTTCTTCGTGATTGTCCTCTCGAACTCAACAATCACATCTTCCCTATCGACCTTATTCCGATGCAGCTCGGTAGTTTTGACGTCATAGTAGGCATGGACTTTCTTCGTGAAAACCATGCTGAAGTTGTTTGTTTCGATAAGATGATTCGCTTCTCGCTCGCTAATGGTGATCAACTTTGTGTGTATGGCGAAACTCCTTCAAAAGGTCTCAAACTCATGTCTTGTGTCCAAGCTAGCAAGTATCTCCGCAAGGAATACAGAGCTTTCTTGGCTAACATTGTAGTAGAAGGAAAAGAAAGGGAATACAGGAGTGAAAGATGTTCCAGTTGTTTGTGAATTTCCAAATGTCTTTCCTGATGTTCTCCCCGGGCTACCGCCAAGTCGTGATATCGACTTTCGAATCGACCTTGTTCCTGGAGCCAACCCTGTGGCTAGAGCTCCTTATCGACTCGCTCCGTCCGAAATGCGCGAACTCTCAAGTCAGCTCCAGGAACTGCTTGATAAAGGCTTCATTCGCCCTATCACCTCTCCTTGGGGCACACCAGTCCTTTTCGTCAAAAAGAAGGATGGGTCGTTCCGGATGTGCATCGACTACAGGGAATTGAATAAGCTAACAATCAAGAATCGCTATCCCTTGCCTCGAATCGATGATTTGTTTGATCAGCTTCAAGGTGCTTCATGTTTCTCGAAGATCGACCTACACTCAGGCTACCACCAGTTACGCATCCAAGAGGAGGATATACCCAAAACCGCATTTCGCACTCGTTACGGCCACTATGAGTTCGTTGTTATGCCTTTTGGTTTAACCAACGCACCCGCGGTTTTCATGGATCTGATAAATCGCGTGTGTAAACTGTTTCTTGACCGCTTCATCATCGTGTTCATCGATGATATCCTGATCTATTCCAAGACAAAAACCGAACACGCGAAACATCTACGTTTGGTTCTCGAGCTACTCCAGGGGAATCGACTCTACGCCAAGTTCTCCAAGTGCGAATTTTGGCTGGAGGAGGTTCAATTCCTCGGTCATATTGTCAATAGTCAAGGTATTCACGTCGATCCCGTGAAGATTGAGGCTGTTAAGAGTTGGGTTACACCCAAGAACCCGTCTAAAGTCCGTTCTTTTCTCGGACTAGCGGCCTATTATCGCCGATTTATCGAATGATTCTCTAAGATCACCGTGCCGCTTACTTCTCTCACACACAAAGACAAGCCTTTTGTTTGGGGTACTGGACAAGAGACTGCTTTTCAAACCCTCAAGCATATGCTTTGCAATGCTCCCGTCCTTGCTTTACCCGACGAAAATGATGACTTTGTTGTCTATTGTGATGCCTCGAACCTTGGTCTTGGTTGTGTTCTTATGCAACGGGACAAGGTTATCGCCTACGCATCTCGTCAGCTCAAGATCCACGAGAAGAACTATACAACCTACGACCTCGAGCTAGGCGCAGTTGTTTTTGCGTTGAAGATTTGGCGACACTACCTTTATGGTACCAAGTGTACGGTCTTCACCGACCATAGGAGCCTACAACACATCTTCAGCCAGAAAGAACTTAATATGCGTCAACGCCGATGGGTGGAACTTCTCAACGATTACGACTATGAGATTCGTTATCATCCTGGCAAAGCAAATGTCGTTGCCGACGCCCTCAGCAGACGAAGCTATTTGCATAGTATTCCAAATGTTAAAGCCCAGCATCATCTCGAGACTCTCATTCGCGAAGCCCAACATGCTTGTTTTAATGAACGAACCTTGAAGAAGGAAAGGATTCTCAACAATGGAGCCCAGTTTGAGAATAAGTCGAATGGGATATTCCATTATCTGGACCAAATTTGGATCCCCAAGCGGACCAATTTACGAGAGATTCTGATGGACGAAGCCCACAAGTCTCGATATTCTATTCATCCCGGTGCCGATAAAATGTACCAGGACTTTCGCTGCAAGTACTGGTGGCCGGGCATGAAGAAAGATATCGCTATCTATGTTTCGAAGTGCCTGACTTGCTCGAAATTCAAGGCCGAGCACCAAAGACCCTCTGGCTTGCTCGTACAACCCGAGATTCCTACGTGGAAATGGGAGGGTAGAGCTATGGACTTTATCATGAAACTTCCGCGCATGCCATCAAGTCACGACAACATCTGGGTTGTCGTTGACCGTTTGACTAAATTCGCTCACTTTTTGCCAATACAGGAAGACTACAAGGTAGAAAAATTAGCCCGAATCTACACCAATGAGATCATTTGTCGACATGGGACGCATCGCGACATCATCTCTGACCGCGATGGTCGGTTTACCTCGCGTCTTTGGGAAACGTTTCAATCTGCTCTCGGTACTACGCTTAATCTAAGTACCGCATTCCATCCCCAAACCGACAGTCAGACTAAAAGAACGATTCATACCCTTGAAGACATGCTCCGTTCGTGTTTCATAGATTTCGGTGGTAATTGGGACGCATACTTACCTTTGGTCAAATTCTCGTACAATAACAGTTATCATTCCAGCATTCAAATGGCACCATTTGAGGCATTGTATGGAAGAAGATGTCGATCGCCTATTGTATGGCACGAGATCGGAGACTCGCAATTAACCGGTCCTGAGCTGTTGCAAGAAACGACTGACAAAATCCTCCAAATTCGAGACAATCTGCTGAAAGCTCAAAGTCGTCAGAAAAATTATGCCAATAGACGACGCAAGCCCCTTGAATTTGACGTTGGCGACCACGTACTCCTAAAGGTATCACCTTGGAAGGGTGTGGTCAGATTCGGCAAGAAAGGAAAGCTCGCGCCTCGTTATGTTGGACCCTTTAAGATTCTGGAAAGGATCAGAAAAGTGGCTTATAGACTTGAACTACCAGAGGAACTTAACAACGTCCACCCGACTTTCCACGTTTCGAACCTCAGAAAGTGTCTGGCTGAGCATGATTTACACGTTCCCCTAGAGGATCTACAAGTGGACGAGACATTACACTTCGTGGAAAAGCCTGTCGAGATCATGGACCGACAAACCAAGCAGCTCAGGCACTCACGCATTCCCATTGTGAAGGTTCGCTGGGAAGGCAAGCGAGGCACAGAGTTCACTTGGGAACTCGAAAGTGTCATGAAGGAGAAGTACCCGCAGTTGTTTGTTAAGGCTTAGGCCTAATTTCGGGACGAAATTCCCTAAGTGGGGGAGGCTGTAACACCCCGTGTTTCTAAAGTCAACGTCAAAGTCAAGATTGAAGTCAAAGGAAGAAAATATTGCTAATTGCGATCTGTCACTCTTTTCTTAACTACCATTTTGACTTCTTTGACTTGTAGATAATCTATTTATTTTATCGCATTAGTTGTATTATGTGGAGTACTTGTTGATAATCGAAGTTTAATCGATGTTTATCGCATGTTTTATCGCCTTATCACTTATCGTATCGTAATCGCATTCGCAACCCGAATTATGCGTTCTGGATATTGTTTTACGTGTGTGTGTTACCTATGTGTTACTTGTGCATGTTTATTTATGGTTTATTGTGGTGGTTAATCGAAACGCAATCGCAACTCTATCGCAATCGAATCGCAAATGCTAAACGCCAGTTAATTATGATGATTATATGTTAGATATTGTAGTTAAGTTATTTGTGTAACTGATCGGATCGTCGGAGCCACTCGATCGAGTGACTACTTGATCGGATGGTCAACCGATCGGATTGCCATCCGATCGGACAGGCATCCGATCGGTGACCCACTCGAACCTTGTCACTTTCCTTTTTGGGAAACCCTATAAATACCAACCTGTCACATCATTTGTGATGTGATAGCTCTCCACTCGACCCAGCCGCATTTCAGCCTTCTTTCCTTCGATTTCTCGCGATTCTTGTAAGTATTCAACCTAAATCTTGTACTTCTATGATCTACACGCACTCCTTCATCTTTTTCACCTTTGAATCTTAACTTTTAGCCGTGAAATCACTGGATTTGAGGTGTTTTAGGGTGATGTCATCATGGAGTTCTTATGAACTTCAAGTTTTGGCATCATTCCACCATGAACAACTCAGATCTGAAGGATTTCCACAAGATTCAACAATGCTTTCACCTAGATCTACACATTTTCATGGTGAAAGAGATTGAAAGATGGTTTTCCAACTTTCTTTCAACTCTTTTACACTCAATGCACTTAAAACCGATAGAATCGGAGCTTGTTCTGATCTTCTACTCCATCAGGGTGATGTGTTGGTCCAAGATCTGGTTTCTATCAAGGAGACAATCGATTTCGGGTTAAACAGGAACTACCGTCACGAACCTGTGAACGGGTCGTGTGACAACCCTCAAAATTACATGCATTCTGTACAACTTATTAATGATAATTAAAGTGCTTGACGACTGTGTGGAATTATTTAACTGCTCTCTGATTACTGTGTTATACTTACATGTGCTTGTTAACATACTAGTAGTATACAAAAAAGTTACTAAATAGTCCTGTATGCTTTCCTGAGTGTTGGGAATTAAAAGCATTACAAAAAGATATATATAGGACACTATATGGAATAACTTAGCACTTTAACGGAACGGTATCCAACCGAACATTACCCGGAACACTAAAATATTGCTAGAAACATTGTCCTTATCTTTCTGAGCTAGTTACGGTTCCCGAACACCATAACACCCACTAAAATACCAAGTAACTGACAACACCAACTAAACACACAGATTTGCATTGTTATCTAACTAATTACCATTCAAAGTTTCATTTAACCCCCCCCCCATGTGTGTATTTCGGTCATCATAGGGCCCCACCATATATTTCTCTAAATCCTCCATGATCTTGCTTTAAATCTTCCTAGGATTTGCCAAGATTATGTATGGTACTTGTGAGACATATTAACCAAGGGTTAATGTCATTAGATGGTTATAATATGGATGGAAGATCTCATTTTCACCTACACTTGATCACCACCTCTCTCCCTCTTCTTCTTACTTAACCTACGGCCCCAACCCCACCACCCACCACCTCCATTTTCAACCATCCTTCATGTATTCCAAGGTGAACTAGAGGTGAAAGGAACTAAGTTAGGAAGCTCGGTGCTCGCGGAACTTGAAGGACCTCTCTCGTTTGCTATTATCCTCAACATTTTTCATCTTGATCTTCCCTAGCTTAAAAGCTAGTAGTAAGCCTCTTTAATCCTTGATTACTTCATGTTTGTAGTGGTTAAAGACCGTTTTATGGTGAAATCTCATGAACCCTAAAAGACATGAATCTTAAGTCTTGAAACATAAACTTAAAGATGAAGAAACAAGATGAAACATAATGTAATAATGTTAGTATGAAGTTGTTTTGATTATGTTGTTGATTACTTGATGATTTACTTGTTAATATTGATGTTTGATGTCGTTGTGATCACTAAACATGTTAACGGAATCAATCGAACACGAGTTAGAAAGCTAAAAGCTGAAAACAGCTTCTGTCCAAGCTTTTACAGCCAACTTCAGTTGGCTGTAACAGGACCTTAATAAAACGAAAAATGTATTTTCTAAAGTCTAGATTTATGTATTATGAAATACGGTTCTAATGGCACTGGAATCATAATTTTTGGACTTCGTTTACTATTTTTAAAGGGTCGTTTTGTAACAGCAGCAGAAGCTGCATTTTTGCTGCTGAAAATATGTGTTATATTCTTCATCATAACTTGAAACCTGAGTAGAACTAGGTCATGAAATTTGTACTGTAAATGACCACTGATGTATTTGTAATCCTCCCACTGGAATTTCATAAATCGGACTTACAATAAATTTTAAATAAATTATTCCGTGGATTGCATTCAGAAAAAGATGAATCTGATTGCAGTCTGGAAAATGATTTTTTATAAAATATTGGTGATGAATTGGATCCCGAGATTTTTACACAATAATATTTGGATCGTTTAAGACCTTCTGTAAAAAGTTGGGAATTTTTGGAAGATGTTAACTATTTTATTAAAATGCCCAAAAACAGCCCAGTTTTGGATATTTAAATTGAAATGACATAAGTAGTAATTTGCGTGTCTAAATGTCGAGTATGTTATCTGAGGATGACCTAACATGTTATATGTCAATGAAAGTAATATGTGCAATATCGTATGCTTGTTCTCGAGTAGCTATAGGTGGAATGTTTATATGAGCATGAACTATTAAAGTGAATGCATGTTATGTAGTAGATACGTGTAGGAACTTTGTGCTCTATTTGAAACCACTAAATGACTAACTGGTAATCATATTAGGACGTGATTGACCGACCTTGATTGTTAGCTATTTATGAGAGCCTAACCAAGCAAACCGAGGTGAGTTCACACTTTTCTACAAAGCCTGGTAAATTCCCGGTGGGAATGGGAATGGGTTCAGGAATAGGGATTCCTCGTCCTTTGGGACGCGTTCAGGAATGTGAATTCCTCGTCCTTGGGACGTACTTAGACTTACTGGACTAGAACTCTATCAGCGAAGTCCCTCCCTTTTTGTATCGACTTAATCGCCGAGGCTATGGCGAGCGGGTCATTAGTTAATAGCGCTATTAGGTTTAACAAACCTCACACCGTGCCAGTTGGACGGGTATGTACTAATGGACTATGGCACGCCGGTGATGATAGACACCGACGCTAGGGCACAATTAATTTTCGTTAGTAGTCGATATGATAAACGAGTCTGGTAGTTTAAATAATGGGGTAGCCCCCACGGCCGAAGTGCCGGGCTGGATAGCCAGGGAAGGTGGACATGGGATGGTTAACTGATAAACGTTTTCGAACTATGGGGTAACCCCCACGGCTGGAAAGCTGATTAAGATTAAACTACGTTTTTGGAAACAACTCTAAAATGGACAACCAACCGTGAACTCACTCAACTTTGTTGTTGACTCGTTGTTACATGCTTTGCAGGACGCTAGATGCTATGGGGCTTGCACATGGAGGTGGTTGTTATGGGATGCAAACTGTTATGTCCCGTACTTAATAAATAAACCTTAGAAACTTATGAAACTTATGTTTTGAGTCTTTAAAACTTATGAACTACGAACTTATGTTTTGGTTTAACGTCTTATGCTTCCGCTGATTAAATTGAACTTGGTTAACTTACTTTTGGTCACCAATTGTATTGTGGTTGGTTTCATTTACTTAAATACGTTGTTCAATATGATTGGTGGCTCGATCCTGGTCACGTCACGCCTCCAAGCGGTGATACTCCGCGTGGTGGATTTTGGGGGTGTGACAGATTGGTATCAGAGCCATTGGTTATAGTGAACTTGGTTTTAAAAAGGGAAAAGCTTTTTGATAAAACCAGACTATAACCTATACAGTGCTCAACGATCCACAACGACGCTTCGCTCCACGTGCAAGACTCGACACAATAGGTGGTATGATTTATATTGTCGGTTAGATAGTTCATAATGTGCATTAGTTAACGTGATAACTGCTATTTGAACCTTGTGTGCTTACTCTCTACTATCGTCCCACACCTACGTACTTTCGCGACACTTTTCTCACTTACGTTGCTTCGTTGTGAAGATCATGAACGGACGTGGAGGACGTATCAACCTAACTCAAGCCCAGTTGATGGCTTTGATCAACGAACGAGTTGCTGAGGCACTCGCCGCAAATCCAGCAGGAGGTATAACCTGCCATATCAACCCACCTTAGGATGTTTAGATCCTACCTTCGCAAACCAACCCTCGTGCTTAACCTTGTCTTTTATTCTCGCGCAACAGGTCAACATGCTCAACCTCCTGTGTGCACGTTCAAAACCTTCATGGATTGCTGGCCCAGTACCTTCAGCGGCACAGAGGGAGCGGTAGGCCTTCTACACTGGTTTGAGAAGCTTGAGTCTGTCTTCGAGATGTGTGAATGCCCTGAAGATCGTAGAGTGAAATATGCTACCGGAACACTTGAAGGTGCTGCGTTAACCTGGTGGAAAGCGCAGGTTCAACTGCTTGGGTTGGCGGTTGCTAATGCCACCCCATGGAATGACTTCAAGGAACTGATCAAGGAAGAGTACTGCAGTCGTGACGACATCCACAAGCTAGAGGTGGAATTTTTCAATCTGAAGATGACAGGGTCTGAGATTGAGGCGTATACGAAAAGGTCAAACGAGCTGGCCATCTTGTGTCCTACTATGGTAGACCCTCCCATCAAACGTATTGAGCTGTACCTCAAGGGACTTGTACCAGAGATTCAGAGTCACGTGACTTCAGCTAACTTGGGTACCATTCAACAAATCATCAAGTTGGCTCACCGTCTCACCGATCAGGCAGTGGAGCAGAAGAGGCTGCCCAAGCGTATTAGCGCTGCTACTACTGATACCCCCAATGATCACAAGCGAAAATGGGATGGAAATTCGGGCAAAGGCTCAGTCTCAGTCTTAGCAACGAAGGACTGAGGACCATAGGAGCCCCAGTCAGCAGTCTTCTGGGAATCAAGGTCAGGGTGGGTACAAGGGAAATCACCCCAAATGTAATCGCTGTAACTTGCACCACAGCGGGCCATGTAGTAAAGGCAACTGTCATCGATGAAACAAGCCTGGTCACATTGCAAGGGATTGCAGGAGTCCGCGTCCGGCGAATCAGAACCGGTAGCAATAGCAAGCCCCACCAAATCAACGCCAGCAGCAGCAACAACAAGGTAACAACAAAGGGTTCTTTCAATGTGGTGCTGAGGGCCATTTCAAGAAAGACTGCCCCCAGCTAAATCAGAACCAGAACAACAACAATCAGGGGAATGGAAACGACAATGGGGGAAACAACAATGGTAATGGTGCCAGGGGACGTGTTTTCGTGCTAGGTCAGGGTGATGCAAGGAACGATCCCAACGTTGTGATGGGTAAGTTTCTTCTGGATGACTTCTTTGTTACTGTTTTATTTGATTCGGGTGCCAATACTAGTTATGTGTCCTTAAAAGCTAGCCAAATGCTTAAGCGCACTCCAACACTTTTGAACACCAAACACATGGTAGAACTAGCAAACGGTAAGAGTCTTGAAGCCACACACGTAGTTAAAGGTTGTAACCTCGCCTTAGCTGGTCAAACCTTCCCTATCGATCTTAGTCCTATCGTTCTGGGTAGTTTCGACGTTGTTATTGGGATGGATTGGCTATCTCATCAGCAAGCGGAAATTCTTTGCAACGAGAAGATCATCCGCATTCCTCGTTCTGGTGAAGAACCCCTCGTGATTCATGGTGACAAGAGTGGTGCTGTCGTAGGCGTTATCTCTTTCCTTAAGGCCCAGAAGTGTTTGCGAAAGGGCCACACCGCTATTCTAGCCCTCGTTTCTGATACATCCTCGGAAGAAAGGAAGATAGAAGACATACCTATTGTACGTGATTTTCCTGAGGTATTTCCTGAGGAATTACCTGGTCTTCATCCTCATCGCCAAGTTGAGTTTCAAATCAAGCTAGCTCCTGGAGCAGCACCAGTAGCTCGAGCACCTTATCGTCTAGCCCCATCAGAACTCGAAGAAACTGTCTACGCAACTACAAGAACTCTTGGAAAAGGGTTTCATACGTCCTAGCTCTTCGCCCTGGGGAGCTCCAGTCTTGTTTGTGAAGAAGAAAGACGGTAGTTTCAGAATGTGTATTGACTATCGCGAACTCAACAAGGTGACCGTGAAGAATCGTTATCCTCTCCCACGTATAGACGACTTGTTCGACCAGTTGCAAGGGTCGAGTTATTACTCTAAGATTGATTTGAGATCGGGATACCATCAGCTGAGAGTCCGAGAGGAGGACGTCTCCAAAACAGCATTCAGAACTCGCTACGGCCATTACGAGTTTCTGGTCATGCCTTTCGGGTTGACGAATGCACCTGCAGCCTTCATGGATCTCATGAACAGAGTGTGCAAGCCGTACCTGGATAAGTTCGTTATTGTTTTCATCGACGACATCCTGATCTATTCTAAGAGTCAGGAGGAACACGAGCAGCATCTACGACTTATGCTGGAACTTCTTCAAAAAAAGCAGTTGTATGCCAAGTTTTCGAAATGCGATTTCTGGCTTCGCGAAGTCCACTTTCTAGGCCATGTGGTAAACAAGGATGGGATTCATGTTGATCCATCCAAGGTTGACTGGATCAAGAACTGGCCTGCACCCCGTACACCAACAGAAATCCACCAATTCTTGGGTTTGGCAGGATACTACAGAAGGTTCATCAAGGATTTCTCAAAGATTGCGCAACCCCTCACTTCACTAACTCAGAAAGGTGTCACCTATCATTGGGGTGATGCACAGGAATCCGCATTTCAGCACTTAAGAGACAGACTTTGTAGCGCGCCTATCCTCTCATTGCCTGAAGGCACAGATGATTTTGTGGTTTATTGCGACGCTTCCATCCAAGGACTTGGTTGCGTGTTAATGCAACGTGATAAGGTCATTGCCTACGCATCACGCCAACTTAAAGTTCACGAAAGGAACTACACTACGCATGACTTGGAATTGGGAGCAGTTGTTTTCACGCTTAAGATATGGAGACATTACCTGTACGTTACCAAGTGCACCATTTACACCGATCACAGGAGTCTCGAGCATATCTTCAAGCAAAAGGAATTAAACATGCGACAACGCCGATGGGTCGAACTCTTGAATGATTACGAATGCCCGATCAAGTATCATCCGGGCAAGGCCAATGTTGTGGCCGACGCCCTCAGCCGAAAGGATACTATACCTAAGCGTGTACGTGCGTTACAACTTACCATCCAATCTAACCTTCCCGCTCAGATTCGCGATGCTCAGGTTGAAGCATTGAAAGCAGAGAACATCAGGGCTGAGTCCTTACGAGGATCGAGGCAGCGGCTAGAACGAAAGGAAAACGGCGCCTACTATGTTAACGGACGCATCTGGGTTCCATTTTATGGAGGCTTACGCGAGCTTGTGATGGATGAAGCACATAAGTCTCGTTATTCAGTACATCCTGGTTCGGATAAGATGTACCACGATCTAAAGACTACATACTGGTGGCCTGGTATGAAAGCCAGCATAGCAACCTACGTCAGTAAATGTTTGACTTGTGCTAGGGTCAAGGTCGAATACCAGAAACCATTTGGCCCACTTCAACAACCAGAGATACCTAAATGGAAATGGGAGAAAATTTCCATGGATTTCGTTACTGGCCTGCCCAGATCTCAACACGGAAATTATACCATTTGGGTGATCGTGGATCGACTGACCAAGTCTGCACATTTTCTGGTTATCAAGGAAACGGATAAGTTTTCTACTTTAGCAGACATCTACCTAAAGGAAGTAGTATCAAGGCACGGAGTGCCAACCTCCATCATTTCTGATCGTGACGCGCGTTTTACTTCGGAACTGTGGCAAGCTATGCACAGGTCTTTTGGCTCACGTTTAGATATGAGCACCGCTTATCACCCACAGACGGATGGGCAATCCGAACGCACCATCCAGACCCTTGAAGACATGCTTAGGGCATGTGTAATCGATTTTGGTAATGGCTGGGAAAAGCACCTCCCGCTAGTGGAGTTTTCGTATAACAACAGCTACCACACCAGCATCCAGGCCGCTCCGTTCGAGGCGTTGTACGGACGGAAATGCCGATCACCTCTTTGTTGGGCAGAGGTTGGCGACAGTCAAATCACTGGCCCAGAACTTGTAGTAGATACAACCGAGAAGATTGCTCAGATACGACAACAAATGGCGGCAGCTCGTGACCGTCAGAAAAGCTATGCGGATAAGCGAAAAAGCCACTCGAGTTCCAGGTTGGGGATCGAGTGCTACTCAAAGTCTCACCTTGGAAAGGTGTAGTTCGTTTTGGAAAACGAGGCAAACTTAATCCACGCTATGTCGGACCATTCGAAATCATTGAGAAAATTGGCAAAGTCGCTTACAGGTTGAATCTACCTGAAGAACTCAGTGGAGTTCACAACGTATTCCACGTGTCGAATCTGAAAAAGTGTCTGTCAGATGAGACCCTCATAGTTCCTCTCAAGGAGCTCACTATCGACGACCAGCTGCGATTCGTCGAGGAACCAGTAGAGATTACGGATCGAGAAGTTAAGATTCTTAAGCGTACCAGAATACCTCTCGTCCGAGTCCGTTGGGATTCCCGTCGTGTCCCAGAGTATACCTGGGAATGAGAAGACCAAATGAAACTCAAGTATCCCCAGCTGTTTAAGAAAAGTGTAACCACTATTGAGGCTGAAGCTACTGCAGAATTTCGGGATGAAATTCCAAACCAACGGGGGAATGATGTGACACCCCAGGAAAACCAGGAAACCAACGCAACATAACTAGCTTCCTCAGTAACCACAAGCTAAATTTCGAGACGAAATTTTCTTAACAGGGGGAGAATGTGACAACCCTCAAAATTACATGCATTCTGTACAACTTATTAATGATAATTAAAGTGCTTGACGACTGTGTGAAATTATTTAACTGCTCTCTGATTACTGTGTTATACTTACATGTGCTTGTTAACATACTAGTAGTATACAGAAAAGTTACTAAATAGTCCTGTATGCTTTCCTGAGTGTTGGGAATTAAAAGCATTACAAAAAGATATATATAGGACACTATATGGAATAACTTAGCACTTTAACGGAACGGTATCCAACCGAACAACCGAACATTACCCGGAACACTAAAATATTGCTAGAAACATTGTCCTTATCTTTCTGAGCTAGTTATGGTTCCCGAACACCATAACACCCACTAAAATACCAAGTAACTGACTACACCAACTAAACACACGGATTTGCATTGTTATCTAACTAATTACCATTCAAAGTTTCATTTAACCCCCCCCCCCCATGTGTGTATTTCGGTCATCATAGGGCCCCACCATATATTTCTCTAAATCCTCCATGATCTTGCTTTAAATCTTCCTAGGATTTGCCTAGATTATGTATGGTACTTGTGAGACATATTAACCAAGGGTTAATGTCATTAGATGGTTATAATATGGATGGAAGATCTCATTTTCACCTACACTTGATCACCACCTCTCTCCCTCTTCTTCTTCCTTAACCTACAGCCCCAACCCCACCACCCACCACCTCCATTTTCAACCATCCTTCATGTATTCCAAGGTGAACTAGAGGTGAAAGGAACTAAGTTAGGAAGCTCGGTGCTCGCGGAACTTGAAGGACCTCTCTCGTTTGCTATTATCCTCAACATTTTTCATCTTGATCTTCCCTAGCTTAAAAGCTAGTAGTAAGCCTCTTTAATCCTTGATTACTTCATGTTTGTAGTGGTTAAAGATCGTTTTATGGTGAAATCTCATGAACCCTAAAAGACATGAATCTTAAGTCTTGAAACATAAACTTAAAGATGAAGAAACAAGATGAAACATAATGTAATAATGTTAGTATGAAGTTGTTTTGATTATGTTGTTGATTACTTGATGATTTACTTGTTAATATTGATGTTTAATGTCGTTGTGATCACTAAACATGTTAACGGAATCAATCGAACACGAGTTAGAAAGCTAAAAGCTGAAAACAGCTTCTGTCCAAGCTTTTACAGCCAACTTCAGTTGGCTGTAACAGGACCTTAATAAAACGAAAAATGTATTTTCTGAAGTCTAGATTTATGTATTATGAAATACGGTTCTAATGGCACTGGAATCATAATTTTTGGACTTCGTTTACTATTTTTAAAGGGTCGTTTTGTAACAGCAGCAGAAGCTGCATTTTTGCTGCTGAAAATATGTGTTATATTCTTCATCATAACTTGAAAGCTGAGTAGAACTAGGTCATGAAATTTGTACTGTAAATGACCACTGATGTATTTGTAATCCTCCCACTGGAATTTCATAAATCGGACTTACGATAAATTTTAAATAAATTATTCCGTGGACTGCATTCAGAAAAAGATGAATCTGATTGCAGTGCGGAAAATGATTTTTTATAAAATATTGGTGATGAATTGGATCCCGAGGTTTTTACACAATAATATTTGGATCGTTTAAGACCTTCTGTAAAAAGTTGGGAATTTTTGGAACATGTTAACTATTTTATTAAAATGCCCAAAAACAGCTCAGTTTTGGATATTTAAATTGAAATGACATAAGTAGTAATTTGCGTGTCTAAATGTCGAGTATGTTATCTGAGGATGACCTAACATGTTATATGTCAATGAAAGTAATATGTGAAATATCGTATGCTTGTTCTCGAGTAGCTATAGGTGGAATGTTTATATGAGCATGAACTATTAAAGTGAATGCATGTTATGTAGTAGATACGTGTAGGAACTTTGTGCTTTATTTGAAACCACTAAATGACTAACTGGTAATCATATTAGGACGTGATTGACCGACCTTGATTGTTAGCTATTTATGAGAGCCTAACCGAGCAAACCGAGGTGAGTTCACACTTTTCTACAAAGCATGGTAAATTCCCGGTGGGAATGGGAATGGGTTCAGGAATAGGGATTCCTCGTCCTTTGGGACGCGTTCAGGAATGTGAATTCCTCGTCCTTGGGACGTACTTAGACTTACTGGACTAGAACTCTATCAGCGAAGTCCCTCCCTTTTTGTATCGACTTAATCGCCGAGGCTATGGCGAGCGGGTCATTAGTTAATAGCGCTATTAGGTTTAACAAACCTCACACCGTGCCAGTTGGACGGGTGTGTACTAATGGACTATGGCACGTCGGTGATGATAGACACCGACGCTAGGGCACAATTAATTTTCGTTAGTAGTCGATATGATAAACGAGTCTGGTAGTTTAAATAATGGGGTAGCCCCCACGGCCGAAGTGCCGGGCTGGATAGCCAGGGAAGGTGGACATGGGATGGTTAACTGATAAACGTTTTCGAACTATGGGGTAACCCCCACGGCTGGAAAGCTGATTAAGATTAAACTACGTTTTTGGAAACAACTCTAAAATGGACAACCAACTGTGAACTCACTCAACTTTGTTGTTGACTCGTTGTTACATGCTTTGCAGGACGCTAGATGCTATGGGGCTTGCACATGGAGGTGGTCGTTGTGGGATGCAAACTGTTATGTCCCGTACTTAATAAATAAACCTTAGGAACTTATGAAACTTATGTTTTGAGTCTTTAAAACTTATGAACTACGAACTTATGTTTTGGTTTAACGTCTTATGCTTCCGCTGATTAAATTGAACTTGGTTAACTTACTTTTGGTCACCAATTGTATTGTGGTTGGTTTCATTTACTTAAATACGTTGTTCAATATGATTGGTGGCTCGATCCTGGTCACGTCACGCCTCCAAGCGGTGATACTCCGCGTGGTGGATTTTGGGGGTGTGACAGGTCGGACTTGGGTGATTCCTGTTCGATCAGGTCACTTGGGCCTTGATGAGGTTTCTGTTGTTTAGCACATTATCTTACCGTCTCGATAAACCGCAAAACTTTCAAAACAATCAAGTGTCAAAGACGATCAGGTCGTTGGGACGGATTGCCATCCGATCGGATTGCCATCCGATCTGACAGCCGTCCGATCGGCTTACACTTGGTTCCACACTTAAACTATTGTTTCAACTTTAAAGGATGTGAATGTCGAACGGATTGCCGTCCGATCGGGTAGCCATCCGATCGAACGACCACCCGACCACGTGATGTTTGGAACTTCTACACTTAACAATTTTCAACATGTTCAATGCATTACTAGTTCTAACAGATTATCACCCGATCGATAGACCATCTGATTGGATGACAACATTACTGTGAACTTGTTCTCTGAGAAATGCCTCACCGAACGGATCGTCATCCGATCGAACTGCCGTTCGATCGAACGACCTGAAAGGTAGTGAAACTTCTCTGTTTTCAAAATGCTACAACGAAAACTTCAAAAGTCAAACCATCATACATAAACACATCACTACCAAATAAGATGACAATCCAATCGAATGGCCATCCGATCGGATGACTATCCGAACGGATTGCCATCCGATCGACTGGTCATCCGACCGGATTGCCATCCGATCGGATTACCGTTTGACACTTGGTATTCTTTTCACCGTTTTACGCGCCACTTATCATCTATGCTACCGTTAACTGTTCAGGCTAATCTCTCTCAGTGCTCCCTTCAATCCAAGAGAGTGTTTACTTGTTAAACACAATCTGTGAGTATACTCGATCCCTTTTTGCTTTATGCACTTTTGGGTGTTACATACGTTACTTATTCTAAATCACAATCGACACACAACGCAAACACTATTTAAACGCTAACTGTTACTGCATGCTACGTGTTATTCGATGAATGCTTGTATGTTATGTTAACACAGTGATTGATGCCTGACACCTTAGCAACGATAGTACTATAGTTTGGACTCAGCACCTGTCATGGACAGGGGTTGTTAAGGGCTTTACTTCATGTGTCCCAGTGGGGATATGTGTTGCGCATTCTAGAACACGTAGTCACGTCTTGCATATTTCTCTGTCAATAACCTACTAGCTTTCGCTTTATACATGTTACATGCGGGTTATGCGTAAACTATTCCGAACTCTATATGCTATTATCAGACTTGTATGCTCACTTTTACACTATGTGTATTGACCTTTATTTTAACGTTTGTGACAGGTGTTTAGGACGTTATCTGCTAGCATGCTTTGCTTACTTGTCATGGAATCAAGTAGGATCGAGAGTCTAGAAACAAAAACAATTTATTTATTTGAAATCTGAGTTGTCGAACATGTTTTGTTTTGAGAATATTTAAGTCTGTAATAATTAAGTTACTTAATGGGTTATGGTATGGGACATAATATTAACTATTTGGTAATTTAGTCGTTATGGAATTTCTCTTGACAATCTGTTCGCTCAGTGCCGCGCCCCGATGTTTCTGCCATCGGTTGGGGTGTGATATGTAATCGTTGAATAATCAATAGAGACCAGATTGAAATTGACTGCTCGGTATTCTACCTATCTTCTACTCCTTTCTTAGTCGTAATAATCGCACCGAACACGTCATTTCGGGACCGAAGCTCCGTCAGACTCGCCGGATCCTCGGATCAGCAGTGGTATCAGAGCTACGGTACCGATTTAATCGATCTAACAGTCGGTTAAATCACCCAAAGCTCATCAATTTTGTGTTAAACGGGAGTTTTGACGTTAAACAGAGAAAATCATCAAAATAAAGGTCAATTCACGGATGGATTTTGGAATTGAACACATCATTCTGTTCGGAATTGATTCGCACATAATCCTGTGAAGTTTAATCATGAAATTCACACAAATAAAGATTCTTGATCGAAAAAACGTGATTCGGAGTGTTCTTGAGCTGTTAGAACATAACCAATCGGATGGTAATCCGATCGGATGACCATCCGATCCACATCACTATCTTGCTTGAAGGATTATTGAAGGATAACTGCTTTTCAATCGAATGGCAATTCGATCGGATGGCAATCCGATCGGATGACCATCCGATCCATGTAACTATGGGTGTTTGAAAGTTAAGTTGTTTTCAATCGAATGGAAATCCGATCGGATGACCATCCGATCCACAAACACAAGTCTGCCCACCTTTGTCCTTCGATCGAGTGGCAATCCGATCGGATGGCAATCCGATCGGATGACCATCCGACACTTGAACATTCGACCAGATGATTAAATGCCTAAAAAAAGGCATTTTTTGATCGAAACGATGAGGATAGTCTCCAGAAAAAATTTGGTGATTGTCAATTTTTTCGGGTTCTTAATGACCAAGCTGGGTTGTTCGGGGACACCGTCGGGGGCTTCAGTGAACAGTTTTGATGATGCGATCACGGATTGTGGAAATTAGTGGGGTAGTCATGATAATGGTGCAGAATGTTTATCGTTCACGTTATCTGACTATTTATGGGCCAAAAACGTAAAATCCGCAAAGGCGAAAAACTGACAAATGTGGCGAATATTGTGATATTATGATATGGTCAGGTTTTTCGGAGAAGAGAATTGGAAACTGAATTCAGTTTGAGGGGGAATTCAGTGATAGAGACGTCAGAATTTGCAAAAATGAGGGGGAATAAAAATTTCACTGTCGTATGTTGAAATTCCAGCATTTTTGAAATTCGTGACACTCCAACACTATTTGGGTAGTTTCGACTTCAGATTGTCAGGGGGAATGTGAATCTGATCGTAAGTGTAAGCTTCCGAGATCAAGATGATCCGAGGTCTTGATATCTGATCGTGGACGCATGCTTCAGAGATCCGAGAGTGATCGTGGGTGAAAGCTTCCGAGATCTAGATTATCCAAGGAGATGAATCTGATTGTGGATGAATGCTTCAGAGATCGGATTACATTACCAGATGATTTGTTTTCCGATGAAGATTTGCTGATTGTGGAGAATACCATTTACACGGATCTGTCATTCTTACGGTGTGTTAACGTGGATCAAAATAAATGGGATATCAGATCTTCAGGGGGAATCACGGATTTGAAGATTAATGTAAAACCCCGTTAGGATCTTTCAATGATATCAACCTTTAACTTGTGAAGGTGCGGAAAACAATCACAAGCCGATTCAAGAACAAACAATAATAATCAACACAAGAATGATAAACAAATCACAAACCAAAATCTTGCATTCAATGATAAGCAAAGACTGATACAAGACTTCAACCAAAACCGATTTCTTGTGTCCCTTGTGTCGCAATCTATCAACTGACCAACAACCTCAACCATGAGGTTGAGATGTGTTTAAATACAAAACAACTGGGCCACAAACCTAAGCCCATTGCGACACCAAGTAAACTAGCCCAACCCTTACAAAAACGACCCAAAAACATGTAAACTAAACAAGTACATAACCAACCCTTAAACTATACTAACCTACATGAATAAACCTTCGGGTTCCAACAATCTCCCCCTAGGTTTATGCATGGAGGTTCTTCTGACTTCAATTGCCTTGATCACCACCACTTGCACTATCCTGATAACCACCAAATCCCTTCTTATGAATATGCAGAACAGACGCTACAGCAGCAGTCCAAGCCTTAGCTATTTCCTCATATTTCTCTATAGCTCTAATCTGATTACATGCCAAGACTTCCAGATCTTCACCAGCAAGATTTAGCAAATCAATTTGATCAACCAAAGTATAACTCGTCTCTCCATCACATACAATCACTGCCTGCCCAAGACGTTCATCATATACCCAAAAGTGTAATGTCTTCAGTGCACCTTTTGGTATCTTTCTCACCAAAGGAATCGTCTTTTCTTTATCAGTGGCTGGCCAATGCACAATCTTCATACGTTTGTTTGTGTAAGGATCTCTAATTCCTTTAGCTGGTTTAACAATGGACTCTGCCGTACGCATTGAAGGAAAACCCTTAAGAACCTCCCTCTTCAATCTCTCGAAAAATATATATCCAGCACCTCCAGGCTTATCATCCACATAAGGTGCATTAGACAAATTTGTCAAATCCACCTTAGTGAAAGACTGAAACTGTCCTGGATGCTTGTACCACTCGACGGGACCAATTTTTCTTTTTATCCACCATCTCTTACGATCATGGTCATATCCCCAGCTAACTACACCAGAACGATTACCAACTTTATCATAGAGAGTTTCACCAACATCCAATAAATGATGAGTTGCATGAGCATCCTCATCATCTGGATTCAAATTCTTGTTCTTCAAAATCACTAACTCTCTTTTCCTTTTAATCCTTTCTGCCTTCTCTTTGTCTGTCACTGGATTTGTAACTCTCTTGAAGTATTGTTCCATTGCAGCACTTCTTTCAGCATCATCTTTAGCAAAAGTTTTTCTTCTGTTTTCAACATCAGTTGGATCAGAAAATTCTTGTCCAAATTTCTTCTCCAACTTCCCTCGTAAATCATAAACCATATTGAACAACACACTAACATCTCCTTGAAGTTGCTCAATCTGTTGATCTTTCTTCACAATAGTATCTTCAAGTTGGATAATCTTCGCATCTTTATGAATGGAATCTTGCTCAAGCACAACCATTCGTTTCTTTATATCTCTCATACTGATAAACTCATCTTCATCACTTGAATCATCATCAAACAGCATTCTTAGTGGTTCTTCAGGTCTTTTACCACTAGAACTGCTAGGTTCATCATGAACAATTCCAGAAGGACCAGCATCATTGTGAACTTCAACATCAGAAATACCAATTTGCACAGTATCAACAGTTGTAGCTAGAACTTCAGCAGTAGTAACATCTATATCATCCCTTTGAACTTCAACATTTTCCGTATCCATCTCATCTCTTTGAGTATCAACATCAAACTCAAAGATATTCTTAGCAGTGGTGGTGGTATCACTAACATTTCTTTCAAAATCGAAGTCATATAAACCTTCGTCATCATCAGCAACATTCACGGATTGATCTTTTCCTTGTTCAACAAACATTCCAGGTCTAGGATCCCTCCTTTTCCTTTTTAACGGCAAGGAATCAGAATCCATTGGGCTTTCATCAGGCTCTTCAGTTGATACTGACAGATTGGAAGGAGGATTTCCCATCTTGTCAGTTACTGACTTTAACAGCATCGCCAAACTTTCAGCAGTAATCACTGGTTCAACAGTAGAAACAACGGCATCAACTTCAGGAGGAAGTTCTTTATCATCATCAGAATCACACATAATCTCCACACCTTCATCGTCAGAGTTAATAGTTATACACTCCATCTCAGACTCACCTTCAACTCTCTTAGAAATATCATGTTCTTCAGCAACAATAGCACTTGCAGGCACACTATGCACTGGAATAGGTCTTACTAGTACTGGATTTGCATTAACATCTTCAGTCTCTGCAAACTGACCAAACTTCTCCAATGGAATCAGACCTTCAAACTTCTTTTCAGTACCTTTCTTTGTAGTAAGAGCACCAAAACATGATGGACCCATAGGCTTTAATTCTAACGTATTACCAGATCTCTTCAATCCTGGATAATGATCATTCAGAATCATCTGCAAAAACCTCGGGTACATAAGAAACTTATCCTTTCGAAGTCCAATTGCATTTCTCTTCATCGCTTCCAAGATATATCTTGAATAATTGAACGGCTCATTAGTAATCACACATATCAAAGCAGCAGACTGAGTGGTATTCAACTGATCAGTTCCCCCTCTATTTTCTGTCATGCACAAAAGGAACATGTGCAGCAATAGACGCCAATATGGATGCACAAACTTCTTTACCAGGGGTGGAAACTTCCCTTCGTAGCTTAAACGATGTAGAATTTCTTCCACTATTCCAGCTGAAAGTTCTATAGGATCTGTTTCCTGATCATTAAATTTTAACGATTCTCTAATCATCTGCTCAGTAACTATAACTTTCGTCTTTTGAATTTCAGCAACTATAGCTCCCTTTCCTTCAACAACTTCGACTTTAGCACTCTTCCAAAAATCTTGAATAAGCTCTTCATAAACAACCGGATTCTCACCAAGAGCATAAGCAATCCGGCAGTTATTTAGACCTTTCATCAGTGACATGTACAGCTGCTTGTATTTTTCTGGTGGAGGTGCCAAATATCCTACTTGATTGTGAGAAGATATAAACTTCAAGTCCATTTTCTGCACAAAACACAAGTTAATTAAAATTTCCAACCTTTTTCATAACAGTGTTCAGATATAACAATTAATAAATAACACTGTTACTGTTGACTCGAGACCATGAGTCGAAACCGAAAGGTCTCGAGTCGAAACCACTTGACATTGAGTCGCAACCATGAGTCGCAACCAATAGACTCTGAGTCGAAACCATGAGTCGCAATCTTGAGATTGCGACTCGCAACCACTGGTCTCGAGTCATTGTGTTGTCTGAGTCGCAACCACACAATCATATGATCTTCATCTTAGTGTTCTTGATTGCGAGTCGGAATCTTCAAATCTTCATCGGAGCTTCTTGATTGTGTGCCGGAATCTTCAAATCTTCATCGGAGCTTCTTCAAATATTCATAATTTTCTGCAAAACTTGAATAATAATATCATAATACCTTTGATTATCAACAAGTCGAAACCGCAGATTGCGAGTCGTAACCGGAGACAAGTCGGAATCTTCAAAGATCACCGGAGCTTTTTGAGAGAAAATGAGGCTTGGTTTCGAGTGATGAATTAGGTCTCGACTCGAAACCAGCCATTTATACTTCAAATCTGATCATGGGCCCTTGACTTTTGGGTCAAAACTTAACGGATTGGGCTTGAAACTTAAGATTGGGCTTAACAGATTCATCATTTATTTTTCAACATAAACCCTTAAATAAAAATTTAATTTCAGATTTAACTTAAAAATACCCGATAAACCTTCTGAGCAGAATTTGCAAAACAAAAACCTAAAACAAAAAATAAATAATAAATATTATTTACAAAAAAAATAAATTAGGAAATTTGCATAGATATTCAGGGATCAAATCACAAGGTTTCGGGCTTGACTTCACTTATCAACACTGATCTACTACCGAAAGATCTAGACGATTGCCAGTATATTTGTCCACCTAAACTCATCTTCCTAGACCTTTTCCATATAACTGCCTGTAACAAATTTATCATGTTTTGATTTCTTAACAATGAACACCCAAATAAATACTGATCAAATCTCGAAATTACAGACAGCACACCCTATCATGTAAGTAGCTTCCCTACCACATATTTCACAAGTCCAATCCAAATCTCTGAAATCTTAACTGGGAATAGATTGAGAAAAGAACAGAATAGATCTAAAGCGGAGATGGTATAATATACAGATCAAATGAGTTTTCTCAATTTGATATAGGTTTCATGGGTTTCTTTTGGGCACTTGAGGGCCTCTTTCGGGTGTATAATTGATCTACAGATCGACAACGTACAGCTAGGTCAGCATATATCTGGATGCAGCAAAAGCTGACGTTGCCTAGCACCTCCAGGTCAGCATATATCTGGATGCAGCAGAGGAGATACACGACTTTTTCAGAGAAGATTTCAGAGTTAGACCAAAATTGTGTGTATCAGGACAACTTACAGACATTCAAATAGAAATGAGCTAATTTCAAGTGATTTTCTTTTCTGAGGTCATGTACTAATTTAGTTCTTAACAAAACAGTCAATGTTTCTAGTCATAAGAATAGAGCCTACCAGCATATCAGTACTAGAGTCAAACTATTTCGATACTGGTTTTACATGAGTCAGCCCTTAACCATGATGTGAAAATTCATTTCATTTCCCAGTCATGCCACACACCTCTTTTTGTATTTTTCTATTTTTTAATGTTTTTGTAATTTTCAAAATTTCTCCCCCTAAATTTGAGCATAAATAAAAACTACCTAAGAATAGAAAACTATATGAACAAATTTATCTACGAAAAAACAAAAACATGCTCAGTCAGTAAAGCGGATCATTTTCAGAAAATCCACAAGCACTTTGAATTTTGAGCTGCTAACAGGTTTGGTGAACAAATCGGCAGCATTTGCATCTGTGTCGATTTGCTCAAGTGTAATAAGACCTCTGTCGAAGCAATCTCGAATAAAATGAACTTTGATGTCTATGTGCTTGGTTTTGGAGTGAAAAACAGGATTTCTAACAATTTGTATTGCAGCATCATTATCGCAGTAAATAGTAGTGTTGAGATAAGTCAAACCGTAGTCCTGCAATTGATGTTGCATCCACACCACTTGAGAGCAAGATGCAGAAGCGGCAACATACTCAGCTTCAGCTGTAGAAATCGCCACCGTTTGTTGTTTCTTGCATTGCCAAGAAATGAGCCTGTCACCCAGAAACTGACATCCAGCTGATGTAGATTTCCTGTCACTATCAGTACCTCCAAAATTGCTATCAGAAAAAGCAAACAAGTCAAAATTGGAATCCCTCGGATACCACAGACCAAACCTAGGTCGGCCTTTAAGGTACCGAAAGATTCGTTTAACAGCAGTAAGATGAGAAGTTTTAGGATTAGCCTGATATCTTGCACAGTTGCAGACAGCAAACATAATATCCGGACGACTAGCTGTCAGATACATCAACGATCCGATCATAGACCTATACTGACGTTGATCCACAGAAGATCCTTCTTCATCTTCAGTCAATAGTGGTCTCTCTGCCATTGGTGTTTCAGCAGGCTTTGCATCCGAAAACTTAAATTTTGCTAGCACATCATCCACATACTTCCCTTGATGAATAAGAATCCCTTGAGAATTCTGCTTGACTTGTAAACCCAAAAACAGTGTCATTTCCCCAAGAGCACTCATTTCAAATTTCTTTTTCATAACTCTCTCAAACTCCTTGCAAAGTTCCTCACTTGTAGATCCGAAAATAATATCATCAACATAGATTTGAACTAAGATCTGATCCTTGCCCACTTTCTTGATAAACAGAGTCTGGTCTATCGTGCCACGTGTATACCCGTGAACCAGAAGATGTTCAGTTAATGTGGCATACCAAGCTCGTGGTGCTTGGTGTAATCCATACAATGCCTTATCTAGCTTGTAGGCATATTCTGGATGATTTGGATGCACGAAACCTGGCGGCTGCTCAACAAAGATTTCTTCCTTCACATCCCCATATAGAAACGCTGTCTTGACATCCATCTGATACACAGTGAACCCCATATACGACGCGTAAGCTAAGAAGATCCGGATGGCTTCAAGTCGAGCAACCGGAGCATATACTTCATCATAATCCAGTCCTTCTATTTGTCGAAATCCCTGAACCACCAGCCTTGCTTTATTTCGAACAATAACCCCTGCAGAATCTTGCTTGTTTCGAAAAACCCATCTAGTTCCAAGTTTGCGCTTTCCCTGTGGCAACTTGACAAGTTTCCATACTTCAAGCTTCTCAAACTGGTTCAACTCTTCATGCATAGCATCTACCCAGCCTGGTTCCTGCAAAGCTATATCAACAGTTTTAGGTTCGATTTGAGAAATGTAACAAGAATATAAGCAAGTATTGATGACTCCCGATTGGCTCCTAGTTAAAACTCCTGCATTTACAGGACCAATCACATTCTCTATAGGATGATTTCGTTGAACACTTGTGGGTATAGCCAGGTCAGGTACTGTCTCGTCTTCAGTGGTGGTGTTGCTAGACTCCCCCTCATTAGATGCTGCAGTATTATGAACAAATGGAGTGGTAACACTGCAGTCCTCAGGAATTGGTTCAGGAAATAGTACGGATCCTGAACCATTAGATGCAGAACCACTAGTTGAAACACCTTCAGGAGATTGATGGGACGTTTGCTGACTCGTAGGGTGCTGTGTAAACACCATTCCTGGCGGATCAATAGTATGATGTCTGACGCTTTCTTCTGTCTGTTCTTCTGCTTCAGTATCCTCAAAAGACAGCGGTTGTTTTGGAATAGACACACCTGCATCTGAAAAATCACTTAACAAAATGTTAAAAGACTTAAACAATTCAGCATAATCATATAACCAATCTGGTCCAACTCTTGCGTCCGTAGCATTTTCCTCGAGCCATTCAATGTTGCACGACTCGACGACCTTTTTAGTTACCTTGTTGTATACTCTATAGGCTGATCCTTTAGCATATCCAACAAAGTAACATTCGTCCCCTTTGACCTCAAACTTTCCATTAGAGTCCATAAGTAGTAACACACATGGACAACCAAAGATGCGAAAGTGTGAAACCGAAGGTTTACGTCCTTCCAGAATCTCATATGGAGTTTTCATATGTCGTTTGTTTACTAAAGCATGATTCTGGACGTAACAAGCCGTGCTAACAGCTTCGGCCCAAAAGAAACTAGGAAGCTTCGAGTCAGCCAGCATAGTTCGTGCAGCCTCGATAAGAGTACGATTTCTTCTTTCAGCTACTCCATTCTGTTGAGGAGTCCGTGGTGCACTATACTGACGATCAATTCCCTTATCAGTGCAGAATGTGTCCAAAGTAGCGTTCTTGAATTCTGTCCCATTATCAGATCGAATAACCTTCACCTTAGCACTCGCTTGATTTTCAGCCAGAGTGATAAATTGTTTCACCAAGACTGCAGTTTCATTCTTGTGACTGAGAAAATATACCCAGGTGTAGCGAGAATAATCATCGACAATTACAAGACAATAAGCTTTCTTGCCAATACTCAATACATTCACTGGACCAAAAAGATCCATGTGAAGTAGTTCAAGCACGGCCTTCGTCGAGGGTGCTGGTTTAGTCTTATGAGGTTTTCGATGAGCTTTTCCTTTTGCACAAGCAACACACCTTTCGACCAACATGAAATCTTTTATCGGAAGATCACGTACTAATTGACCTTTTGCCAGTCGATTCAAATTCTTCATGTTCACATGCCCAAGGCGACGATGCCACAGTAGACCATCATGTTCTGAAATCTTTGAAAATAGGCAAGTAATTTCTTCACACGGTTTCTTGTTCATATCAATCACATAAGCGTTTCCTCGTCTCTCTGCTGACATTAAGAACCAGTCTTCTGGAATGACAATTCCAGGTTTAAGAACATGACATCCTTTCTTTGTAAAGTGAACTGAATTCCCTCGATCACAAATCTGAGAAATGCTCAACAGATTGTGTTTCAGTTCTGGAACATAATTAACATTTTCGAAGCTTAACACGCCGTTTCGTACAGTTCCTTTTAACGTGATTCTGCCTGAATCTCCTCCCGCAAATGAGACATATCCACCATTAAATTCTTTGACATTTTCCAGTTGGGATAAGTCTCCTGTCATGTGCCTGGAACAGCCACTATCCATGTACCAGAGGCGCACGGTAGTCCTCCACAGTTGTTCCTGCACGATTAGCGGGATTAGTTAGATTTAGGAACCCAGCCCATAGTGGATCTGGGTTTTCCTTGTGCATCAAGATAAGTTACTCTCTGCCACACTAAGTTTTCTTTATTTAAAAACTTTGAAGTATTTTGAAAGACAGAGTTTCGATGACATGTATGAGATGGATTGGATTGCTTGGCCTTAGCTTTAGGTTTCCAATGCTTGTTTGACCAGTTAGAATTGTAGTTACCAAAAGCATTATGTGGAGATCTTCGAAAATCATTTTGTTGTTTATGATTTTTGCGTTTGGCTGCATTCCAATCCTGATTAGAAGGTTTAGTCTTGCGATAGTTGTTTTTCATTGTCTTAGTCTTTTCAGTCTTCATTGACTCTGAACAACGATATCGGTTAGACATGACCTGCTGATCTTGCACTGACTTTTTCTTGTACGATGCCCTTGGGAGTTGAACACAATTTCGGGCAATGTGTCCAGCGATGCCACAGTTAAAACAGGTTTGACGCTTCAATCTGTGAGTATTTTGAAAACTTTTGCAAGATTTGCTTGATTTTGAGTGATTTGACGTTTTGGTTTTCTGAACATGTTGTGCTTGTGGTTGTTCTAAGCATTTTGGAGGTTTTTCTTCTAATGACTTCTCACTTAACTCAATATCCTTATCTTTGTTACTCAATTTTGGTTCAATATTTGAACATGAAGAAGTTTCATCAATATGCGTTTTCTCAATGCATTTGTCATGTGAAACTAATTCAGGTTCAATTTCTACTATAGTTTCCAATGGGGTCCCACTAGATTCAACATTAGGGACACCCACTGAGACAGGTTCAGAAGAAGAATCAGGATACTCTTGATTTTCTTGAGAAGTCGTTTCAGTGGTTTCACTGAATGCATCCTGAGGGACCTCACCTGTAACATTTTCATTAACTGAGACATTAGAAGCATTAGAATCACACACATTAACCGAAAAACAATCATCACCACACTTATTGTTCAAATCATCAACACAAACATCATCAGTTTTGCCCAAAACAACAGGCTCACAAGACGAAACATAAGCAGAAAACGACGCAAATAAAGAACGACTAAAAGCAATGTCAGACTCAGTTGGTTCAGAATAAGGTTCAAAATAAGGTTCAGAAATATTTGAAATAACGACTGGTTCACTCCCATGAACATCTCCACACTTTACTTCAGAAATATCATCTGCACATGAAGATGAAACGTTAGGATCAATTGAGCCTTTGGAAACAAAATTTAATGGAGTAGACTTCTGTTTCTCAACTTGTCTGTCATGAGAATACGACTTGTTGGTTTTGGAACCAAAATTCATGTTACTCTCATTTATCATCTCCTCCTCAGTCATTGGCATATAAGTGTAATTATCATTATATGGAGGAGGAGTCTGATTATAACCCAAACCACGCCCTTTCTTTTCTTTGTACGCAAGTTGTTGATCACACAAATTTTTTACTAGTTTGCTAGAAGAATCAAATTTCTTGATATTAAGCTCATTAATTTGATATTTGTCTCTGATATCTTCTAGTTCCTTAGTTACTGCGCACAGTTTTTCCTGAACGTATAAGAGTTGAGATGATTTTACACTTACATCATCCTTGAGTTTGATGATGTCTTTTCGCTGAGCTTCGATCTTTTCTTTGAAAAGTTTTTCATTTTTCGATAAAGTAAAGTTTTTATTTTTTATGTCTTGATAATCTTGAATTAGCTCAGCGTTGTGCATTCTATAAACTTCAACTCTTTCTCTACATTCAGGAGTACAGAAAGCAGAAAGTACCTCTTCTTTGGTTAGACCTTTAACAGGAGCTGAGAGAATCTGAGTCATGAAGGCAAAGTTTTCATCTGCAGTCTCCTCCTCTTCTGTAGATACTTGATCATTTGAGGTCATAAAAGCAATATTACTTGAAGCAGCTTGATTTTCTGGAGCAGAAATGTTCAGACGCTCAATCTCTGAATTCCAATCAAAGTTGATGTTGGGTTGAACCACCAGGGCTTGAGCTAATCCTTGTGGCTGAGGACTTCCATTAGTAGCATCTGTTATACTGGCCGTGGTCACAAGAGCTCTTTCTCGATTAGGTGTTACGGGCTGTGCAGGAGTTTGTTCTCTGTTTATCTGAGGTTTTGTGCAATTTCGAGCATAGTGTCCTTCCTCATGACAATTATAACAGCGCACGTTAAAAGGCACCTTAGCAGCTCCATTCCAAGCAGTGCCCCACCTGTTTTTACCTGTTCTTTTAATAAACTTTTGTGCCCTGAAATCAAGGGTCAACACAAAGGAAGGTGAGTTCACATAATCAAATTTAAATAATTTGATCCTAAGGAAAAGCCTTCTAATTATGTGTTTATTATAAAACATCCATATAATTTTAGAAAGTCCATTTATTTCCTTAATAAAATCCATGGGTCATCCATCGTAGGTTGAAAACTCGACATCAGGGCATTTTCCCAAGTTTTGTATATTAAATTTCTAGCGTCAAGTGTTCGGACTCGTAAGTTAGCTAGACATTACGAACTATATATTTACAATGTAGGGATAATCAAGGCTAGACTATAAACAGAATTTCAATTCATCGTTTGACTTGACACGGGGCGACCGGTCACGACGGGGTTGTCAACCCGATAGATCTACCAATAATTCCTTGCGTACACTACTTAAATGATTAAACGTTATCATTGGCGCATGGTCCATATCGAGACCATCTATGATGCCTGCCTCACGTACAATATATATCCTACTAATATGACAAATTTAATATAATTGGTTGTACGGAATTTACTGAAATCCCTTGGACCAATCAAACCCGTCCCAACAACACGGTCGGTTTTTCCTCTGAAACACCGTACCATCCCGTTTCTCCTCGAAACATATATTTATCAAAAATGTTTTATCTTGAAAACGTATAATTTATCAAAACTCCATATATTTTCAATGAAAATATATGATTTATATTAAAAGGTATGTTTTAATTTAAAAACATTATTAAACCCTTTTAGGCGTGTTCTTCCCCCCAAAACATATACAAAACAATAAAAAGAGGGGGTTTAGTGACACTCAACTTTGGGTGCGTATTTTTAAATAGTGCAATCCCACAGATTGATTTCTACATGTCCTATTATACGTAGGAACGATTTATAAATCAATATATCTCAAAATCCTAAGTTTCTCCGTTTCTTAGAATTTTCACATAACTTTGAGATTTTCTCGAAAAGTTATCGTTTTTTATTATATTGGCATGTTATTATATATATATATATATATGAGTACATATATATATATATATTTAAGATTTTGCGACTTAACGATTTCATTGGTGACCGTTATCATGTAAATCCATTAACACACCCGTTTATACGTAATAACTAATATATCTACGATTTGCGCGTCGTAATATATATACATAAACGTACACATAAATTAACATCGACATACGTGAAATCTCGTTAACTTATCTATTTTATCATTTTTAAGGCAAGCATACATAAAATAACTTATATGTATCAAATTTCATGCTCGACAACCAAGTTACACGTTTGACGCGATTTTACCATTTCTACGGCATAATACGCACAAATGTACATGCATAGTCTAATTTCCCACTAATCATGTTAACACTTAACATATTTTCAAATTCACATGTTTAAATCACATAACACATTTTAACACATAACATTCACCCAAAAATAACCCATACTAGTGTTCATTGTAAAACGCGTATTTTATTGATTCGGTAATGTTTTCGGGCGTCGGAAGTCACGTATGACCAAACAAACACCAAGTAAACTTAAAATTAGTTAAAATACTTATTTTTAAACTAAAAATATCAGTTTACTTACTGATCTAAATCAGTTTCATAAAAATCGTTCGAAAAGCCGATTTTTTACCGTTTTACCGCATAGTTTTGCGTTAAACATTACTATAACCATACCAACTCGAAATGACTTGATATTTTAACACAATACATGTTATTTAATGATTAAAATGATGATTATAATCAGATTAGTGCAGTTTTTGTGTAAGTCACATAAATCATGCGATTTCACGTATTTTACAACACATAAAGCACCAAGTACAACATGCAAAGCTAGTAAACTTTATGACAAAGTTTTATATTATTTTAACACTTCAAATACTCATATTTTGGTGTTTATATTCTGATCAAAATTTGTTTTTATCAAATCATACTCAATTCATCCTTTTATGATCACATATCAACATGCATGCTTAAGTACAAGCATCTAATGCACCCATATCATATCACAATCATTTTACATGAACTAAATGCATCTACACCTTTATTTAACTCATGTTTTATTAATCCAAACATTCCAACATTCATATGACCATCATCCAATCATTTAATATAAATGCAAGACATACACATTCTTACATATCTAAGACTTTTAATCATCAAAAATCCACATGCATGTATGTATATACATACATACACGGCCATATACATATATGTGTATATGGTTCCAACAATTTACTTTTCATAACATTCTTTATTCATAAGACTTTCTACCAAATCTGTTGGTGCATCTACTGTCTGTTAACTACGTCTTAATCGAGTCTTATGTCTAGATTAGATAAACGAATGCACAACAGTGATTGAATTAGGGTTAGATTACATGTTAGTGTGTAATTTCATTTGAGGGAGTCATGGACATGTTCAAACGAAATCACCACATGTAATTTCGTTTGAACAGGTTTGTGACACCTTCAAACGAAATAGCAACAACTATATATAGGGTTGTGCATGTTGTCATTTGAAACGGAATTGTGTGTGTGTGAGCTGAGGTGCTGCCGGATTTTTGTCAGATTTGAACTTGTAAAAGCTCAGGAAATCATCAATAGATAAAGATTAAAAGGAAACAAGCTGTTTGACGTCATTTACATTGATTCCGCCTTTGCAAATGATGATGAACTACTCATTTTGACTGTTTAGGGTCACCGGACGATCCAACAAGTGGTATCAGAGCTCAGGACGAGGAGTTCATACCAATTCAGCTTGATTTTACCGGATTTTCTTACTTCTACTCATTCTTTTCTGATTTGAACAAGTTTTCACGGTTGAAATGGCTTAAAACTCTCACATATCAAGCGAAACATAGTGTTAACTAATCCTTGAAAGTTTTAGACCCAAATTCGACTTAAAACTGATAAAAACCTTTAATTTCGTTTGAAAAACTGTTCGAATATGCTGATGTCATGCTAATCTCGTTTGAAAAACATTGATAATCTCGTTTGAAAACACACATTTACCTGATTTCGTTTGAAAGTTCAGGTTAATTCCGTTTGAAAAGGCTATCTCGTTTGAAAAGGTTTGGGTAATTTCGCTTGAGGGTGTACTTGTTGTAATTTCGTTTGAAACTTATACTTTATAAGTAATTTCGTTTGAATGAGGTGCTGTCTCAAACGAAATTAGAGATTTTGTTTGAAAGTGGTTATCAGTTCACGTGATTAATATTGATCGACCCAATCACACTTTAACTTCATGTGAATATATCAGATTTGTCGGACATTTCAATTAAGATTGCATGTCATTTCACTGTCCAATAAAACATTCGGCCCAATAGAATCATATTATAAATTGAGATTGTCGGCTTTATTAGTCAACATACTGTCATCTCGACTGCATGTGATCATAAATGGACAACAAAGATTAAAGGTTTTGTCGGCTTTTGCATGTGAAACATTTAATATCTTGATTAAAGTTGTCTGACATCGATGTAGTGGAGGCATTATTGTCAGTTTGCATTAAATCATTTGTGCATTGTGATTTGTTATTGTGTTGGCCCAACTGATTACATAACTCGAGAGGCCCAATTAAAAGTTTGAGTATAGAGTTTAGTCCATTCTAAACCCATATTACTTGGAACAACATTGGAACGAATCTACAAATCTTCGACACGAGTCTTAGATTGATTTCATCAACACACACTTTTACGTAATCAGTTCGTTTAAACTGATCATTTGTTTGTTTGTTTGTAGGTGATTCCGAGGTAATTCAAGGATATAAAATTATGGAAAAAGAAGTTCCTTTCAAAGACACCAGATCTGAAGAACATAAATACCTAGCAAGAAAGCAGAATACAAGATGATCAGATTATCTAAGGTGTTCAACGAAGCCAAGAGAGCAAAGAGATGGGATGCTAATAGAGAATGTTATCTTGATCCTCAAGGAAACATTGCTATTGATGCGAAAACTCTTAGTATAGAAGCTTTCATTGAGGAATTCAAAGCAGAAGAAGATGCCAGACAGAGATTATGGTGGGGAGATGGGGAAGAGAAAGATAAAAAGAAAGATGAAACTTCAAAATGTGAAGCAGTATGCTTGAAATGTAAAAAATCTGAAGCAGAAAATGTTAAACTCTTGAAGGATGTAGAGAGTTTGACATTGGAAGTAAAAAATTTAAAAGAAAATGAAAAAGATTTTCAAAATAAAATAACAGGTTTTGAAAATGAAAAATTAAAAATTGAAAAAGATTTTCAAAATCAAATAAAAATTTTAGAAAATGAAAAATCTCTCTTTGGCAAAAATAATCTTGAAAAACAAAAAGAAATAAATTCTCATCTTGAGAAAACCATTCAACTTGAAAAAGCAGTTGAATGTGCTAGAAATAAAATTGAGGAGTTAGAGAATAAATTGAAAGGTTTTGAGACTTCTTCATCAGCAGTACCAGATTATCCTTGTCCAAAACCGATCAATTCTGTTCCAATAAGTGACAATGTCACAAATTATGACAAAGTCATAATTGAAGATTGTGATGATAAATCTGATGATGAAAATGAGAAAAATGAGAAAAGAAAAATATTTTTGGAATTACAAGAAAAATTTAAAAACACTACTTTACATTCTACTGAAATAGGTGAATGCTCAAAGCAAAAACCTATTAAGAAGAATGTAGAACAAAAACAAGAGGTTAAAAATTTGAAAAATTTTCAAAAAGAAAATAAAAGAGCATCAGTTTAGTCATCCAATCATTTTGAAAAATCACAAAAATTTAAAAATCAAAACTCACAAAAAGTTGTTAATAAGTGGTGCAGGTTTGACCACAGTGCTCAAATGCCAAATCAAGGATACAAGAGAAGACATGATTACCACAAGGTAAATCAATGTTATGATCTGAATGTGTGGTATGAAAATGAGAAAAGGTATGATAACAGAGTGTGTTACACATGTGGTTATCAGGGACACATTGTTGTTAACTGCCAAACTCAAAGATTTGAATCAAGAAGATGCTATGACTGTGGAATCAAAGGTCATATTGCCAGAGATTCCCCAATGAGATCAAAGGAAAGATCGAGGGCTGAATCTCAGAAAATGGTGAAGAATTCAGTCGAAATTGAAGAAAAGCCCAAAAGACAGAAAAAGAAAAAGGAGAAAGTAAAGTTATCACAGGGGAGAAAGATCGACTGAGAAAGAAAAGGAAGAAAGTAAGAGAGTACCTAGAAAAGATTTTGTCCTCGGGTACAACTGATAATCCGAGAAAAAGTTCTGATGAATCGATTGGCTCCACTAACAAGGATCAGTCAAGCCAAACGAATCCATCAGATACAAATCTGAGGACAAAAGGGTTGATAAAGAAAGAAAAATTAACTAATCAAACCAATGAACAATCAAAGAAAGTTAATTTTTCAGAGAAAGCCTTTATCAAAGTTTTTAAGTATAAAAATGACAATGAAAAATTGTGCATGTCACAGGTTGACAAATTTGGAAAGGTTAAACATTGTAAGGAATGGGTTCCAATAGAGAATGGCGATGAACTTGTTTCTGAGAAAACAAAAGAGCCATCTTTTGACAAGGAATTTGTCTCTACGGAAGCAAAAGAGTTGTCTTCTGGCAATGATTCTGATATGTCAAAGTCAGAGGAGCCACAATCAGGCAATGAAACTGATTCGACAAAGTCAGAAGAGCCAAGTTTTGAGGTAAAAACTGTCAAACCCAAGGCTGGTCAGGCTTGGGTGAATCTGTTTAAATAAAATCCTGACTTGCCGGAGCTTCCAAGTTGGTAATCATGGAGCATGAATCGGCATCATTATTATATTGTGTTTGAAAATTTAGATAAGTATGACTTGCCGGAACTCCCAAGTTGGTAAGTGAGGAGTAGGTATCGGCATCTTGAGAATTCAACTTACCAATGGTATTGGTTGGTAAGCCATGTGGTTGAAAAATAGAAAAAAATTGATACGAATTGAGAAAATCCACACTGACGAACAAAAAGCTGATTTACATACCAAAGCGTTTGATAAAATTCGTTTTCAATACTTGTTAAAATTGAATGGTATGAAGCTTTCATTGGTGTTGGAGGAGATTATTGGTGTTGGAGGAGATTATTGGTGTTGATGAAGGAAACATTGTAGATGATGATGTTGAGAAGCAATCTGAAATGGTTTGTCGATTTTTTACTTGTTTTGGTATTTAGGGGGAGAGTATAGGGTAATAATCTTTTCAGAAAATACAAAAACAGTAAAAAATTTCAAAAATACAAAAACATGAGATATTTTCAAATATTTTCAGAAAATACAAAAACAGTAAAAAATTTCAAAAATACAAAAACATGAGATATTTTCAAAATCCAAAAACATTAGAAAACCAGAAAAGAGCTTGTGTAAAAAGGGAAAATGATAGTACATCGGCTTGACAGTTACAGTATGCTAAAGATATGTTATGTTTAAAAGGTTAAACAGTCTCGCTGATGATGTGCCGATAGGTTTTTACACATTTAGTAGGTTTGTTCGGGATATAAACCTAAATCCTTACTTGCTTATTTCGTGGGGAACACTACTTGGATATATAGGTAACCCCTGAAATCTTGTTTGAAGGATCCCTTTATCTGAAATACTAGGTCTTTATACTCAGTGATATCTGGGGTATTATTCCGGGACTTCTGATAATGCGGAAGCAATGGCCTAGTCCCCGAATAATACTTTCCGCATGCTTGAAATATAGCGTCGCCCTCAGCATAAATGATGAGACAATAAAATTGCTAATCAATGCTGTTGTAAAAAAGATCCTCTAAAGGGGACACACTAAAGTCGAAGCCGTCATCTCTCTGCTGAACGGAAGTTCTGACCTGAGCTCTCACGGTTCTTCGCAATTTAACCCCTTACAGATATCATCTGTGGTATACTCACCTGTAAGACTGAATATTGGGATTTGGATACGGGAGTATATTCAAGAGGTGGGACACACGTATAAGTTTAAGTCTCTAAAACACTAAATCTGTATCCTGGACAGATTGAAAATTGTGTGAGAATTTAAGTGGATCAGTATATCGACAATCTAAGCGAATTGTTTAATTCTGAGTATGAAATTAAAGCTTAACGGTACGTGTGACTTGTCGAATAGCTGATATGATTCCCTAACACGCTCACCAAAAATATGTTTGTAAATAGTTTACATTTTCTGCATTTTATTTCTGTTATTCATTTCTAGTTTAGAAACTTTATTAAAAATTTAAAAAGATTTTACATTTCTGCTTTATTTTTGACAAACCAAAGTGGAAAGCTGATCTTCAGATTCAAATTGAAGCAGATGTAGGAAGTTTCTGGGCTGGATGATGAGTTTCGAGCTAAAACATGATAAGTTTGTGAAAGTTGGAAAGTTAAAGCAAGTTCATTTATTTGAGACTTGTAAATTTTCAGAAAATGTTTGAACAAAATGTCAGTGTGAATTATCTTAGATCAACCAAGGTCATTAAGTTGGACTTGGTAGATAAATTGAGTAATCAGGGTCCTTAATTTGGACCTGAATACTTAAGTGGATTTCTAAATTCTGACAAGTTTATTAACTAAGGTTGAATGGTAAGTTTAGATTGAAACTGTTATTGTCATATATCTTATATTTGGGTAGAGATAACGCAGGTAACAAGAGTCAAGTTCCCCATGGCAAAGAAAATGTTAAAGTTTAAATCAGAATTCGAGCCCCAGCTTATCGAGAGGGGGAGTCTGCGAAAGGGGGAGACAGAATTCTGTATCAACATTCAAAGGGGAGATCAAAGATTAAAGTTTGAAGATAAAGATTGAAGAAGGAAGCTTTTACAATGTCGACAAAATTTGGAAAAAGAAAAAGACTAAAGACTCGACGCCGAAGACTTCGTCAACATCCAAGGGGAGTCTGTTGGTGCATCTACTGTCTGTTAACGACGTCTTAATCGAGTCTTATGTCTAGATTAGATAAACGAATGCACAACAGTGATTGAATTAGGGTTAGATTACATGTTAGTGTGTAATTTCGTTTGAGGGAGTCATGGACATGTTCAAACGAAATCACCACATGTAATTTCGTTTGAACAGGTTTGTGACACCTTCAAACGAAATAGCAACAACTATATATAGGGTTGTGCATGTTGTCATTTGAAACGGAATTGTGTGTGTGTGAGCTGAGGTGCTGCCGGATTTTTGTCAGATTTGAACTTATAAAAGCTCAGGAAATCATCAATAGATAAAGATTAAAAGGAAACAAGCTGTTTGACGTCATTTACATTGATTCCGCCTTTGCAAATGATGATGAACTACTCATTTTGACTGTTTAGGGTCACCGGACGATCCAACAAAATCATCACTTGATCATGCATGCAATATGTTTCACATAAATCACATCGTCATCAAAATCAAATAACATCAAAATTAAATCTCTAATCCATACACACTATTATTTTCGGCCAAGTTAGTACTCACACAAGTTCCATTTTAATTTTTATATAAAAACCCATTTGTTTAAGAATTCAAGTTTGTGAAACATTCCAAGATTCAAGAGAAACCTTCCAACATCATGAACATCACCAAGAATCAAGAATATGTTTTTAAAAATAAATTTTATACCTTCAAGATTTAAGTGGGTTTTTGACAAGATTTTGATGTTATGGAGCTTGTTTCTTCTTGGAATCACCTTGAAATCACTCTTGGATCTTCAAAAAAACTTGGAAACACCTTGAAATGGTCTTGAATATCCAAGGAAGGTTTGAATTTCGAAAATGGAAGTGTGTTTAGGGGTGTTCAGCCAATTGTATGTGTAGGAGAAGGTGAAATTGGTTTGATTTTGAAATGGGTGATGTTTGGGTGTATTTCAAGAAGTTCTAATAAGTACACTCTTTGCATGGAATACACATATCAACAGAGAGAATGTACAACACTCCCAAGGCTGCCACCAACCCCTTTCTCTCTCATATATACACGTACATACACACATATATATATACATATAATAGGCTTTAAACTGGTATTTTACTGATTACCAGGTATTTTAACTAGCGTTTTAATCCCATCATAAGGCGTTTTAAATTATTTTTATCATTCTATATAAATAAACTCGCCAAAATATTACTGGAATAATTATCAATTGCCTTGACTGGCTGTGTTGACAGTATTTTGTCAGATACGCGCAGTATCACGCGGTACGCGCTCAAACTCGAAAAATAGAGTTTCTTACCGTTTTAATTTATTTTTCCTCACGAACATGATTAAAATTACCATTCTAATCATAACAGACTATTTTTAGGATTTTAACACTGATCGGGTGGTCGCCAACGTTCGTTTCGCATTTTAATCGTTACGCGATAAGCGTTTATTTTATCGTTGCCAACATAATTTTTATCAATTTTTGGATTTACCAACACATTAAATATTACATATAAATATCAAAACCAACGGTACGGCCTAAATAGCCGGGTGTCACAGTCTCCCCCTGTTTAGGAAATTTCGTTCCCGAAATTTTATTCTATAGGTTTTGTTTTCGCTCTTGGTGGAATCACTAAGAACAGTCTCGTTAAATATGGTCTTGTAGTTTCTACAAGAAACTTTGATTCTTACGAAGAATCCTCGTAGACCTTTATTATATAATCCCATTTCCTAATTTCTCGTCTCAAAGCTCACTATTTCTCCAAAGTTCATCATTTACGAGTACTAAATCAAAAAGGGTAAAGTCAGTGTTCCACCACTTCAGGTTTGACATATGTGTAACCACATATATGTTGTCCTATACCTGAGGTAGTCTGAGTCTACATATGATTGATCCAACTTGGGATGGGCTCTCGAAAGTATCTAATCCCATGAGCTCGTTTTCTTCCCTTCTTGCATTTATTTCAAATATCTTCTCTCCATGGATTGCACAATCAACAGATCGCATATACTGTTAGGAATCTGTAATAGTCTTTCTGGTTATCAACATAACTCTTCTAACCAACCATACAACTTCTACGGGTACTTCGACAAACTTCCGTTTATCGCCTAAATAAACCTCAACAAAGAATATAGTCAGTGTATCATCCATTATACACTTTTTTCAGGCTGGACACATGAAACACAACATGTATTCCACTCAATCCCTATGGTAGCTTGAGCCTATAAGTGACTGATCCAACTCAAGATGGGCTCTTGAAAGGACCTAATCAATGTGGCTCAACTTTTCTCTCTCTACTAAACCTAATAGCACCTTTCCAAGGTAACACCTTCAACAGAACACAATCTTCGACTTGAAACTGTAACAGTTTCCTTCGATTGTCCATGTAATTCTTCCGTCAATAGATGGCGACTTTTAACCTACCCTTGATCTAGGCAAACCCTGCCGTTGGTTTCCTGGATAAACTCGGGTCTGGTTAGTTGCCTTTTGCCAACTTCAGTTCAACAAAATGGCGATCGACACTTCCTTCCATACAAGGCTTCAAACGGAGCGAAATTGATACTAGCGTGGTAACTATTGTTGTAAGAAAGCTCTGCCAACGGCAAATGAGTATTCCATCTTCCACCAAAATCAATCGCACACGTAGAGGCTTCTCCCGCTCTTTCCTACTGAGCGCATCCGCAACAACATTTGCTTTTCTAGGGTGATAACAGATATCACACTCGTAATCGTTGAGTGACTCTATCCAACGCCGTTGTCGCATGTTGAGCTCCTTCTGATCAAAGATGTGCTGGAGGCTCTTATGGTATGTGTATATCGTACACTTCGTGCCATACAAATAATGTCTCCAGATCTTCAAGGCAAACACAACAATTCCTAACTCTAAATCATGAGTTGTGTAGTTCTTCTCGTGCACTTTCAGTTGTCTATATGCATAGGCTATCACTTTGTCCCTCTGCATAAGCACGCATCCAAGGTCCAAACGTGATGCATCACAATATACAATGAAATCATTATTTCCCTCAGGAAGGGAAAGAATAGGTGCACTACACAACCTTTCCTTCTATGTCTGAAAAGCTTCCTACTGCTTTTCCGTCCAATCAAACTCCCTTTCCTTCTGGGTCAATAGCGTCAAAGGCTACGCTAATCTGGAGAAATTCTCAATGAATCTCCGGTAGTACACAGCAAGCCCTAAGAATTGTCACACCTCTGACAGAGCCTTTGGCGTTTCCCAATTCTTGATCGCCTCTATCTTCAACGGATCCACGTGTATACCTTTCTCGTTTATGACATGTCCCGAGAAAATGAACTTCCCGAATCTGGAATTCACATTTAGAGAACTTGGCATACAATTTCTCTTCCTTCAGCAACTCCAAAATCAACTTCAAATGATACTCATGATCTTCTTTGGTTCGCGAATAGATAAGTATGTTGTCGATGAATACTATTACGAATTTATCCAAGTAGGGTTTGCATACCCTGTTCATGAGATCCATAAATACAGTTGGCGCATTAATTAAGCCAAAAGGCATGACTAAAAATTCCTAATAGCCATATCGTGTTTGAAAAGCTGTCTTCGGAACATTCTCGTCAGCAACCTTCAACTGATGATATCCTGAACGCAGGTCAATCTTCGAGTAGTAGCTAGACCCATGTAGGTGATCAAACCAATCGTCAATCCTCGGTAGAGGGTACTGATTCTTGATAGTCAACTTGTTCGACTCTCTGTAATCAATACACATCCTGATGGATCCATCCTTCTTCTTCACAAACAAAACAGGTGCACCCTAAGGCAAAAAGCTTAGTCGAATAAAACCTTTGTCTAGTAGCTCTTGAAGCTGATTCGACATTTCTTTCATTTCTGATGGTGCTATTCTATAAGGAGATTTTGCAATCGGTGCAGTACCGGGTACCAGATCGATTCGGAATTCAATCTGTCTCGCAGGGGGCAATCCAGGTAAGTCTTCAGGGAAAACTTCTGGATAGTCGCGGGCTATAGGAATCTCTTCGATCTTCCTATCTTCATAACACTGACGACACTCAACAATCGACTCGATCAGTCTCCGTGAACAACTATCGCTTTACCGCCATCAGGACGAGGTATCCTCACTTGCTTCTACGAGGAAATAGTCCCAGCTTCGTTCTTGGATAGTCAATCCATTCCCACAACTACATCAAAGCTCCCCAGCTCCATTGGAAATAAATCGATACTAAATCTATGATTGTGACAACCCTCATAATTACATGTATCCATACGATTAATTAATATTAAATTGTGCTTAATGATTGTGCAGAAATTTGACTAAATGGTCCTGAATGTTTTCCTAAGTGTTGGGAATTAAAGTGTTACAAAAAGTTACATAAAAGACACTAAATGGAACAACTTAGCACTTTAACGAACCGGTATCTAACCGAACAACCGGACATTACCCGGGACACCAAAATCTTGTCAGGAACATTGTTGTATTATTTTTGGACTAGTTATGGTCCCCGAACACCATAACACCCACTAGAATATCTACAAATTAACACTAGTAACCTTATACTTGAAATTGAACTAATATCTACCTACTTTACCATTCAAAGTTACACATAACCCCCCCCCCCTTCATGTCCACAGTTATGAAGGTGTGGCCCCACCTAGATTTTTGTGTGATCTTCCATGATCTTCATGATCCACCATAATCTTCATGAGATTTCATTATATCTCATATGATCTTGCCTAGATTGTGAAAGATCTTATAGGATACTAATTGGATGAAAGTTACACTTGGACCCCCTCCCCCTTGATAATTTACGGCCCATACAAGGGGACCCACACCCCACTCAAGTTTGTTGATTATTTAATTTGATAGCTTACTTGTGATCTTGAACAAGATATAAGATAAGATCTTATAGGTATGGCTCCCTAGATCACCCTAATCATTACATATCTTCATCATATCCTACAACTTCACACTCCACTCCCTCACACCTCTCTCTCCCTCTCGGCTCCCTCTACAACCGCCACCATCACCACCTTGTCACCACCATATCCATCCATTTCAAGCTTATTCAAGTGCTAGGAGGTGATACTTGGAGCTTGAAGCTTGGAGATCTTGAAGGAACTTCATACATTGCTTTTACACACCATCTTCATCATCTTTTGTTCTTGAGTTCTTCCCTAGCTTTAAGCTAGTTGTAAGACTTCCTTAAACTCTTGTTTACTTCATGTTTTAATGGTTAAAGATTATATTATGATGAAATCATATGAACACTAAAAGAACACAAACATAAATCATGAACATAAAGCTTTACATAAAGATGAAATATGATGAAATGATGTTAGTATGATGTTGTTGTGAATATGTTGTTGATTACTTGTTGATTTCTTGATAATATGATGATTGATCATCATATAGAACTTTATTAGAAAGTATGGTGATCGTATGTGTGCGTTTAGTGGCATTTAAGCAATAAACTGCATGCTGAGTAACATTTACGTCTAACTTCAGTTGGCTGTAAACGGACCGTTATAAATCGAAAAATTGATTTTATAAAGTCTAAATTATGTATTTTCGAAAAACGAATAAAATGGAACTGGAATAATATTTTTTCGAGGTCGTTTACTATTTTTAAAGGTCCGTTTTGTACAGCAGCAAAAGCTGTGTATTTACTGCAGAAAATGTGTGTTATGTTTTTCATCATAACTTGAAATCTGTGTAGAATTAGCTCATAAAATGTGTACTGTAGATGACCACTGATGTCGTTGTAATCCTCCAACTGGAATTTCGTCAATTGGACTTACGATGAATTTTAAATGAATTTTTCCATGGACTGCAGTCAGAAAGTGACGAATCTGATTGTAGTCTGGTAAATGATTTTTTGTAAAATATTGGTAATAAATTGGATCCCGATATTTTTACACAGTAATATTTGGATTGTTTGAAACATTCTGTAAAAGCTTGGGAATTTTTGGAGTAAGTTAACTATTTTATTAAAATGCCCGAAAACAGCCCAGTTTTGGATATTAAAGCTGAAACGACATAAGTAGCAATTTCCGTGTCTAAATGTCGGGTAGGTTATCTGAGAATGATCTAACATGTTATATATCAATGAAAGTGTTATGTGCAATATCGTATGTTTGCTTTTGAATGAGTATAGATGGGATGTTTATATGGGCGTGAAATGTTAACGTGAGTGCGTGCTATGTGATAGAAGTAATGAGTAGATAAACCGTACATAGGATACGTATTATGCATGCACGTGAAACTGATTGTTATCTGTACCATGTTAGGACGTGCTTAATTCCTGATTATTAGAGTAACTAATCTAACCGAGCAAACCAAGGTGAGTTCACACTTTTCTACAAAGCATGGTAATTCCCGGTGGGAATGGGAATGGGTTAAGGAATAGGGATTCCTCGTCCTGTTGAGACGTGTTCAGGAATGTGAATTCCTCGTCCTGTTGGGACGGATTTAGATTTACTAGACTAGAACTCTATCAACGAAGTCCCTCATTTTATATCGACTTAATCGCCAAGGCCAATGGCGAGCGGGTCATTAGTTAATAGCGCTATTAGGTTTAACAAACCTCACACCGTGCCGTTCGGACGGGCGTGTACTAATGGACTATGGCACGTCGGTGATGATAGACACCGACGCTAGGGCACAACTTATTTTCGTTAGTAGTCGATATGGTAACGAGTCTGGTAGTTTAAAAATGGGGTAGCCCCCACGGCCGGAGTGCCGGGCTGGATAGCCAGGGATTATGAACATGGGGTAGCCCCCACGGCTGAAATGACCGAAGTAAAAATGGGTTAACTAATAAACGTTTTCGAACTATGGGGTAACCCCCACGGCTGGATAGCTGGTTAAGATTAAACTATGTTTTTGGAAACAACTCTAAAATGGACAACCAACTGTGAACTCACTCAACTTTGTTGTTGACTCGTTACTACATGCTTTACAGGTCGTTAGATGCTTATGGAGCTTGCACGAGGAAGAGGTCGTTGTGGGATATTGACTGTTATGTCCCGTTCTAAACATTTAAACTTTATGAACTTATTGAACTTATGTTTTGGTTTTACGTCTTATGCTTCCGCTGTTTAATTTGAACTTGGTTAACTAGTTTTTGAACACCAATTATATTGCGTGGTTGGATTTTATCTATTTTAAATACATTGTTCAATATGATTGGTGGCTGGATCCTGGTCATGTCACGCCTCTAAGCGGTGATATTCCGCGTGTGGATTTTGGGGGTGTGACAGATTGGTATCAGAGCCATTGGTTATAGTGAACTTGGTTTTAAAAAGGGAAAAAGCTTTTTGACAAAACCAGACTATAACCTGTACAGTGCTCAACGATCCACAACGAGGCTTCGCTCCACGTGCAAGACTCGACACAAAAGGTGGTATGATTTATGTTTATATTGTCTGTTTGATAGTTCACATAGTGCACTAGTGAACGTGATAACTGCTATTTGAGCCATGTGTGCTTACTCTCTCCTGTCGTCCCACACTTACGCACTTTCGTGACACTTTTCTCACTTACGTTGCTTCGTTGTGAAGATCATGAGTGGACGTTTGAACTTGACTCAAGCCCAGCTGAGGGCTCTAATCAACGAACGAGTGGTTGAGGCACTCGCAGCTGTCCCTGCAGGAGGTATAACCCGCCATATCAACCCATCTTAGGACGTTTAGATCCTACCCTCGCGAACCAACCCTTGTGCTTAACCTTGTCTTTTATTCTCGCGCCACAGGTCAACATGCTCTGCCTCCCGTATGTACGTTCAAAACATTCATGGATTGCCGACCTAGTACCCTCAGCGGCACAGAAGGAGCTGTAGGTCTTCTTCACTGGTTCGAGAAGATTGAGTCTGTTTTTGAGATGTGTGAATGCCCTGAAGATCGTAGGGTGAAATTTTCCACTGGAACACTCGAAGGTGCTGCGTTAACCTGGTGGAAAGCACAGGTTCAACTGCTAGGGCTGGCGGTTGCTAATGCCACCCCATGGAATGACTTCAAAGATTTGATCAAGGAAGAGTACTGTAGTCGTGATGACATCCACAAGCTAGAGGTGGAATTTTTCAATCTGAAAATGACGGGGTCTGAAATTGAGGCGTATACGAAGAGGTCAAACGAGCTGGCCATCTTGTGTCCTACTATGGTAGACCCTCCCATCAAACGTATTGAGCTGTACCTCAAGGGTCTTGTACCAGAGATTCAGAGCCATGTGACTTCAGCTAACCTGGGTACCATTCAGCAAGTTATACGACTAGCTCATCATCTCACTGACCAGGCGGTGGAGCAAAACATGCTGCCCAAACGTATTAGTGCCACAGCTACTCCTGATGCTCCTAGCGACAACAAGCGAAAATGGGATGGAAATTTGAGCAAAGGTTCTACCTCTGTTCAGTCTCAGTCACAGCAACGAAGGACTGGGGACTATAAGAGCCCTAGTCAGCAGCCTTCTAGAAGTCAAGGGCAGGGTGGATACAAGGGGAATCACCCCAAATGTAATCGCTGTAACTTGCACCACAGCGGGCCATGTAGTAGGGGCAACTGTCATCGGTGCAACAAGCCTGGTCACATTGCAAGAGATTGCAGGAGTCAGCGTCCAGCGAATCAGAATTGGCAGCAACAGCAAGCCCCACCGAATCAACGCCAGCAACAGCAACAACAAGGTAACAACAAAGGGTGCTTTCAATGTGGTGCTGAAGGCCATTTCAAGAGAGACTGCTCCCAGCTAAATCAGAACCAGAACAACAACAATCAAGTGAATGGAAACGGCAATGGGGGAAACAACAATGGTAATGGGGCAAGGGGTCGTGCCTTCGTGATTGGGCAGGGTGATGCTTGGAATGATCCCAATGTTGTGATGGGTAAGTTTCTATTGGATGACTTTTATGTTACTGTTTTATTTGATTCGGGTGCTGATACTAGCTACGTGTCCTTAAAAGTTAGCCAAACGCTTAAGCGTACTCCAACACTTTTGACCACCAAACACATGGTAGAGCTAGCAAACGGTAAAAGTTTAGAGGCCACACACATAATTAAGGGTTGTAATCTTGTTCTTGCTGATCAGACCTTTTCTATCGACCTCATTCCTATCGTTCTGGGTAGTTTCGACGTTGTTATTGGGATGTTATCTCATCAGCAAGCGGAAATTCTTTGCAACGAGAAGATTGTCCGCATCCCTCGTTTTGGTGAAGAACCCCTCATGATTCGTGGCGACAAGAGTGGTGCTGTTGTGGGCATCATCTCTTTCCTTAAGGCCCATAAGTGTTTACGAAAGGGCCACACTGCCATTCTAGCTCTCGTTACTGACGCATCAATGGAAGAGAAGAGAATTGAAGACATTCCTATTGTACGCGATTTTCCTGAGGTATTCCCTGAGGAATTACCTGGTCTTTCGCCTCATCGTCAAGTCGAGTTTCAAATCGAGCTAACTCCTGGGGCAGCACCCATAGCCCGTGCGCCTTATCGCTTAGCCCCATCAGAACTAGAAGAATTGTCCACTCAATTACAAGACCTCTTGGACAAGGGTTTTATTCGCCCTAGCTCTTCGCCTTGGGGAGCTCCAATGTTATTTGTGAAGAAGAAAGACGGTACCTTCAGAATTTGTATTGACTACCGCGAACTCAACAAGGTGACCGTGAAGAATCGTTATCCTCTTCCACGCATTGATGACTTATTCGACCAGTTGCAAGGGTCGAGTTTCTATTCCAAGATTGACCTGAGGTCAGGTTACCATCAACTGAGAGTCCGAGACGAGGATATCTCTAAAACAGCATTCATGACTCGTTATGGGCATTACGAGTTTCTGGTTATGCCTTTCGGATTGACGAATGCACCTGCGGTCTTCATGGATCTCATGAACCGAGTGTGCAAGCCTTACCTGGATAAGTTTGTCATAGTTTTCATCGACGATATCCTGATCTATTCGAAGAGTCAGGAAGAACACGAGCAACACCTGAGGCTTATTTTGGAACTTCTTCGAACAGAGCAGTTGTATGCCAAATTTTCGAAATGTGACTTCTGGCTTCGCGAAGTCCAGTTTCTAGGCCACGTGGTAAACAAGGATGGGATTCATGTTGATCCATCCAAGGTTGACTCGATCAAGAACTGGCCTGCACCCCGTACACCAACAGAAATCCGCCAATTCTTGGGTTTGGCAGGATATTACAGAAGGTTTATCAAGGATTTCTCAAAGATTGCGCAACCTCTCACTTCACTAACCCAGAAGGGTGTCACCTATCGTTGGGGTGATGTACAGGAGTCCGCATTTCAGTACTTAAAGGAGAGACTTTGTAGCACACCTATTCTTTCGTTACCTGAAGGCACAGATGATTTTGTGGTTTATTGCGACGCGTCCATACAAGGATTGGGCTGTGTGTTGATGCAACAAGATAAAGTCATTGCTTATGCATCACGCCAACTTAAAGTTCACGAAAGGAACTACATTACGCACGACCTGGAATTGGGAGCAGTTGTTTTCGCACTTAAGATATGGAGACATTACCTGTACGGTACCAAGTGCACCATTTACACCGATCACAGGAGTCTCGAGCATATCTTCAAGCAAAAGGAGTTAAACATGCGACAACGTCGATGGGTCGAGCTCTTGAATGATTATGAATGCGCTATCAAATACCACCCGGGCAAAGCCAATGTTGTGGCTGACGCCCTCAGTCGAAAGGATACTACACCTAAACGTGTGCGAGCGTTACAACTTACCATCCAATCTAGTCTTCCTACTCAGATACGAGATGCTCAGGTTGAAGCATTGAAAGCAGAAAACATTAGGGCGGAGTCCCTACGAGGATCAAGAAAATGGTTAGAACAAAAGGAAGACGACGCCTACTATGTAAACGGGCGCATCTGGGTTCCACTCTATGGTAATCTACGTGAGCTTGTGATGGATGAGGCACACAAGTCTCGTTATTCAGTACATCCTGGTTCGGATAAGATGTACCACGATCTCAAGACTACGTATTGGTGGCCTAGTATGAAAGCCAACATAGCAACCTACGTCAGTAAATGTTTGACTTGTGCGAGAGTCAAGATTGAATATCAGAAACCATCAGGTCTACTCCAACAACCAGAGATCCCGACATGGAAATGGGAGCAAATTTCCATGGATTTCGTTACTGGCCTGCCTAGATCTCAACGCGGAAATGACACTATTTGGGTGATAGTGGATCGATTGACCAAGTCTGCACATTTTCTGGCTATCAAGGAAACGGATAAGTTTTCTACTCTAGCAGACGTCTACCTAAAGGAAGTAGTATCAAGGCACGGAGTGCCAACCTCCATCATTTCTGATCGTGACTCACGTTTTACATCTGAATTGTGGCAAGCTATGCACAAGTCTTTTGGCTCACGCTTAGATATGAGCACCGCTTATCATCCACAGACGGATGGACAGTCTGAACGTACCATTCAAACCCTTGAAGACATGTTTAGGGCATGTGTGATTGATTTTGGTAACGGCTGGGAGCGACATCTACCTCTAGTAGAATTTTCGTATAATAACAGCTACCACACAAGTATCCAGGCCGCTCTGTTCGAAGCATTGTATGGACGGAAGTGCCGATCACCTCTTTGTTGGGCAGAGGTTGGTGACAGTCAAATCACTGGCCCAGAACTTGTAGTAGATACAACCGAGAGGATTGCTCAGATACAACAACGAATGGCGGCAGCTCGCGACCGTCAGAAAAGCTATGCTGATAAGCGAAGGAAACCACTCGAGTTCCAGGTTGGGGATCGAGTGCTACTTAAAGTCTCACCTTGGAAAGGTTTAGTTCGTTTTGGCAAACGAGGCAAACTCAATCCGCGTTATGTCGGACCGTTCGAAATCATTGAGAAAATTGGCAAAGTCGCTTACAAGTTGAATCTACCTGAAGAACTCAGCGGAGTTCACAACGTATTCCACGTGTCAAATCTGAAAAAGTGTCTATCAGATGAGACCCTCATAGTTCCCTTAAAGGAGCTCACAATTGACGACCAGTTGCGATTCGTCGAGGAACCAGTTGAAATCACAGACCAAGACATTAAGATTCTCAAGCGTACCAGAATACCTCTTGTTCGAGTTCGTTGGAACTCCCGTCGTGGCCCAGAGTATACCTTGGAACGAGAAGACCAAATGAAACTCAAGTATCCCCAGTTGTTTGAGAAAAGTGCAACCACTACGGAGGCTGAAGCTACTGCGGAATTTCGGGATGAAATTCCAAACCAACGGGGGGATGATGTGACACCCTAGGAAAAACCAGTAAACCACGCAACTTAACTAGCTTCCTCAGTAACCACGTGCTAAATTTCGGGACGGAATTTTCTTAACAGGGGGAGAATGTGACAACCCTCATAATTACATGTATCCGTATGATTAATTAATATTAAATTATGCTTAATGGTTGTGCAGAAATTTGACTAAATGGTCCTGAATGTTTTCCTAAGTGTTGGGAATTAAAGTGTTACAAAAAGTTACATAAAAGACACTAAACGGAACAACTTAGCACTTTAACGAACCGGTATCTAACCGAACAACCGGACATTACCCGGGACACCAAAATCTTGTCAGGAACATTGTTCTATTATTTTTGGACTAGTTATGGTCCCCGAACACCATAACACCCACTAGAATATCTACAAATTAACACTAGTAACCTTATACTTGAAATTGAACTAATATCTACCTACTTTACCATTCAAAGTTACACATAACCCCCCCTTCATGTCCACGGTTATGAAGGTGTGGCCCCACCTAGATTTTTGTGTGATCTTCCATGATCTTCATGATCCACCATAATCTTCATGAGATTTCATTATATCTCATATGATCTTGCCTAGATTGTGAAAGATCTTATAGGATACTAATTGGATGAAAGTTACACTTGGACCCCCTCCCCCCTTGACAATTTACGGCCCATACAAGGGGACCCACACCCCACTCAAGTTTGTTGATTATTTAATTTGATAGCTTACTTGTGATCTTGAACAAGATATAAGATAAGATCTTAAAGGTATGGCTCCCTAGATCACCCTAATCATTACATATCTTCATCATATCCTACAACTTCACACTCCACACTCCACTCCCTCACACCTCTCTCTCCCTCTCGGCTCCCTCTACAACCGCCACCATCACCACCTTGTCACCACCATATACATCCATTTCAAGCTTATTCAAGTGCTAGGAGGTGATACTTGGAGCTTGAAGCTTGGAGATCTTGAAGGAACTTCATACATTGCTTTTACACACCATCTTCATCATCTTTTGTTCTTGAGTTCTTCCCTAGCTTTAAGCTAGTTGTAAGACTTCCTTAAACTCTTGTTTACTTCATGTTTTAATGGTTAAAGATTATATTATGATGAAATCATATGAACACTAAAAGAACACAAACATAAATCATGAACATAAAGCTTTACATAAAGATGAAATATGATGAAATGATGTTAGTGTGATGTTGTTGTGAATATGTTGTTGATTACTTGTTGATTTCTTGATAATATGATGATTGATCATCATATAGAACTTTATTAGAAAGTATGGTGATCGTATGTGTGCGTTTAGTGGCATTTAAGCAATAAACTGCATGCTGAGTAACATTTACAGCCAACTTCAGTTGGCTGTAAACAGACCGTTATAAATCGAAAAATTGATTTTCTGAAGTCCAAATTATGTATTTTCGAAAAACGAATCAAATGGTACTAGAATCATATTTTTTCGAGGTCGTTTACTATTTTTAAAGGTCCGTTTTGTACAGCAGCAAAAGCTGTGTTTTTACTGCAGAAAATGTGTGTTATGTTTTTCATCATAACTTGAAATCTGTGTAGAATTAGCTCATGAAATTTGTACTGTAGATGACCACTGATGTCTTTGTAATCCTCCAACTAGAATTTCGTCAATTGGAGTTACGATGAATTTTAAATGAATTTTTCCGTGGACTGCGGTCAGAAAGTGATGAATCTGATTGTAGTCCGGTAAATGATTTTTTGTAAAATATTGGTAATAAATTGGATCCCGATATTTTTACACAGTGATATTTGAATTGTTTGAAACATTCTGTAAAAGTTTGGAAATTTTTGGAGTAAGTTAACTATTTTATTAAAATGCCCGAAAACAGCCCAGTTTTGGATATTAAAGCAGAAACGACATAAGTAGCAATTTGCGTGTCTAAAACTTTCCGATCATTATATTACCTGAAGGGTTTCCTATCTATGCCCCACCAAGACCATGCCCATGAGTACCTTGTCCATGTTCCTAGCCATTATTCTGGTTAGCATCGCGCTGTTCCATGGCAGTATTAACGTGTTGGGCTATGAGTTGTGCCAACTCTTCTGGGGTGGTAGGTAGTCCAGAACTCTGTCTCTCTTTTGGCGGCATTTCATTGTTTCTATTATTACAGCAATAATAACAACATAAAACGATATCCCCAAAATAATTCAATTATTAAATGCTAGTGGACCAAACATTGCGCATGTATAATATCCACATAATAATGAGAACAATTTTTAAATCAAAAGAAAACCATTCGATATTTATACTAGAAATTACAAAGCTTGTTTTTAGTACTAAGACTAATCAAAATTTGGCGTGTCTACATCAACACCTCGCAACAAGCCAATATGAAATTTCCTCCTAATGTTGGTGCATATGTCTGTCGACTTCGTCTTGTATCGAGTCTTGTACTAGATTAGAAAGATCAGGGCACGAAATATGAGAAATGTGTGTTTGTGACCATTTCGCACGAAATGAGTCTTACCCATTTCCTACGAAATCAGTTGCCTATATATAGTGTGCCTGTTCATTTCGTTTGTAACTTTTCGATTCCAGAGCTGAAGTGCTCCTGAAGTGTCTACTCGCTGTAAAAAGCTGTTATATCAATCAAAAAGACAATTAGAGTGTATTTCAAGCTGTTTCTAAGTCGATACGTTAGTTTCCGCCTTTCGTATTGACAAGAACTCTTCTGAACGACTCGTTTTGGTTGTGAAAACGATCCTACAAGTGGTACCAGAGCTCAGGAGGAGGAGTTCTTACCAAATTCAGCTTGATTTTTTTTCAAATTTCTGACTTCTACACCTTTTTTTTCAAAATTAACAAGTTTTTACGGTTAAAATGGCTTAATTTTCACACATTATAAGCGAAACTTTGTTTTAATCAATTCTTGAAAGAATCAGACCTAAAATCAACCTAGAATTTAATCAATTGGACAAAAATCTGATCAAAGTATGACATCAGCATCATTTCGCACGGAATAAACCTTCCATTTCGCACGAAATCATCATTTCATTTGAGAATTAGGCTCATTTCGCACGAAATCATCCATTTCGTGTGAAAGTATTCATTTCGTGTGAGTCATTTCGTACGGAGTCATCTTGCAGATCATTTCATTTGAACAGGGCATTTCGCTTGAAGAAGTTTTTCATTTCGTACGAAATCACTCATTTCATACCAAAGAGTTCATTTCGTTTGTAAAGGTCATTTCGTGTGAAGAGGTTCATTTCGCATCAAATTCATCTCGTTTGAATTGTGTCATTTCGCTTGAAAGCTGTGTTTGTGAAAAATTTTACCGAATCATGGAAGAGGAATTTTATAATGCGTTTGCTACTGCCCCGAGTACTCCTGCTACCATTGCTCAGAGCATGAACCTGGAAAATGAAACATGAACTTTGCAAAAACCCCCAAAGCTAATGGGCATTGAAGAATATTATAGTTGGAAAGATAGATTTGAAAATTGGGTTCAAGCAAATCATTTGAGGTCTTGGGAATGTATTGAGAAGAAGTATGTTAAACCGCGTACAGATGTGGGTGTTATTAAAACTATTTCTGAGTTGTCGGACAAAGAACGAGACATGTACAAAACAGAAAAGATGATGATTAGTCTACTCCAGCAAGCTGTGAAAGAAGACATCTTCATATTACTTCAACATGATAATACTTCACGTTCGATTTGGGAAGCACTTCGAATTAAGTTTGAGGGAAGTGAGAAAATGATCAGGAGTAAGAAATCATTGCTAAAGAAAGAATTTGATTTGTTTACGAGTTTGCTGGGTGAAACTTCAAAGAAACTGATCGAAAGATATTGTCATTTAATGAGATCAATGTCTCTTTTGGATATCAACAAAGATCGAGAAGAATGGGTTGACAAATTAGCTGATGCTTTACCTCAGAAAGAATGGGGTACATATCTGATGATCTTAAAGAATACTGGAGAATATGATAAGTTGACAATCTCAGTTTATTGAAAAGATTGAAGGACAGGATCTTGAACAGCAGAAGATTGCTAGAATGAACAGTCCAAGTGGTCAACAAGACATTAAGATGTATTATAAAGGGAATGTTCAGGATATTGAAGCAAGTCCAAAGGTCCAAACTGCTTTCAGCGCAGAAAACTTATCTGGATCAGTTAATCAAAGTCCAAGCAGCAATAGTGGTTTTTCTTCATACTCGAGTGTTAGTCTGAATGTTTCAACCTCAAGTCATCAGTTTCAAAGCTCAAACAGCAGTAATGGTCATGCTTTACATTGCAACATCGCGTTGCATCTTCAGAATGGTCAAAATTTCTCTGAAGAGGTCGCTAAAGGTCATATGGCATTACTTGCTACAGTGTTAGAATCCTATGAGGGTTTGGTTGCTGGTAGGATCGGAAATCCTATGCTAACAAAAGAGGATTACGATCAGATAGATGCTGAAGAGATGGAGCTTATGGATATTAAGTGGTGTTTAGCGAGTGTTTTGAGGAGAGCTGAGAAGTTTAAGATAATTACAGGAAGAGATGATTTCAGGGATGCTAATGTTTCTACTTTGGGTTTTGATAAATCTAAAGTTACTTGTTTTCGATGCAGGGAAAAAAGGACATTTCAAGAGGGAATGTACCAATCGAGAAACAGGAGGAGCTCAGAATCCGTTTGGAAATAATGATTATTATCGAAAAGCTATATATCAACAAGTTGCTCAACAACCATATCAATAAAATTTAAAACTTTCAGGAGATAATAGATTTTTTCCAATGTTTATTTGTGTTTCTTCTTCATCATCACTGCTATCAGATGACGATTGATCAAACACTTGGGTTTTTTCTGAACTATTTTCAGAAGAAACAGATTCTCCATCTTGGCTTTTCTCACTGTTATCAAACACACTCATCCATTCTTTCATCAAATCTTGTTCTTGGACTATTTGTGCAATGAATGCGACTAGCTTTGAATCAGGGGGAATGTATTTATCCCAACTAAAACCTTCTGCCACTTTCTCATCATCTTGATCAATTATACCAAAATGTTTGGAATCATGCAAACAATGTGAAGAAAAGGACGAGAAGTATAGTGAGCTTGACAAGATAAAGGAAAAATTATTGTTTGATGTCAATTATGTGAAAGAATCATATGATGTTTTGAACAGAACGGTGAATAGTCTGCAAAAGACAAATTCAGAAAGAGAAGATACGTTAACCATGATGAATGCAGTGATGATGTCTAAGCAGAAGGCTATCAATCACTATATTGAAGAATGTGCAAAGTTGAAGCAAGAGTTGGAAACTGAAAAGATAGAGAATGAAAGAATCAGACGCTTGTTACAGAGTTATTCTAGTTCTGGTTATTTGATTGATAGAATTTATCCAACTGTTGTAGGTTTTGAAGCATTTCAAGACAAGAAGACTGAAGAGAAGGATACTGGTAAGAAACAAAGTGCAAATTATAACAAGTGTCCGCCTCCGATCTGGGAAGGTTATTCTCCCAGAAAACCAAATGAGGAACAAGTCAAAAAGGCAGTCAATATAAAGTTAAAGTCCGAAACAACTGATGAGTTACCAGAAAATATTGACGTTACATTCACATCGTCTGACACTGATCATGAGTCTGAGTTAATAAAGAAAGTGGTCGATCAGGTGTTGGATAAAGATGAGGAGTCAGAGTCAAAGTCCGAATCCGAGATTTCGAGTTCATCATCAGTTGACAGTCCAAAGTCGTCGGTTAAAAGGGTTTATAATAAAGAATTTATGTTATCAAAATCTAATTTGAATGACGAATCAATCAAAGTGGCATATACTTTGAATGATTCAGACAAATTATATTCTGATGAGGAATTTCCAATAAGAGGTGATTTCCATCTTCATATGTGAAATTTGTCTCTATTCCTTTTTGTTTGTCTTTTATAGATTGTTGGTAAAGCTCTACCAAGTGTCTGGCTGTATGACATGTACCAGCCCAGTGGTTGTTACCACCACATCGATAACATGCATTCGATGAGGTTCCACTTTTCTTTTTACCTCTTTCATCATTGGATTTCTTTTCATTATCATGCAACTTCTGGTGGGTTCTTTTGTTTTTAAATTGAACACCATGATAATTCCCCCGACCATATGTATGTCCACGACCCCGTCCATGACCACGACCACGACTACGACCATGACCACGCCCACGTTGATAGCCACGACCACGTCCATGACTTCCACTTTGGTCATTATATGTTGCCACATTCACTTCTGGGAATGGAGTTGTACCAACCGGACGAGTTTCATGGTTTTTCATTAGTAGCTCAATATTTTGCTCAGCCACAAGCAAACATGATATTAAGTCACTGTATTTGGTGAAGCTCCTTTCACGATATTGTTGTTGCAAGACAATGTTTGAGGCGTGAAAGGTGGAGAATGTTTTTTCCAACATCTCCTTATTAGTAATATTTTCACCACATAGAATCAATTGTGACGTGATTCTAAACATTGCTGAGTTATACTCACTTATAGACTTAAAGTCTTGCAACCTTAAATTAATCCATTCATAACGAGCTCTTGTTAATATTACTGTTTTCTGATGGTCATACCTTTCTTTTAAATTGGTCCATAGGACGAGTGGATCTTTGATAGTGAGATATTCATTTTTCAATGACTCATGAATATGGTGGCGTAAGAAAATCATTGCCTTTGCTTTATCTTGGGTACTCGTTTTATTTCCTTCTTTAATTGTTTCCCCAAGGTTATTGGCATTTAGATGGATTTCAGCATCCAAAGCCCATGACAAATAATTTTTTCCAGTGATGTCTAAAGCCATAAACTCAAGCATTGCAAGATTCGACATGATTATCTATATTAAAGAAATATGCACGAATTAATGTATGTTAAAATTATAATCCAATTAAATAATATTTGGGATAAAAATTATTGACTACAAAGAAAAACAAGGTTAACAAAATAGTTATGTGTTAAGGCGTTTAGAGATTACACATTAAATTCTAAATTTTGTTTACAAAGATTAATACACAATATATCCACTCATATATCAAGGGTAGTTAATAATGTGTTAGTTAATCATGTACACATCCGAAATGTATATATATGAAATAAACATAAACTAAATATGATTGTATTTAATATTATATTATAATGTGTAATATTGTTAACAAATACTTAAAACATATGAAGCAATATAAATGTTATAGAATATGGGTAGTAAATCGATTTAATTTTTTTTAACAACTCAAAAGTACTTTCATCATTCCACATGAAAAAGGGCAATTACAAAGCAATGGCAGGTAGTCGGGCAACAAATTGCGCCGCCACCCCCTTTTGAATAGAAAAACCAATTCTACTAAATACAAAGTTTGAAACCTTTAGCGACGAAGAATTACTATTAACGACTTTTTGAACCCGATTCAAAAGTCGCACAGCGTCAGGAGCGAGACCACCAAAGGTATCAAACGCAAACGGGACAAACACATGTTGATTCTCCAGGCAGGCTTTCTCATGTTTTGCCACTTTGCTCGCCTCTGCCTTGAGCACCGCTTGCCCTACGACAAAGCCCTTGTCCTTGAGCCTGATAAGGGGGGAGACTCCAGTTAGATCTACACAAGCGTGTTTCCCCCCTTCCCATCCAAACACAAGGATGTCCGCCGGGCGTAAAGTGGACCTCCCCTCTAAGGGGTCAGTCAGGAAATTTACTGGAGCCTCCTTTTTGGCAGAGATCCCGGTCCGCTTAAGAACATCACATAACACATCTCTCACCCAATCATGCCGATATTTAAACCCGGGTAGCTCTTTACAGTGGATCGCGTGCTCGCCGAAAGAATCCAAACACGCTTTGCGGCATACCGGACATGGCTCGTCAACTGGGAACAAAGGAATCATCAGTCGGTATCTAAGGATAGCACGGTATTCCACAGCCGACATGTGTTTCCCCAAGCCTTCAATAGGTGCGACAGACAGAAAATCCTGAGCATGTGGGGCACGTAGACATTCAAACACAGCTCTTTTCCGAGGGGATAAAACAAACTTCTCTTCAAACCTCTTGACAATTTCTCCATAAAACAAATCAATTAAATATTTTAAATGAATCAAAGCTACAATAATTTAATAAGATTACTGATGTGCATAATGAATTTTTTTTAGTACCGAACATGATTTATAGTTGCTTATTGCTTAAAATTCTTGAAAGTCATCAATCAGTGCACAAACTGTTCTAGAAAAGCAGATTGTTCTAGTGAACAAGGAGTGGATTAATTGTTCTAGAAAAGCACATTGTTCTAGCACATTTCCTCGAAACAAAGCATTGTCATTTTTAGTCTTATCCATCGTTTATACCCCCAAACCAAAAAAAATAGCACAATCTAGTATCTCATTTACACAAGTAACCACAACGGTCACCCACAAGCAAACAAATCATTTGAAGAATAGAAATTTGTTTCTGTTTGGTTATTATATCTGAATATATATGAACTTATTTCTTTTTCTTATAAACACAAATTATTTAAACATAAATATATAAATACAACAAATGTATTATATATAATATGACGAACTATAATAAAACATAAAACTTAATTATGATTGAGCATAATTTGATAACCAATAATAAATACAATCTCTATTTAACCCAAAATTATATCAGTTGCAAGCTACAATATAGGTTATTTGAGGACATTAAAGAGAATGATAAACAAATATCTAACACAACCCAAAATAGTATGAATTACAATATGGATCATGTATGAGAAAATAATGAATAATGATAAAATGGTTAGAAAATATATTATACCTTACGATGGTGTGATCCAAAGCAATGACGCTTGTGATAATACGATCGAACTCTAAAAACAAGTCGTGTTGATAACGTGTTTTAAACAACTAGCCTATTAACATTATAGAGATAAGAAAGAGAGATTGGGGGAATGGATATTTTTATTGATGTTTTAAATGGATCACATATGTCTCTATTTATAGACTTACAAGATGGGTGTTAAGTATATGGAGGGATGAGAGTTAAGTATATGGATAGTCATAACATAAGTGGATAGTCATATAATAAATAGGTAATAATTCATAACAGATATACAATAATAACGATGAAAAAAAGTTAAAGATAAGGAGCCAATAGTGAAAAAAAGTTAAAACTCAATGGTGAAAAAAACCTAAAAATAAAGATATACAATAAGGCCTTCTTCTACCGATCAACACCCCATGCCATGTGGCATGGGGCTTGGCGTGAACAGGCGGGCGGGGTACATCGGCAAACCAGGAGGGCGTGAAGGTGGCACCGACGTGAGGATGGATTGATGCCGGTGGGCCCCTCATTTCCAATCCATCATAATTTTTGGTTTGTTTTTTTTATTTAAACTTATTTAAAAGTTGTATTCTTTTATTGGGTAGTGAAAGAGGGTGAAACCATAGTGGGTGTTTGTGAAAGAAACTAAATGAAAATGGGGTAGTAACAGTAATGTATCAGTGAGGTGACAGTTACATTATGACGTCACAGTAATAATGTAGAGTAAAAGAACATGAAATGATAGGAGATGACCTAATAAAACAAGCTAAAGATAAAGTAAGGCTATAGACAACAAGAGCATTATTTTAGAATAATGAAAAAAATGTTTAAAGATAAAGAGACAATAATAAGAAACAAATAAAAATAAAAAAATACAATAATAAAATAAGCTAAAGATAAAGTAAGGCTAACAACATTCACATGATTTCTCATTTATATAATTACACTAAAAATCATTATATATATTTTTCTTTTTCAATTAAATAATATTTTTTATACTTTTGTCATTACATTTTCTTTCTCCATTACTCACAACAACATTTAAAATATATTAAAAAATAAATGTGAGGGAAAAGTGTCTTCCCAAATATATAGATTAACAGTAAAAAAATTTCTTTACTCTACTCACAACTACTCATAACCACTTTCTAAAATGTATAGAACTCACTCACAAAGATATGCAGACCTGCTGTGAATACTCCAAAGACATAAAAATTGTTTTTGGGTACCCAACAAAAAAAAAAAAAAACAGAAAAGACACACAAAACCAATGATATAATTGAATAAACAAAGAAGACACCATCACACGATGATGTTTGGGGTTTAAGAGCACCTACAATGGACACGCTCAACCACGACGATGGAGAACCAAGGACGGCCACGCAGAACCACATATCCTTAGACATCACTTTCCGAAGCTACGCTATCATTTGGTTTCAAAGGATACATTTGAGGGGACGGACGTGATCCCTCCCTGCACACACACACACACACATATATATATAGGATTATGATCATGAGTGAACAACTTCTTGAAAGTGAACTGAGTGAACTAATCTTGACCCTTGATCATTTTTTTAGATTAAAAGGGTAAGATTGACATTAGCCAAGTACTTTTAATTAAAGTCCCTTAATTTTCTCCTCTCTTAACTCTCTCTCTCTTATTTTTAATTATTTCTCTATTATTTTAATTATAAGAGATTGAAGGGCTAATGTTTTTTTAAATAAACTGTTATGTTCCTTTTAAAATTAAATATTAAACCTAATTAAATTATAATTTTTAACATATGTGTATATATGTCGGTATACACAAGACTTATACACTTGTGTATTATTACATCTTGTTTTCACGGGTCAATATAAACCAGATTTATACACTTGTGTATTATTCAAGTACATATGTGTATACGGGTCGGTATATACCAGACGTATACACCTGTGTATTATTCAAGTACATAGTGTATACATGTCGATATATACCAGACTTATACACTTGTGTATTACGACATATTGTTTCCACTATACATTTTTTCATCAAACATTGATCTAATACATATATGTATAGAGAATGTAATTAAATATTTTCAATCGTGTTCTAGATGGAACAATATTTGATAATGTTTGTATTTTTTTTTAAATTATGAAATATTATGTTAGATAATATGTAAGAGAAAAAAAAATATAGAGAATGTAATTAAAAATTCTTTTAATTGGAAAGAGAAATCAGGAGAGAGAAAAAATTAATTAATTAAATGAAGATAGAAATATACAATTATACCGTTGTGTCTATTAAAATAAATGTAAGTTACAAAAGATAATTACAATCTTGCCATTAAAGAAAAAATCTAGATCTACAAAATTAATGGTAAGGATAAGTTCATTTTGCTCACAAATAAATCATTGTTCACTCATGAACCCTACCATATATATATATAGGGTAAGGTTCATGCGAGAACCACCCTTATTGCGAGAACCAATGTGAACACAAAATAAAATCTAAAAAAAATCAAAAAAGCACTCAAAATTTTTTAATAATTTAAAAAAAAAAAAAACTTTTTTTTCAAGTAACAGTTATCCATGCACATGTGCATATGTATCATTACTTCAACAAATTCGGTAATACGTTATCAGGAATAGACAATTGCACTTTAGTTTACAATACCATATGTAATACACTACTTTTTACATTACCAATATTCAAAATGCACATGTGCATCATTAGGTATAACCATGATATAACGTGATTTTGTACAAAAAGTTTGTGATTTTGAATGGAGAAGTAGGCCCATATACATGTTTTTTGGTTAGTTATATCTAGTGGTTGATGGTTTGGTTATAGTTGTCAATTTATGATGTAATATGTTGATTGGATGGTATAAATGGTGTTTACATACATGTAATAAAGTGAAAATATTGGTAATGGTATTGTATTATGGATGGTATGAGGTAATGGTATTGTATTATGAATGGTAGGAGGTAATGGTAGTGTATTATGGATGGTATGATAGATGAAAGGGAAAGTGTATTCAAAGTAGTGTACCAAAACACCTTATTTCATGTTGATACATATAGATGCACATGTGCATTTCTAATATTGGTAATGTAAAAAGTATTGTATTACACATGGTAGTGTAAATGAAAGTGCAATTGTCTAATATTTGTAATGAATTACGGAATTTGTCAAAGAAATGACAAAAATGCACATATGCATGTTTGTGTATTTTGGATGGAATGATAGATGAAAGAGAAAGTAGTGTACCAACACACCTTATTTCATGTTGATACATATAGATGCACATGTGCATTTCTTATTTTGTTAACGTAAAAAGTAGTGTATTACACGTGGTAGTGTAAATGAAAGTGCAATTGTCTAATATTTGTAATGAATTACAGAATTTGTCAAAGAAATGATAAAAATGCACATGTGCATGGATAACTGTGACCTGAAAAATTTTTTTTGAAATTTTTTTTATTATAAATGAAATATAGCGATTTTTCGAAAAAAAAAATAGTACAATTTTTTTTTGGGGGTTTTTTAGATTTTTTTAGGTATTACTGTTTGTGTTCACACTAGTTCTTGCGGTTCTTGCAATAAAGGATGGTTCCTAACGGATCCTTCTCCTATATATATATATATATATATATAGGGGATCGCTAAAATGAAAACCACCTCCAGTTGTAAAAACCGAGATAACCACTTTCTAACAACTACATCTTCAAGATGGATGGATGAGATTAAAAGTAATAAAAACTATTATAAAATACTTTTTGTCTTATTATGTTTTTAATATTTTATTGTTAAAGGGTATTTAAGTAAATTTGCTTTTTTTGTCTTATTGTATATACTATTTTTATTACATTTTTCCCTATTGCATTAATTACTTTTTATTATAAATCAGATTTTTTTATTAAAGATTTTTTTAAAATCAGATTCTTTGATAAATTTTTTTTAAAGATTTGTTTAAGAAAACATTTTTAAGAGTCGTTTTTTAAGCCCCGTTTTTTACGCGCGTTTTTTTATGGCACGTTTTACGCCCTGTTTTTTCGCGTCGTTTTTTCGACCGGTTTTTTACGCGTCGTTTTTTACATTTTACGTTAAAAAGTTTTTACATAAAAGTTTACGTTTTACATTTTTGCGCTAAAAAGTTTATGTATTACATTTTAATTTTACGTTAAAAGGTTTACGTTTTACCTTAAAAAGTTTACGTTTTACGTTTTACGTTAAAAAGTTTACGTTTTACGTTAAAAAGTTAACGTTTTACGCTAAAAAGTTTACGTTTTACGCTAAAAAGTTTACGTTTTACGCTAAAAAGTTTACGTTTAACGTTTTACGGTAAAAAGTTTATGTTTCACGTTTTACGTTAAAAAGTTTACGTTTTACATTAAAAAAATTACGTTTTATGTTAAAAAGTTTACGTTTTACGTTAAAAAGTTTTCGGTTTCAACTTTTTTTTTCAAAAACTTTTTTACACAAAACGAACGCACCCAGAAATCGAAAACTCGGTAGGTGTCTCAGATAGATTGTTATCATCATCGCTTGGGGGAAAAATAAAAAACCAACAACAAAAATTCAAAACAATGTGCAGATCTTGAAAAAAACGGGATTTGGCTCAAACTTTCCCATAATCAAGGCTGCAAAGTGGGGTTGCAGGTTCAAAAACCTACCCTCCACCATCCTCGCCGCGCCATCTTCATCAATTCTCGGAAAAATTGGTTCGAACTATCACTGCCAACTCAACCCCCAATATCAAAAACACAAATCAATCACAGGAGATCCCACCAGAATCACCTTATGCAAACACAGGGTCACTTTATGCAAACACAACTATGGTACACATATAAAAATCTTGTTGAATTTTATATGCATCATAAACCAATTGGATGGTACCAAAAAATCCAAAACTAAAAAAACATTAGTTTTTAGTTTTCAACTAGATTTTGCCCCGCCCGCGTTGCAGGGCACTAAACCGAATATTTTTCTCTCATAACATGTACGTCTGTGTTTCGTTTACTTGTAGATACTACTCATAACACGATCTCAAGAAAATTACTTTGAGTCAACTAATTAAATTAAAACACTATCATACTTTTGCTTAAGGAAAACAAAAACGATAGGAAAACTATAATTTTAAACAGGGACAAAATTGTAATTTTTCATGATAAATGAGCGTGCGCCAGTCAGCCGCTTGACATGAATAAAAATTATACCGAGTCAAATAATTAAAACAAAGCACCGCCACAGTTTTGTCAAAAAAAAAAAACTAAAAGACGGCATGACTATAATTTTACACTGGGGGCAAAATCGTAATTTGACTGAGAAAGCAAAGAAAAATGATGGCAAAAATGTAAATTTATATTAAGGGCAAAATCGTAGTTTGGCTGGGAGGAAAAAAAAACAGAACTAATGGCAAAAATGTAAATTTAAACGGGTCAAAATTGTATTTTTGAACCAAGGGCAAAAATGTAATTTTTAGTTGTGGGCGAAAGCATAATTTTATTTTGAACTGGGGGCTAAAACGTAATTTTGAACCGATGGCAAAATCGTAATTTTTAAGCGGGGAGAAAATCGTAAATTGGTTGGGCCAATGGGGGGGGGGTGCTATACAGCTGCCTGGCACTTTTCTCCCATCTTGTGTCTGTATTTATACACTGGGGGAAAAATCGTAATTTAACTGAGAAAGCAAACAAAAACGACGAAAAAATGTAAATTTAATTTGAGAGCAAAATCGTAATTTACCTGGGAGGAACAAAACAAAACTAATGGTGAAATTGTAAATTTAAACGGGACAAAATCGTAATTTTGAACAAAGGGCAAAATTGTCATTTTAACTGGGAGCAAAAGCATAATTTTATTTTGAACTCGAGGTAAAAACGTAATTTTAAACTGATGGCAAAATCGTAGTTTTAAAGCGTTACCTGGGAGGAAGAAAACAAAACTAATAGTGAAGTTGTAAATTTAAACGAGACAAAATCGTAATTTTGAATCAAAGGCAAAATTGTAATTTTTAACTGGGGGCAAAAGCATAATTTTATTTTGAACTCGAGTTAAAAACGTAATTTTAAACTGATGACAAAATTGTAATTTTAAAGCAGGGACAAAATCGTAAATAAACATGTGAACTACTATTCACCAAAGTTGCAAAATGTTATAGAGGTAATTGCACGTAACCAAAAGAATTCAAAGAAAATAAACAAAACACCAAATCCTATTCAAAACCCTAATATTAGAATTTTAAAATAAACATAAAGTAAAACCTCGTTAGGTGTCTGTAAAGACGATGATTTCAACAGTTTATGAATCGGTTCACTAGCATTCATCGTACGCTTCCCCTCTGGGCACAGTAATCACCTTATGCAAACACAAGGTCACTTTATGCAATCACCGGAGAATCCCCCCACAAAACCCACCATTTCTAGAGAGAGAAACCCACTTTATGCAAACCCACTTCTAAAATCCGGCAAGTGACTTGCGATGGCTCTAGGTCCGTCCCTAACTCCGGCACCAGCTGCCTGAAGTTAGAACTTGACTCCGGTGACCTCCTGCACCATCTGCTTGAAGTTAAAAGGGTTGGGTTCAGAAGCCGGTGAAGATGGCCGACGGCAGGGCCGCGTTCAGAGCCAGTGGCGGTGACGGTGGGGACGGCAGCCGGTGGAGACTGCCATGGCTCCCAGGTCCATCCCTAGATCCGGCAGCGGCTCCGGGACCCGGAACCGGCCACCGACACTTCGACGGTGAAAAGTCAGGTTTGTCCCTAGCTCTGGCACCGGCTCCTTTGAAGATGATTTTTTGTGGTTTCTTTATGAAGATGAGAGATGATGGATTTTGAAAGTTCTGGAACAATTTCGAGAGAGAGAGAGATGAGAGATGAGAGGTTTTGATTTTTTGGGAGTGATAAAAGTCTTTAAAGAGGCAAATAGAGAGACAGACAAAAGACAAAGACAGTGGATTAGACATTTGAATCAAATGACCAAAATACCCCTTAGAATATAAAATAAAAGTGCACATGTGGCAAATTCTGATTGGTGGAGAGTGGTTCTCGCGGTTCTTACAACTGGGGGTGGTTTTCATTTTAGCGGCTCCCTATATATATATGGGTGGGGCTAAAAAGTGTAAGAAGTGATCATGACGATTAAATTAGGTAATTGATGGATGAGATTAAATGACTGGTAAAATTGTAATATTTATTTTGACTGTATTTATTGATTTCATAGATTAAGGGTATAAAATGTAGTGTTTCTTACATTTAGGAATCCACATGCATGTCGCATGTATCTTTCCCTCGTCTTTTTAAAACCCCAATAACTTTTTTATATGTAATTTGTTTTTAAAAAAAGATACACCATAATAACGAGTGTTTTTTATCTTTAATATGAGTACCATATTGTTATATATCTAAAAAATTATGTTTCAAGTAGTTGAATTGTTTTAACAGTGGTGTGTTTTATATAACGGTGTGGTGTGTTTTATATGACGTCGTGTTTTATAGTTTGGATCATGTGTTTTAAGGAATGGTGTATTTTATAGTGATTAATTGTGTGTTTTAGTAGGGTGTTTGGGTGAGTATATGTTTTTTAAAGTTTGAATGATCTATATAAAAGAATTGTTTGTTCATAGTTTAAATGATGTGTTTTACCAAATCTGATAAAACCTTTTTTGATCATTGCAAAATACGTAAAACACACTATGTCTAACACGTAAAAAATATCGAATGAATTATGATTAAGGTATGCATTATGTAAGTGACAATTTTGAATTGTTAAAACATATATAGTTTCCTTAAAAATCTTGTTTTATTTTTTAAGAAATATATCTTCAAAAAATAACTTAATTATTGAATTACCTTTATGCCCCTTCCTTAAAAATCCCTAGATACCACATGTCACCACAAGAACACTTCCTATATAGAAAAAAAGAATTTAGCGAACTCCTACCATATATATATCGCAAAAAGGTGTAATACGTGGCAAAACGAGGTCCATTCATTTGAGTTTCTTAGTTTTCTTAACTAAACTGGGATTTCTTCTTATAATTGGCCTATATATATATATATATATATATATATAGTGTCACACCCCAACCGATGGCGGAATCATCGGGGCGCGGCACTGAGCAAAACAGATTGTCCAAGAGAATCCATAACAACTATTAAATTACCATATATTTAACGTTCACATCCCATACCATAAACATATAAAGTAAAACAGTTATTACAGATATTGTTCTCAAAGACAAGTAAACAGTTATGACAACTCGGATTTTAATTGATTTGTTTCTAGACTCTCCTAGCTTGATTCCACACAAGATCAGCAAACACAGCATCCTAAACACCTGTCACATACGTTAAAATAAAGTCAATACACAGAGTGTAAAGGTGAGTACACAAGTTTAATAACATATAGCAGCGAAAGCGATTTACGCATAATCAACATGTATCACGTAGCAATGTGAATCAAGTTATCGACAAAGATACTATCAATACCAATGACTGCAAGTTGTAGAGTGCGCAACACATGTTCACCACTGCGAACACGTGAAGTAAATAACCTTAACAACCCCTGAATAAACAGGTCCTGAGTCCAAACTATAGTACTATCGTTGCTAAGGCAGGCAGACAACAATCAATGTGTAAACATAACATACAAGCATTCATCGAGTTACGTATAAAATGCTAGAGCGGTTAGCGTTAAAAGTGTTTGCGTTGTGTGTTCGATGTGTTTTGATGTAGTAAACGTATGTAACACCCAAAAGTGCGTTAAGCGAAAAAGGGTTCGAGTATATTCACAGAGCGTGTTTAATAATTAAACACAGTCTTGGATTGAAGGGAGCACTTAAGAGATTAGCCCGATTAGAGAACGATAGTGTAAGCGTTGAACAGCGTGTAATAGTGCGTTAAGTGAGATAAGGGATCGAATGGTGGTTCGATCGGATGACCGTCCGGAAGGATGGTCATCCGGATGGATGACCATTCGGTCGGCTGGTCATTCGATCGAATGAGTGTGTTTGTAAAACGTTTGAACTTTTGAAGTTTTCATTGCAGTATAATTTCAGTCATTCGATCGGATGTTCATCCGGACGGATGGCCATTCGATCGGATGGCTTATTCGATTGAAAACTTATATTCTTTGGAGTTTGTCTAATTTAAAAAGGGTAGTCACCTGATCGAATAGTCGTTCGATTGGATGGTCGTCCGATCGGACGGAAATTCGATCGAGCAACCTTCTGTTTGAAATCATTGTAAAATCAGTTAAGTTAGAAAGTTTGTGGTTTGACCGAGACGTTATGACGACGTGTCAAACAATGGAAACCACTCCAAGTTCAGTTCGGTCAATCGGACAGGAATCACCCCGTTCGACCAGACTTAACTGTTCTTGATGGAGCTTCATGTTCAACTCGAGAATCGGTCGTCTCTTCAGTAGAAATCCGTTCTCAGACCGGTTCTCTACTAGGGAATGAGTAGAGAGCCCGAACGAGTCCAGATTCTAACGGTTTTGAGTAAAAAGTGAAGAATGTTGAAGAATAGTTTGAAACAGTTTGAAAATGTTTGGATTTAGTCGAAAACAGTGTAAAAACATGTGGAAATCCTTTAGATTCGACCCGTTCTTGATGAGATGAGGTCATTCAACAGTGTTCATCGGAACCCGTGATGACGTCACCTTAGAACAGCTCAAATCTGGTGATTTCATGGTGGAAATGTAAGATTTGTTGGTGAAGATGATGAGGAAGTGTGTAATGAAGATGGAAGTACAAGATTTAGGAAGAAAACTTACAAGAATCGCGAGAAATTGAGAGAAAAGAGTCTGAGAGTGTGCTGGTCGGACGAAGCTATCACATCAATGAACAGTTGATGTGATAGGAGGAGTATTTATAGGTGAAGGGGAGAAAGGCGGTGTAGGGTTAATCGAGTCGGATGGTTGTTCGATCGGATGGCTGTCCGATCGGATGGTCATCCGGTCGGATGTCCATTCGATCAAATGGTCGTTCAGTCGGACGGCACTTGCGAGTTAGTTTTTCGACTTTCGTTTCATGCGTTGAGCGTTGCGTTGCGTTGCGTTTAGGCGAGTTGCGAGTAAGCGATGCGATAGCATTAAATAATAGTTACACAAATAACATAACTAACACATAAAAGCATACCAGTAATTAGATTTTCGTTTAGAGTTTGCGATGGGATTACGATGCGATAGAGTTGCGATTGCGTTTGCGAATAATCTCCCCAAACATATATATAAGGCACACACAAGTAAGGCACATAATAACACACATACAACAATACTAGTAACTGCGAATTCGAGTTGCGATGCGATAGCGATGTGATAGCATTAGTAGAATAGCGTTTAGTTACGTTTATCGCATTGTTACATCACATAATAATAAATCGTAGTTTAAAATGGCGTTAACTATTATATCGATTATCACAAAGAGCTAAATTGTCGTCGAGTATCGAGAGTACAAGCAATAATTAAGCAAGAAAAGACAGATCTGAATAACAACCAGACTTTTACTTTGACTTTGACTTGTACTTTGACTTTGACTTCGGAAAGTCGGGTTGTTACAGCCTCCCCTAGTTTAGGGAATTTCATCCCGAAATTAAGGTGCAGGCGTAACGAAGAGATGTGGGTATTTAGCTTTCATATCACTCTCGAGTTCCCAGGTGAACTTGGCACAGCGTTTGCCTTCCAAGTGAACCTTCACTATAGGAATGCGTGAGCGTCGGAGTTTCTTGGTCTCTCGGTCCATGATCTCTACTGGCTTTTCCACGAAGTGTAATGTTTCGTCAACTTGTAAGTCCTCAATAGGAACATGTAAGTTCTGCTCGGCTAGACACTTTTTGTGGTTCGAAACGTGGAAAGTCGGATGAACGTTGCTGAGTTCCTCCGGTAATTCGAGTTTGTAGGCCACTTTGCCAATTCTTTCCAGAATCTTAAATGGTCCAACGTATCGAGGCGCTAGCTTTCCTTTCTTGCCGAATCAGATCACCCCTTCCAAGGTGAAACCTTTAGGAGTACGTGATCGACAACTTCGAACTCAAGGGGCTTACGGCGTTTATCGGCGTAACTCTTTTGATGACTCCGAGCTTTCAAGAGATTGTCTTGGATTTGGAGGATCCTGTCAGTCGTTTCTTGCAATAACTCAGGACCGGTAATTTGCGCATCTCCGATCTCGTGCCATACAATAGGCGATCGACATTTTCTTCCATATAATGCCTCAAATGGTGCCATTTGAATGCTAGAGTGATAACTATTGTTGTACGAGAATTCGACTAAAGGTAAATGCGAATCCCAATTACCACCAAAATCTATAACCCACGAGCGAAGCATGTCTTCCAGGGTGCGAATCATGCGTTCAGTCTGACCGTCGGTCTGGGGATGGAAAGCAATACTAAGATTAAGAGTAGTACCGAGAGCAGATTGAAAAGTTTCCCAGAGGCGCGAAGTGAATCGACCATCGCGGTCAGAGATGATGTCACAAGGTGTCCCATGTCGACAGATGACTTCGTCGGTATAGATTCGTGCTAATCGTTCAACCTTAAAGTCTTCTCGTATCGGTAGAAAGTGGGTAGATTTAGTAAGACGATCAACGATAACCCACATGCTATCGTGACCTGATGGCGTACGCCTAAGTTTAGTAATGAAATTAATGGCTATACTCTCTCATTTCCACATAGGGATCTCGGGTTCTTCGAGTAAGCTAGAGGGGCATTGATGTTCAGCCTTGACTTTCGAACAAGTCAGGCATTTCGAGACATAGAGAGCGATATCCATCTTCATTCCAGGCCACCAATACCTAGATCGAAGGTCCTGGTACATCTTATCGGCACCTGGATGAATCGAATATCGGGATCTGTGAGCTTCGGTCATCAAAATATCCCTCAGATTGTTGCGATTTGGAATCCAAATGCGGTCGCGATAGTGAAAGATGCCGTTGGATTAGCTATCTAATTGACTTTGGGAACTAAGTATTCTTTCCTCCCCCGTGGTATTTTCAAGAAAAACAGCGTGTTGAGCGTCACGAATAAGAGCTTCGAGGTCGTATTGGGCTTGAACATTACGAACGCTATGTAAGTAGCTTCGTCGGCTAAGAGCATCGGGAACGACATTTGCCATGCCTGGGTCGTATTTAATCTCACAATCGTAGTCGTTGAGAAGTTCAACCCATCTGCGTTGGCGCATATTCAGCTCTTTCTGGTTCAAGATGTGTTGTAGGCTCTTGTGGTCGGTGAAGACCGTACACTTGGTACCATAAAGGTAGTGTCGCCAATTCTTGAGCGCAAAAACAACTGCACCTAGTTCGAGATCGTGGGTTGTGTAGTTCTTCTCGTGGACTTTGAGTTGATGAGAAGCATACGCGATAATCTTGTCTCGTTGCATGAGAACGTAACCAAGACCAAGGTTGGAGGCATCGCAATAGACTACAAAGTCGTCGTTTCCATCGGGCAGAGCGAGTACGGGAGCGTTGCAGAGCATACGCTTAAGTGTTTAAAAGGCATTCTCTTGTTCGGTTCCCCAAAAAAGATTTGTATTTATGCGTCAGAGAGGTGAGAGGGACAACGATCTTAGAGAAATCAGCGATAAAACAGCGATAATAACCCGCCAATCCGAGAAAAGAACGAACTTCGGACGAGGTTTTCGGTGTAATCCAACTCTTAACTGCTTCAATCTTCGCGGGATCGACGTGAATACCTTGACTATTTACAATGTGACCAAGAAATTGAACCTCCTTAAAGCCAGAATTCACACTTGGAGAACTTGGCCTAGAGGTGATTTCCCTGAAGAAGCCCGAGAACTAAACGAAGATGTTGCGCATGTTCATTTTTTGACTTCGAATAGATAAGGATATCATCGATAAACACGATGATGAAGCGGTCGAGAAAGGGTTTACACATGCGATTCATCAAATCCATGAAAACCGCGGGTGCGTTTGTAAGACCGAAGGGCATAACGACGAATTCATAATGCCCATAGCGGGTACGAAAAGCGGTTTTAGGGATATCTTCCTCCTGAATTCGTAACTGATGATAACCTGAGCGTAGATCGATCTTGGAAAAACACGTAGCGCCTTGCAATTGATCAAACAAATCATCGATTCGAGGGAGCGGATAGCGATTCTTGATAGTTAGCTTATTGAGTTCCCTATAATCGAAGCACATACGAAACGATCCATCCTTCTTTTTCACGAAAAGGACAGGTGCGCCCCATGGCGATGTGCTAGGGCTTATGAAGCCTTTATCAAGTAGTTCCTGGAGTTGACTCGAAAGCTCACGCATTTCAGACGGCGCGAGGCGATAATGGGATTTAGCGACGAGGTTGGCTCCAGGAATGAGATCTATTCGAAAATCAATATCGCGAGACGGTGTTAGACCAGGTAAGTCATCGGGAAAGACATTAGGAAAATCACGAACAACAGGTACGTCTTTTACTCCTTTCTTTTCCTTCTCCGCTACTACGGTGTGTGCTAAGAAAGCCTTGTATTCCTTTCGGAGATACTTGCTTGCTTGTATGCACGACATGAGTTTCAGTTCCTTCGATGATACTTCGCCATAGACATAGAGTTGGTCGCCATTAGCAAGAGAGAAACGAATCATCTTTTCAAAACAGACGACTTCAGCATGATTTTCGCGAAGAAAATCCATGCCTACTTTTATATCAAAACTGCCAAGTTGCATGGGAATGAGATCGATCGGGAAAACGTGATTGTTGAGTTCGAGAGTACAATCACGTAGAATAGAACTAACGGTGATGTTCTTCCGGTAGCAACTTCTACGTCGATAGTCGTTGGGAGTCTAGCGCGTTTACGTTTTAGGAGCTTTTCGAATTCAAACGACACGGAACAGTTATCGGCTCCAGTCTCAAATAAACATGAAGCATAAATACCGTAAACGAGAAATGTACCATTGACAACATTGTTGTCAGTTTGATCCTGGCGGAAATTGATGTTGAAAGTCCTTCCGCGGGCTGCTTGTTGCTGTGGCTGCTGCTGTTGATGTTGTTGCTGCGGTGGCTGTTGCGGCTCTTGTTTCACCACTCGGTTCGGGCAGACGTTTGCGAAGTGGTTAGGATCACCACATGCATAGCAGGCTCGTGCATGAGCAGCGGGAGCAGGAGCTGCTGTCACACCCCGACCACGTAAAACAACAAAACGTGGCGGAAACGTCGGGGAGTGTTGTAACAGAATCATTGTTTCATAACACATGGAAATTGAAATATTGTTTTATTGATTAAAAGAGTTACAATGTCTTGACAATCAAAGAAATATAACATAGATAACTAGTCTTGCATCTTTTATTGTCACTAAGGCTCAAGTCCGCCTAAGTGTATCTTGATAAATCCTATGCATCATATCCTGAAACACATGTGAAAATAGGTACGTCAGCATAAAAATGCCTGTGAGATACATAGGTTTTGTGAAAATAGAATTCATGACTTATGTTTAAGAAAATGTTTAGTCATGAACCTTGTAATTTGCTTTGTCTTGTAAATCATTTGAAAAGTGATAAATAAACCAAATGATATATATGTATAAAAGAATGATACATGGTTAAGTAAATAACCAAGTAAAATGAGTTTGTATTAGATAAGTTCTTTGGCGGGTGGGTGATGAAGTGAATGAAGTCTCGTCGTCTTACATTTGGGATACAATTCGGCATAGAGAGCAAGAAACCGAGTGGAGCAAAATTGTCTGGTTTAACCAATGTGTTCCAAGACATTCTTTCTTATTATGGCTGATTATGAGAAAGAAACTACTTACACAAGACATTATACTTCAATGGGATTTCTCGAGGCGGAAAAATATGAATATGATGTGTTGTTTATTATGTTATGAGAACCATGACTCGCATGCCCACCTGTTCTTTGAATGCAAGTTCTCGGCTCAGATATGGACTATGGTTCGGTCGAAGGCGGGTATGGTTAATGTAGAATCGAAGTGGGATGATATTGTAGCCTGGTTAATGCTCAGATGTAGATCTAAGCTCGCGGCTGATTATGTTAGCAGGATTTTGGTGGCGGCTACGGCATATTTCGTTTGGCAAGAACGTAACATGAGGTTGTTCAAGAACCAATTGAGACCTCCGGAGGTGATTTATGAGTTGATAATAAAGACTGTTCGTTACAAGCTCATGGGAGTGAAGATGAAGTAGACTGATAGAGTCCGAAGACTGCTAGGTGAATGGGAGATACCGGATGCTGAAGTTCAGGCTAATGGCGAGTGATTAGTGATGTTTGTTAGTCGTCTAGATTATAGTCTAGTTTGTTTTTGTGTTGATGTTTCAGTTGTTTTTCTGGTTTTTATGGTTCTACTTTCTTGGGGCATGTCTCAAGTTTGAACAAGTGTAGACTCTCTGCACTTCTTGTTTTGTTTTTGGTTGTGAATATATAGAATCACCGGGGTAACCCTTTACCCAAAAAAAAAAAAAAAAGTTGTTTGTAAAACAATGTATTGTGAAAAGTATGTTATTTGTATAAAATGTTATATGTCTAAATTGAAATGATTTAAATAACGCTACGATATGTAATACCATACAAGCACTTATATATAGGAAGTACCAGCGGCGTATCCACCATGCTTGTATCATATTACACACGCCTCGTTACTTATATCACTTACTCAAACCAAACCACCAAAGTAAAATGTTTATGTATAATCAAATGTCAAAATGTTTATGTGAAAACCATGTCTAATGTTTATGTCTAATGTAAATCAGGAATTGTGTATATCAATGTCAAAATGTTTATGTCTATTGTAAATCATGTAATGTGTATCTAAAATATCATGTATGGTAAATGAAATATATCAACTCAACCATATGTAAAATGCACAAAAACAAGGTATTGAAGTAAAACATGGTTTAAATCAAAGTTATGTTTTGTGGACCAAATGCATGCTATACTGATACAAACATCTATACGGTATTGTAAAAATTCATACATCCAAGCCTTGTGACTGTAGAATAAACCCTAGCACAAAGTCTAAGGTCCACCTAGAAATGTAGTCGGATTCGGTCATTCCTTCCAATCCAAACAAACCCGGGATTTCAGGAATGGGAGTTGTCAAGTCCTATGGTACCACTACCTACTACCGAGCGGCATGATCGGTGTTAATGAATGTACATTGTCCCATTTAAACAAACCAAATGTCATACCAAAATGTAAGCATGTAATGTAAAATAATGTACTAAGTATGCACACAATGGGGCCTTTTGCTGTTCTGAAGGGGCCTCGCGTGACGCCTAGGGGGCTAGGTGTCACGCCTAGGTCCTTCTGATCAGTAACCAGTTTCCAAAGTTTCCATTTCAGTCCCCGTTGTGTATTAAGGCCATTTCCTACATGTTTAAGGCTCGTTAAGTCAACTTTAAGGCCCTAAAATGATGCCTAAACATTGTGGACATGAAACATGCTCAAAAATATCCCGGATGTCGGTTCGTTTGGTCGTACGATCGCGATGTTCGCTTAATTACGACGACATGCGCATAAGCGCGAAAAACGATCCAAATTGCGTGACGAATGGATTTTTCTTATGCCAAACACTAAAATAAAATATTATAGTGCTTACATAAATTTTTGGATGTCCGGATGTATTCAGAACGTAAGTTATGCGCGAAAGTGCAAACTTATGCACTTTTTGACGCTTTTAGTCCCTGAATGACCCAAAAGTTTATTTTAGCACACCGAACCCCTCAAAGCCTATTTATAAGCTATGTAAAGGATATTTATGGTATGTTTAACTCATGGTCATGTTCCGGAATGTCTGTTACAGTTCAAATCGGCATACTTTCGCAGTTTGTCGAATTTAGTCCCTGTGAGCGATTAAACTTGATTTTGTCATACCAAAGCCTTCAAAACTTATTTCTAAGTTATGTAAAGGTTATTTAAGGTATGTGAAGCCTATTTCACTATTCCGGAGTGTTTGTTGCATTAAACGGGTTATATTTACGAATCAGTGCGCGTATAACCTTCCAGAAAGCGATTTAAAGCTTGAAATCGAACAAGAATTGATATATGCAAAGGATACACATATTTATACATGTCCCAAGTATGAAATACAATATTTCATTGATACAGTATTTGTTTGATGGCCGTGGAGGCACAGGTGTCACAGTCTCCCCTACTTTAGGAAATTTCGTCCCGAAATTTTATTTAGAGGAAACTTGTGAGAGCTTGAAACATGAAGTTGAAAAGATCAAACAACACTGGTTAGAGTCCTGAACTTCTAGTAACTTTAAATAACATCATGCTTGCAACGTGAGAGGGACACTTATATACAAGTATATAAAGCGTTATTGGTGCGTCCACCGTACCTCTATTACATTGTTCACATTTCGTTATGGTTGTCACTATCGGTTCTTACACATAATAAGTCTTACCGAGGTTTCCGTGCACTGAACTTCGCAATTATGTATGCATCCATAATTACGTAATTCCTTGCATAGTCACGTAGTGCATCTTATAATGTGTAGGGAAAGCAATGAACGAGCTTGTGATGATTGTGACTAGACCACCATAGGGTCCTTTTAATTAAATCAACAAATGATTTAAATAGACTACCAAGGAGTCTGTTTAGCTACATCAGTGCATGTCATTTTTAACCAGATTCTGATTCAATCTTTTTGACTAGACAACTAGGAGGGTCTCTTATGAATCATGGAGTGGTACTATATAATCCAAGGGTCTTAACTAACACGTAGAAGCCCAATAAGGATCTAGGGTAGTACCTTTTTGAATATCCTACTACGAATCCCTCATATGAAGATACGAAAGGTTCTACGAGGATTTGGATAACGAATATCCAGAGTATACAAAAACACAAAAATGTATAAAAGAAAACACAAAATGCATAAACACATAATCACATAATTGTTTATCTTGATTTTAGATTTGTTATCATTTTGTTAATTTGTTCTGCTAACTGTGCACATGTATTCAAAGCACACCAGGTATCCAATCAGTGGATTTTGATTGGTGCTTTAAATATTTCTAAGAATCTAACTATAAAGATAGAAAGATCTTTTAAAGAGAAAATTCGATTTCGATTATAAGGAACCGAAATGTTCGAATTAAGGTACACAAGGAATCCAATTAAGGACTCTGATTTGAATGATAATCATCCACAAGGGTCTAATTGTGAAGATAAAAATATCCCATATTGATTTTAGAAGTCGAAGATGTTTTGAAACCTTGCACTGGATGTGCTTAAGTCAAAACATGAGGTAAAATGCTTATGCAGTTGAGATACTCGATATGCCAAGGTGACATATGAAGCGAAATTTAAAGGTTAAGTCAATGTATGAGGAAAATATTTTGAAAATTATGCATGGGGTTTATTTTAAAAATGTGTTTAATGTTTTTGAAACCTTATATATAATACTTTTGAAATCATAAAGTAGGTGTATTAGGTAAAAATGTTTTAAAATCATGCGAGATGAATTTTGAAATTATGTATAAGGTTTTTGAAAACATGATTGATGCTTTTGAAATCATGCACTTGATATAAGTAATTATACTGTATTAATAACATTTTGAAATCATGAAGATTGTTTTTGAAATATAGACGATGCATTTGAGAGAAAAAAAAATTGTTTTCAGACTATATGAAATGTTTTGAAATCATGAAGGTTGTTTTTGAAATACTCATACTATGTATGTTGAAAAATCAAAACGTAATGGGTATGAGATTTGAAAATACCCTTAGTTATCTAACCAAGGATTCAAAGGCACAGATGTGCAGGAGCATGATTACTCATAATGTCACTTTATTTTCTGTACTTCGTATCTTAGAATGAAACGAGTACTTAGAATTTTCTAAGGGAATCATGAGTAAACACAAAAATGGGTAATATTCACAAGAGTAGTTTGTAAGGAACATAGTTCCTTAATGTAGGTATTATAGGGAAATGCCATACACACATGTAACTACACTTGTATATCAGAATTTGTGATCAACGATTTATTTATAAACAAAACTGATTGTTTCACATTACAAGAAAAACAAAGAAACAAAAGAATAAGATTAAAACAGCAATCATCTAATACTCAGCCAAATGCTCATCCGTGGGTCAGATTTGCATTGACAATCTTTGTTCACTTGGTTTGGACCACCTTGGATTGGGTTGAATTGACAAGCATTTGCCAGGTGACCGAGTCGTCCACATGATGCACACAGACGACACTGCAGGTAAGCTCGGTGAGGTGCATTACATTTGTTACACATCAATGCAGTACCGGCATAAGGTTTCCTAGCAGGAGGGTGAGCAGCAGCATGGTTTATAACAGCTTTGTTTTGGATAGCAAAGTGGCATATGTTAACCAAATGTCCCCGCCGTCCACAGTAGGTACATTTGAAGCAGGGTATAAGGTTTGAATGATGACGGTTGCATCGTTTGCACCATGGGGTAGTTCCAAAGTACGGCTTCCTAGCTGGTGGCGCTGCCATTTGGCTAGGTCCCGCTTGATTAGGTGTAACTGCTGCGGGTTTCTTTGAAGCCTTACGCTTCCTTGATTTTGGTGCAGGCTTGACTTCTGCTTCCTTCGGTGACTCTTGAGTGGCTTCATTGTTGAGACGAGACATGGCAATGCCTAAATCCACCGTCTTCAGAATCACTTCGCCTATCTGCTGAGCAAATTTGGCTGTTTGCTCGGACATTTGACCGTTGCTGAGAGGAAGAGACATTCTGGAGGAAAAGAAAGATATAGGAGGAAACAAATGAAATGTTATCGGCAAATAAAACAAAATGACAACGCATAGAAATTGTGATCATTTGTTTGTTACCTAAGGCAAACAAATGAGACGGTGACTAATCAAAGTAAGCGGGTCATATTAATGTATTGCGAAGACATGCTTTAGCCTATAAGTGGACACTCACCCCAAGAGTTCCCAGGTAAGAGTGACTGGTCCGATTATGTGGATTTGTACGAACACTCTAGCCTTAGACAGAAAACTCAGAGTACAGGCATCCACTCTTCCAGATTGCATGTGTTCACACTATAAGACCCAAACTTTGACGAGGTTTTGAAAATTCAAAGGGGTTCAAAACCTTATAACAGAGGGTTCAAAACCTAGTAATCAATCATCCTAGAACAGATGATTAGTTTTCAAAGCGGTTTTGGAATTTGTGTTCTTGTTGAGGTCGTCGCCTAAGGATAGGTGACGGTATTGTTTTATGACTAAACGCAAGTAAACTCGCGTTAGGGTCCTAGGAAGGTTATAGACTAGGTCAAAGCATTACTAATAACCTAATTCCCTATAACCATGAGCTCTGATACCAACTTTTCTGTCACACCCCGACCACGTAAAACAACAAAACGTGGCGGAAACGTCGGGGAGTGTTGTAACAGAATCATTGTTTCATAACACATGGAAATTGAAATATTGTTTTATTGATTAAAAGAGTTACAATGTCTTGACAATCAAAGAAATATAACATAAATAACTAGTCTTGCATCTTTTATTGTCACTAAGGCCCAAGTCCGCCTAAGTGTATCTTGATAAATCCTATGCATCATATCCTGAAACACATGTGAAAATAGGTACGTCAGCATAAAAATGCCTGTGAGATACATAGGTTTTGTGAAAATAGAATTCATGACTTATGTTTAAGAAAATGTTTAGTCATGAACCTTGTAATTTGCTTTGTCTTGTAAATAATTTGAAAAGTGATAAATAAACCAAATGATATATATGTATAAAAGAATGATACATGGTTAAGTAAATAACCAAGTAAAATGAGTTTGTATTAGATAAGTTGTTTGTAAAACAATGTATTGTGAAAAGTATGTTATTTGTATAAAATGTTATATGTCTAAATTGAAATGATTTAAATAACGCTACGATATGTAATACCATAGAAGCACTTATATATAGGAAGTACCAGCGGCGTACCCACCATGCTTGTATCATATTACACACGCCTCGTTACTTATATCACTTACTCAAACCAAACCACCAAAGTAAAATGTTTATGTATAATCAAATGTCAAAATGTTTATGTGAAAACCATGTCTAATGTTTATGTCTAATGTAAATCATGAATTGTGTATATCAATGTCAAAATGTTTATGTCTATTGTAAATCATGTAATGTGTATCTAAAATATCATGTATGGTAAATGAAATATATCAACTCAACCATATGTAAAATGCACAAAAACAAGGTATTGAAGTAAAACATGGTTTAAATCAAAGTTATGTTTTGTGGAACAAATGCATGCTATACTGATACAAACATCTATGCGGTATTGTAAAAATTCATACATCCAGGCCTTGTGACTGTAGAATAAACCCTAGCACAAAGTCTAAGGTCCACCTAGAAATGTAGTCGGATTCGGTCATTCCTTCCAATCCAAACAAACCCAGGATTTCAGGAATGGGAGTTGTCAAGTCCTATGGTACCACTACCTACTACCGAGCGGCATGATTGGTGTTAATGAATGTACATTGTCCCATTTAAACAAACCAAATGTCATACCAAAATGTAAGCATGTAAAGTAAAATAATGTACTAAGTATGCACACAATGGACATACATAGCATAGAATGTAATGTAAAACAATGTACTAAGTATGCACACAATGGACATACATAGCATAAAATGTAATGTAAAACGATGTACTAAGTATGCACACAATGGACATACATAGCAGGAAATGTAATGTAAAACAATGTACTAAGTATGCACACAATGGACATACATAGCATGAAATGTAATGTAAAACAATGTACTAATAGTGTACTAATGAACATAGCAAGTATATGATGTGAAAACATGGAAAGCATGAAAGTAACAAGTAGGCACATGTGTTTCACCCCAAAACAGTTTGAAAACGGTAAAAGAGGGGTCTATGTACTCACTTGAGATTGCTCAATAGACTTTAGACCCATTACGACCCGTTTAGGTAGCTTATGCTACTTTAACGCGTCGTTCGCGTAAAACGCGTTCGGAATGCCTAACTAGTCCTATGATAAGTAAAATATGCCTTAACATGTCTAATATTGTTACCAAATCAGTTTAGATACCAAAAGTTATGTTACATATGCTTAATATGAATTTTGGCGTAAAAAGGGCATTTTGGTCATTTACCTAAGGCATATAAACTACCTATCATACAACTAACTAAACGTCGTGACCATAAGGTATAACCTCGGAAGGTTATTCCCTATATATTATGGTCACCTAATGTGTTTGGTCGGATCCTAATGATCGACCAAACGGGTCGGGTTCGAAAGTATAAGCGATTGTTTAGATCGCTTACCTTACGACCCTATATAAGAACTAAACTAAAAGTGACGAGCTAAGCATGTTAAAACATGCTTAACTAAGTTAGAAAACAAGTTTGGTATCAAAACAAACGGTTTTGATACCTATAAGTAGTTTGGTTACAAAATACGCAATAACACGCATTTTGGCCGAAACTACGACTCGTCACTAAGCCTAGATAACGTGGTAATCAGTAGGTATAGTCACTAGGGACTATAACCATCGTGATTACACTCACGTTATGAAGTTCAAACGAACTTCACATTGACCATAAACTAGTCAATGCAGAAAGTCAAAAAAAGTTTGACTTTAACGCTAAAACGAATGAAAAGAACGAAAGAACACTTACAAAGGGTCCCCGCAAGATTGATAATCCAAGTATTCTCAGGTATGAGGTGATGAAACACCCCAACTTAGAGAATTCTCAGATTTCAAGTGGGTTTTGCAAATGAATCAAAGGGGTATTTATAGGATTTAGACCACCGTTAGGATCGTTCCTCGAATACCGTGCTTTGATCTTGCCCCTACACTTGTTGGTAACCTCATGTGCATCACATTGGCCCCCCAACATCAGGGATTAACATGTGGCATTGGCCTTTGGAGTGCATAAGAGTTGTTAACAGCTGTTAAAACAGCTTTTGCTGTTCTGAAGGGGCCTCGCGTGACGCCTAGGGGGCTAGGTGTCACGCCTAGGTCCTTCTGATCAGCAACCAGTTTCCAAAGTTTCCATTTCAGTCCCCGTTGTGTATTAAGGCCATTTCCTACATGTTTAAGGCTCGTTAAGTCAACTTTAAGGCCCTAAAATGATGCCTAAACATTGTGAACATGAAACATGCTAAAAAATATCCCGGATGTCGGTTCCTTTGGTCGTACGATCGCGATGTTCGCTTAATTACGACGACATGCGCATAAGCGCGAAAAACGATCCAAATTGCGTGACGAATGGATTTTTCTTATGCCAAACACTAAAATAAAATATTTTAGTGCTTACATAAATTTTTGGATGTCCGGATGTATTCAGAACGTAAGTTATGCGCGAAAGTGCAAACTTATGCACTTTTTGACGCTTTTAGTCCCTGAATGACCCAAAAGTTTATTTTAGCACACCGAACCCCTCAAAGCCTATTTCTAAGCTATGTAAAGGATATTTATGGTATGTTTAACTCATGGTCATGTTCCGGAATGTCTGTTACAGTTCAAATCGGCATACTTTCGCAGTTTGTCGAATTTAGTCCCTGTGAGCGATTAAACTTGATTTTGTCATACCAAAGCCTTCAAAACTTATTTCTAAGTTATGTAAAGGTTAATTAAGGTATGTGAAGCCTATTTCACTATTCCGGAGTGTTTGTTGCATTAAACGGGTTATATTTACGCATCAGTGCGCGTATAACCTTCCAGAAAGCGATTTAAAGCTTGAAATCGAACAAGAATTGATATGTGCAAAGGATACACATATTTATACATGTCCCAAGTATGAAATACAATATTTCATTGATACAGTATTTGTTTGATGGCCGTGGAGGCACAGGTGTCACAGCTGCTTGGTTACCCTGAGGAGCGTGGAGTGGAGCTGGCAGCGCTGGAGGAGCTTGAGCTGCCTATGCGACAGTTCGCTGTAAAGTGCCCGTAAAGATTGCAATGAACACAGAAAAGACAAGCTACGCTGACTGGGTGATGATAAGTGCAGGTAGGGCACAGAGGATGTGGACCAGTATACGCACGCTTGGCAGGCGGTGCGTTGGTCACATGTGCTGCTACTTGGCGGTTTTGGTTTTGAAATTGGGCAGGTATAGTGTTGAGAGGAGCGACTGTTGCAGCACAGTTCTTGTGGTTGTTGTTCTTGCGCTTGCAGCATGAAGACTTTGAAACTTGAGGTGCGGCGGTGGTTTCAGTAGCAGAAGTAGTGGTCGCTTGATGAATATTCTTGGTGGCGTTCTTGAAGTAGCCAGCCAAAACTCGCTTATCATTAATTACCGCGGCAAGTTGAAAGGTTTCTTCGATTGTAGTCGGTTTAGCTGCTTGCAAAAAATCGGCAACACAATCGGGTGGAGCGCGGATGTATTTCTTGATTGTAACGTCGGGAGTTGACACTTGACCAGGGCAGATGATACTAAGCTGCTTAATGTCACACCCCGACTGCGTAAAACAACAAATCGCGGCAGAAATGTCGGGGAGTGGAGTAAGAGAATCATTGTTTCATAACACATGGTAATTGAAGTTTTGTTTTATTAATTAAAACGTTTACATTGTCTAGGAATTTACAGAAGTAATACAAGAATTAAACTGTCTTTCATAGTTTTAAGTCACTAAGGCCCTCGTCCAATCCTATGTTTGCATCATGATCATCTAACAACAACACCTGAAACACATGTGAAAATAGGTACGTCAGCATAAAAATGCCTGTGAGATACATAGGTTTTGTTAAAATAGGATTCATGACTTGTAAGTTTAAAGAAATGTTTAACAAAAGTTAGTCATGAATCTTGTAAAGTGTTTTTCTTTTATAAATCATACGAAAATCAATAAGAAATTAGATGATATAAAAGAAAGATGTATGGTTAAATGAATAACCAAGTAAAAATGAGTTTGTATAAAATATGTTGTTTGTAAAACAATGTTTTGTGAAGATATGTTATTTATGTAAAATGTAATATGTCTAAATTGAAATGGTTTAAATAACGCTACGATATGTAATATCATAAAAACACTTATATATAGGAAGTATCAGCGGCGTATCCACCATGCTTTTATCATATTACACACGCCTCGTTATTTAAATCACTTACCCAAACAAACCACCAAAATACCTTGTTTAAACCAATGTCAAAATGTTTATGTGTAAACAATGTCTAATGTCAAGTGTAAATCATGTAATGTATAATCAAATGTTATGTATGGCAAGTGAAAAGTGTCAACTAAAACCATAGGTAAAATGCACAAAACAATGTATTTGAATAAATCATAGTTTAAGTCAAAAGTTATGTTTGTAAAATAAATGCTTTATTGATACTAACATCTATGCGGTAATGATTTACGTCTACATTCAAGCCTTGCGACTGAGGAGACAAACCCTTAACAAGTTAAAGGTTTATCAAAATTATGTATACCGGATTCAGTCATTCCCTACTTCCAAACAGACCTAGGAAGTCAGGAATGGGAGTTGTCAATTCCTATGGTACCACTACTTACTACCGATTGGCATGATCAATGTTAATGAACGTATTAGTTTCGTTAAACAAACCAAATGTTGTACCAAATGTAAGCATGTTATATGAAAATGATGTACTAAGTATGCTACATGAACATAGAAAGCAGAAATGTAATGTAAATCAATGTGTCCATATGCTGAGTGAACATATGCAACAAAAATGCAATATAAATCAATGTGTCCATATGTTGAGTGAACATATGCAACAAAAGTGTTTATGAAATCAATGTGCTAGCATGCTAAGTGAACATACATAGCAAAACATAAATGAAATCATGTACTATATGCGTAGACTGAGTTTTGCAGATCTGGGAATCTGTCACGGGCCGCGTAGACTTTCACTAAGTCTTACGCGCCCCTCCTAGACTATTTTGACAGAATGTCAGTTTTAGTTCCTGCAAGTGTAAAACTTGGTTTTTGATGCATTTTTGACACGTTTAAGTCTCGTTAACCCCATTTCCAGGCTCTACAATGAATTTAAATTATAGGGAACTTAAAATATACTCAAAAATGTCACGGATGTCGGTTCGTTTGGCTGTATGGTTGCGTTGTTCGGTTAATTACGACGGAAATCGTAACGGACGCAAAAACGACCCAAATTGCGAAACGAATGAAGTTTTGGCATTCCAATCACTAAAATAAAATATTTTAATGATTACAAAAATTTTTGGATGTCCGGATATGTTCAGAACGTAAGATATGCGCGTAAATGCAAACTTATGCACTTTTTGACGCTTTTAGTCCCTGATTGACCAATAAGTTTATTTTCGCATACCGAACCCCTCAAAGCCTATTTCTAAGCTATGTAAAGGATATTTATGGTATGTTTAACTTATGATCATATTCCGGAAGGTACGTTACTATACGAATCAGCATACTTTCGTAGTTTGTCAAAAATAGTCCCTGTGAACGAATAAACTTATTTTAGCCATACCAAACCCTTCAAAACTTATTTCTAAGTTATGTAAAGGTTATTTAAGGTATGTTAAGATTATGTTGATGTTCCGGAGTGTCTATCACGTTAAACTGATTACGTTTACGCATCAGTTTACGTATAACTTTCCAAAAAGCGATTTAGAGTTTGAAATCGAACAAGGATTGAAATGAGAAATTGTTAAACACAAATAAACAAATATAGGAATCAAAATACATTGTTTCATTGATAATTGAACTGTTCAGAGTTCAAATAATGAATTCGCAAGCACATGTGTCACAGCCTCCCCTACTTTAGGAAATTTCGTCCCGAAATTTATTTAGAGGAAACTTGTGAGAGTAGATGTGGATGTTTTGCTTTTAAATAAATCCTTCGTTCCCAAAGTGGAATCTCTGGTTAACGTTCGGAATTCCAGCAAACTTTTGTTATTTGAATCAGTCTACTGTTTATAAGGAAAGGTTTAGATCCGAAGATTTAAACTCCGTTCTGATGAGTTTGTGTATGGTTGTACCAAACCTCAAGAGTGCCATGGAATTGTCAAAATGGTGTCCTTGTTGTAGTGAAACGTAGAGAGCGTGTGAATTCGACGAGAAGTTGGGGTTTCGAACAATGGATAGAGAGAATGTTTCTCGTGAAGGTTATTATAGGAAACTTTGTGTGAGTTCGAAACTTGAAGTCGAAAGATAAAACAACATTGGTTAAGGTTCTGAACTTCTAGTAACATAAACAACGTCATGCTTGCAATGTTAGAGGGACACTTATATAAATATATGAAGCGTCATCGGTGCGTCCACCGTACCTCCATTACATTGTTCACGTTTCGTTATTTTTTGCCACTATAGGTTCTTACACATGACAAATCTTACTGTGGTTTCTGTGCACTGAATTCCATAATTATGTATGCATCCATAATTACGTAATTCCTTGCACAGTCCACACAATGCATTTTATAATGTGTAGGGGAAGAAAAATCAAACGAATAAACCTGCGATGACTGTGGCTAGACTGCTAAAGGGTCCTTTTTAGTTAGATCAACAAATGATCTTTTAAAATAGACCACTAAAAGGGTCTTTTCAGCTACATCATCTCATGATATCATTAACCAGGTTAACGAATCAATCTTTTTAACTAGACCACCTAAGGGGTCTCTTTTGAATTATGGAATAGTACTTTTTAATCCAAGGGTCTTAAATATTACGTAGAAGCCCATTAGGGATTTAAGGTAGTATATTTGGATATCCTTCTATGAATCCCTCATATGAAGATATGGAAGATTCTACGAGGATTTGGATCATTCAAAAACACATAAACATATAAACACATAATCACGTAATCACATAATTGTTTAACTTGGTCTTCAATTTGTTATCAATTTGTTATAAATTTTGTTTATTAACTTGTTATCAGTTTGTACACAGGTATTTAAAGCAGGAATCCAATCCATGGACTTCAATTGGTACTTTAAACATCTTCAAGAATCTAACTATGAAGATAGGAAGATCTTAATAGGAATTCGGCTTGGTCCTTATTGAATCGTAATATACGTATTAAAGCATGCAACGAATTCCATTAGTGATTCTGATTTTGCGCTTTAAACAACCATAAGGATCAAAGTATGAAGATAGGAAAATCCCATAAGGATTTTGAAATTCGAGTAGCGGGAGACGCATCAAAACCTGTACTAGACATGCTTGAGTTATTACATGAGGTAAAGTGTTAATGAGGTTATGGTGCTAGATATGCCAAGGCGACATATGAAGCAGAATTTTGGAGATCTACGTATGTTAAGTCAACATACGAGTAGAGTGTTCTTTAAAACTATGCATGGGGTTCTTTGGAAATGTGTTTAATGTTTTTAAAACCTTACGTAATGCTTTTGAAATCATATGGTAGGTGCATTAGGTAAGTATGTTTATAAAGTGTTTTAAAATCATGTGAGATGAATTTTGAAATTATGTATAAGGTTTCTGAAAATATGGATAATGTTTTTGAAATTATGCACTTGGTATAAGAAAATATACTAGGTTAAAATGTTTTTAAATCATAAGGAATGTCTTTGAAATCATGGATGATGTTTTGAAAACCTATACTATGTATGTTGTTATGAAAACCAGAATGTAATGATATGTACATAGGTATATCATATAAAACTATTGAAGGACTTACGAAAAGTACCCTTAAATATCCAAACAAGGATTTAAAGTGATATTTTGAGTAATCGTCTAAAATTGTAACTTGTATCTTGTACTTCGTTTCTTAGAATGAAACGAGTACTTAGAATTTTCGTGGAAATCGTGAGCGATCACATGAAAGGGAGAACTACAAGAGTAGTTTGTTCTGCAAAGAACACAATTCCTTAGGGTCGGTATCGTAGGGGTATGCCAAAGACATATGTCACTACATTTGTTTTTGTACACCATAATTGTGAACAATGATTTATTTATAAACCAACCAAATTGTTCTCGAAGTTCAAGGAAAACAAAAGAAATAAAAAAACATAAGATTCTAGTTATTTCAAAGCAGTATCATCTTCCAGTCAGCCCGATGCTCATTCATGGGTCAGATTTGCATTGACAAGCTTTGGGCATTTGTTCCTGAAATGACCCATCTCGCCACAGTTGTAGCAAGTACCAGGTGGAAAACGAGCTTATGCTGGATCTGCTTGAAGTTGAGCAAGGTTCTGAATAGCATGGTTTGGCGCAGTGGCTGAACGACAGACTTTTGCCGTATGACCAAAAAGTCCACAGCTGAAACATTCTCGGCATTTGACACTGGCATGGTGATGGAGGTTACACTGATTGCACATAAGGGCTTTTCCTTCGTATGGTGCCTGAGAAACAGTAGGACTTGCAACAGTTTTGTTCTGGATAGCAAAATGGCATGTGTTAACCAAATGTCCCCATCGTCCACAGTGGGTACATTCTAATGATGACGATTGCATTAATTGCACAAAGGAGCAGTTCCCTTGTATGGCTTCTTGGCTGGTGGTGTTGCCACCTGGCTAGGTCCCGCTTGAGTTTGAGCAATTGCTGGAAGATTCTTTAAAGCTTTACGCTTCCTTGATTTTCGTGAAGGCTTGGCTTTCGTTTCCTTTGGTGTCTCTTGGGTGGCTTCATCCCTGAGACGGGACATGGCGATAGCTAAGTCAGTAGTCCTTTGGAGTACTACGCCTATTCGTTGGGCAATCGTAGATGAAGAGACATCCTAAAGGTAATGGAAGACATGGGAGGAAACAAGTGAGATATTATCGGATAATCAAAACAGAATGTTTAAACATATCGATAACGCATAAAGATTGTGATCATTTGTTTGTTACCTAAGGCAAAAAAATGACTCGGTGACTAATCCAAGTAAGCGGGTCATATTAATGTATCGCGAAGACATGCTTTAGCCTATAAGTGGACACTCACCCCAAGAGTTCCCAGGTAAGAGTGACTGGTCCGATTATTTGGATTTGTACGAATACTCTAGCCTTAGACAGAAAACTCGAGGTACAGGCACCCACCCTTCCAGATTGCATGTGTTCACATTATAAAGACCCGAACCTTGACGAGATTTAAAAACTTTGAAGGTTCAAAACCTTATAATAAAACATCCTAGAACAGATGATTGGTTTTCAAAGCGGATTTGTAAATTGTGTTATTGTTGTGGTTGTCGCCTAAAGATAGGTGACAGTATTGTTTTAAGATCTAAACACAAGAATCTTGTGTTGGGGTCCTAGGAAGGTTATAGACTAGGTCAAAGCATTACTAATAACCTAATTCCCTATAACCATGAGCTCTGATACCAACTCTTCTGTCACACCCCGACCGCGTAAAACAACAAATCGCGGCGGAAATGTCGGGGAGTGGAGTAACAGAATCATTGTTTCATAACACATGGTAAGTGAAGTTTTGTTTTATTAATTAAAATGTTTACATTGTCTAGGAATTTACCGAAGTAATACAAGAATTAAACTGTCTTTCATAGTTTTAGGTCACTAAGGCCCTCGTCCAATCCTATGTTTGCATCATGATCATCTAACAACAGCACCTGAAACACATGTGAAAATAGGTACGTCAGCATAAAAATGCCTGTGAGATACATAGGTTTTGTTAAAATAGGATTCATGACTTGTAAGTTTAAAGAAATGTTTAACAAAAGTTAGTCATGAATCTTGTAAAGTGTTTTTCTTTTATAAATCATACGAAAATCAATAAGAAATTAGATGATATAAAAGAAAGATGTATGGTTAAATGAATAACCAAGTAAAAATGAGTTTGTATAAAATATGTTGTTTGTAAAACAATGTTTTGTGAAGATATGTTATTTGTGTAAAATGTAATATGTCTAAATTGAAATGGTTTAAATAACGCTACGATATGTAATATCATAAAAGCACTTATATATAGGAAGTACCAGCGGCGTATCGACCATGCTTTTATCATATTACACACGCCTCGTTATTTAAATCACTTACCCAAACAAACCACCAAAATACCTTGTTTAAACCAATGTCAAAATGTTTATGTGTAAACAATGTCTAATGTCAAGTGTAAATCATGTAATGTATAATCAAATGTTATGTATGGCAAGTGAAAAGTGTCAACTAAGACCATAGGTAAAATGCACAAAACAATGTATTTGAGTAAATCATAGTTTAAGTCAAAAGTTATGCTTTGTAAAATAAATGCTTTATTGATACTAACATCTATGCGGTAATGTTTTACGTCTACATTCAAGCCTTGCGACTGAGGAGACAAACCCTTAACAAGTTAAAGGTTTATCAAAATTATGTATACCGGATTCAGTCATTCCCTACTTCCAAACAGACCTAGGAAGTCAGGAACGGGAGTTGTCAATTCCTATGGTACCACTACTTACTACCGATTGGCATGATCAATGTTAATGAACGTATTAGTTTCGTTAAACAAACCAAATGTTGTACCAAATGTAAGCATGTTATATGAAAATGATGTACTAAGTATGCTACATGAACATACAAAGCAGAAATGTAATGTAAATCAATGTGTCCATATGCTGAGTGAACATATGCAACAAAAATGCAATGTAAATCAATGTGTCCATATGCTGAGTGAACATACGCAACAAAAGTGTTTATGAAATCAATGTGCTAGCATGCTAAGTGAACATACATAGAAAAACATAAATGAAATCATGTACTATATGCGTACTAATGAACATAGCAAGTATATGTTATGAAAGATGAAAAATATGAAAGTAACAAGTAGGCACATGTGTTTCACCCCAAAATATTTGAAAACAGTAAAAGAGGGGAACTATGTACTCACTTGATAATGCTTAGAAGTCTTGAAGTGATGCGTGTGAAGTGTATATATAAGTTTAAGTATATTTTAAGCCCTTTTACACTTTCTTTAGCCAAGTTTTAAATTTATAAAACACGATATTTACTAACACTAAACACACATATGGGCAAGTGCACCCATCGTGAGCGTAGTATAGTGTTGGTAAGATACCGAGGTCGTCCAAGGACACAAGAGCTTTTAGTACCGGTTTATCCTCAACGTCTAATCAAATCAAAAAGTTTAGAAAAAGGTTTTAAACTAAGAAAAATAAAAACTAACTAAAATGCTGAAAATAAAAATAAAGTAAAAACAGATAGACAAGATGAATCACTTGGCTCCGACTCGTGTTTAGTGTAACCATTGATTATTTCCGCACTTTTGCACTATTTAAGAGATTATCTTAGTTATTGTAGTAGGCCCCTCTTTTGAAGGTGACGTTACCCTCAGCCCAGTAGTTTGAGTCAGCAAGGATACAATCCTAAAGGGTCGGATTATTGAAAGATAATTAATTAAGTTATTAATGCATAATGTGGTAGGCCCCTCTTTTGAAGGTGACGTTACCCTCGGCTAAGTAGTCTGAGTCAGCAGGGATACAGTCCTAAGTAGCCGTGTTAAAGTATTAATAGTAGTTTAACTTATGAGGGGATCAAAGAGTTTGGACCCCCGCCATCCAATACCTTTAAGTATTGAAGGAGGTCCTACTAAATTTGACCCATGTCCTTTGCAAGATCTATACACTGAACAATGGCAAGACTCTTACCAAACCGTTCCCTTAACCCCCGACCAGGTAGCCAACATACCTCCATATAGACCGTGGAGATATGAATGGTGAAAATCTTTTATTTTATATAGACAGTAAAATAATGCCAAGACACCACGGACAAACGATAAGGAAGAATCACCTTCAACATAAGAAACTAGTTATTAAAGTCATTAATACATAACCAATTAAAAAGTGCGAAAAGATTAAAAATAAAAAGTATTACACTAGACACTTTGTCTTCACCAAGTGATGTAAGAGACTTAGGCAAACATGGCCTTGATTGTCAAGAACTCTTACGATCAATCTTGGATCCCGAGACGACTCACACACTCTATGATGGACAATGGATGATGGTGGTGGATGATGGTGTTATGGTGGTGGTGGGTGGTGGGTGGTGGGTGAAGTGTGAGAGAGGTGGTGTGCCAAGGGATGGTTTGAGCTTGAGCCAAGCACTCCTATTTATAGGCTGAACAGAAGCTCGGACACGGCTCCGTGTCCAGTGGGCACGGCCCCGTGTCCACATCCTTCTCTTTCTTCATTAATTGCTCTTGTCTGTATTATTTGACCACGGCCCCGTGTCCGCTGGGCACGACCCCGTGTGCAGAAGCATATCTGTACTATCAAGATTTGCCTGGATTCTGCGAATCTTATAGTTGACCACGGCCCCGTGTCCGCTGAGCACGGCCCCGTGGTGGGCGATGGAAGCTTCTATAACTTTGTCTTTTATGCTGAAACTTGGGCACGCCCCCGTGCTCACTGAGCACGGGCGTGTTCAGCCTTCTGTTCTCTTGTTTTGCTTGGGAAGATGCTTTTGGGGAGGTCGGGCATGTCACGTTTGTTCCTTTTCTTGTATTTATGTTAGATTTAGCTGACTTTTTGCTTCTTTTGTTATTTTGAGCTCATTTAATCCTGAAAATACAAAAGGAAGACAAAAGCACACTTTTTCCAACATTAGTACTAAAAAGGGGTTAGTTTTATGCCACAATTGATGTAATTTATATGTTGCATTTTGCACACATCATGAAGTAACAACCAAACAAAGCTAGAAGGGTCACGAAATCAATCGGCACCTAATATAGGTAACTACGTTAATAAACCGGACCCAAATCGGAAGATCAGATAAAATGAGGTTTCGTAAACCAAATGAGTATTGGAACTCATGTAATATGGTTTAACAAAGCCTACATTCAAAATTGGAACCTATCCTAAGTGCTTACGACCCGTTACGACCTACTAAGGTAGCTTACGCTACTTTAACGCGTCGTTCGCGCAAAAGTGCGTTTGAGACGCCTAACTAGTCCTATGACAAGTATTATATGCCCTAACATGTTTAAATATGTTTCATAATCAGTTTAAGTGACAAAAGTTAAGTTACATATGCTTAAAATCCAATTATGCATGAAAAGGGCATTTTGGTCATTTACCTAAGACATATAAACTACCTATCATATAACTAATTAAACTAAGTGACCATAAGGTATAACCTCGGAAGGTTATTCCCTATACAACTATGGTCACAAAACATTCTTGGTCGGATCCTAATGATCGACCAAACAGGTCGGGTTCGAAAGTATAAGCGGTTGTTAAGACTGCTTATCTTATGACCCTATACAAGCACTAGACTAAAAGTGACGAGTTAAACATGTTAAAACATGCTTAACTCAGTTAGAAAACAAGTTTGATATCAAAACAAAGTGTTTTGATACCCAAAGATAGCTTCGTTGCAAAATACGCATAAACACGTATTTTGACCGAAACTATGATTCGTCACTACGCCTAATCAACGTGGTAATCATTAGGTATAGTCACAAGGGACTATAACCATCGTGATTACGCTCACGTTGCAAAGTTCAAACGAACTTTGTGTTGACCAAAGACTGGTCAAAGCAGAAAGTCAAACACTGTTGGACTTTTATGCTTGAAATGCATAAAAAGCATGAAAGAAACTTACAAAGGGTCCAAGCTTGAAGATTTGAACTCAAATTACTCAGGTATGAAGCTTCACAAGGGAGAGCTTCAACTTAGAGCAGAATTGAGAACAAAGGTGTGAGTTTAGAATGAATTGAGGTGGGTATTTATAGATTTCGGACAACCGTTAGGATCGTTCCTCTATTTTTGAGCTTTTATCTAAACCATCCAAGTATTACCCATTGTTTTATAATGCTATGGGTATCCAAAACCAGCTCATTGTTTGATTAAACCATGCACAAAAGCCAGAAACCAACTGCTGTTTGAGAAAACTGAGTTTTGCAGATCTGGGCATCTGTCGCGGGCCGCGTAGACTTTCACTGAGTCTTACGCGCCCCTCCTAGACTATTTTTACAGAATGTCAGTTTTAGTCCCTGCAAGTGTAAAACTTGGTTTTTGATGCATTTTTTACACGTTTAAATCCCGTTAACCCCATTTCAAGGCTCTAAAATGAAGTTAAAGTATAGGGAACTTAAAATATGCTCAGAAATGTCACGGATGTCGGTTCGTTTGGCTGTACGGTTGCGTTGTTCGGTTAATTACGACGGAAATCGTAACGGACGCGAAAACAACCCAAATTGCGAAACGAATGAAGTTTTGGCATTCCAATCACTAAAATAAAATATTTTAATGATTACAAAAATTTTTGGATGTCCGGATATGTTCAGAACGTAAGATATGCGCGTAAATGCAAACTTATGCACTTTTTGACGCTTTTTGTCCCTGATTGACCAATAAGTTTATTTTCGCATACCGAACCCCTCAAAGCCTATTTCTAAGCTATGTAAAGGATATTTATGGTATGTTTAACTTATAATCATATTCCAGATGGTACGTTACTATACGAATCAGCATACTTTTGCAGTTTGTTGAAAATAGTCCCTGTGAGCGAATAAACTTATTTTAGCCATACCAAACCCTTCAAAACTTATTTCTAAGTTATGTAAAGGTTATTTAAGGTATGTTAAGCTTATGTTGATGTTCCGGAGTGTTTTTCGCGTTAAACTGATTTCGTTTACGCATCAGTTTGCGTATAACTTTCCAGAAAGCGATTTAGAGTTTGAAATCGAACAAGGATTGAAATGAGAAATTTTTAAACACAAATAAACAAATATAGGGATCAAAATACATCGTTTCATTGATAATTGAACTGTTCAGAGTTCAAATAATGAATTCGCAAGCACAGGTGTCACACTTAAAGCGAGGAGTAAGACCAGCATTGTCGCCACCCTCTTGCTTGATACCCCAAAACTTGTTTTCCAGCTTCTGGAGCTCGTACGGGGGGTAGAATTCTTTCATCATGATTTCATTCAATTCCTCCCAAGAGAGTCCATAGGCTGCATCGTTACCACGCCTATTTCGCTCCGCAGTCCACCAGTCAAGAGCCCTGGACTGGAAAACTCCAGTTGCGTTAACAGTACGCAGGTCGTCTGGGCATCCTGATTGACGAAGAGTGACTTCAATCGAGTCAAACCACTGAAACATGGCGCTGGGTCCATCTTCACCCGTGAATTCCTTAGGACCGCAGGCCTTGAACTGTTTGAAGCTAAAAGTAGCTTTTGGAGAGTCGCTCTTGGATTCAACAGAGGAGCTGCTCTTCACCTCGTTGATCTCACCGACAATTTGCGGAATGACCTTGGCCATTTCCTTAGCGACTAGAGAGCCAATGTGCTTGTCAGCATGGTTGCAGCGAGTAGCGCTAGAAGTGTGTGATCCAAATGATGACATTGTCTACAACAGACATCGTCATAGGATTCAAACGCGATACAATCGAATCTCTCCACACAAACATACTTATTATTACTAGATAAAGCATCATGAACACGTCTACACATAGGCACATAATCACGGAGGCACATAATCCACGTAGGCACATAAGCACAGAAGCACATAAGCACGCAATCCACGTAGACACATATTCCACTATATTTTGCACTTATTCATCCACATATTTTGCACGTATTCACCTATCTTTCAAGTCCGCGAATTTCGTTTGTGAGTTGCGACTGCGAGTAGCGAATAGCGGCAGCGAGTAGTATAAGCGACAAGCATAGCGTACGATTTGTTAGCGTGTTGAGATAAATGTGTAGTGCGATTTGTGTGCGCTTATCAAAGCGAAGGGCGGAACAGCGTATAGTCTCCAAAATCGAAACATATAAATACATAAAACCACATAAAACACATAAAATCGGTAATCCACGGAGTCAGCAGTTGCGAGCTCAGAATCGAAACAGAGAATGTGCCCTGGGTGTTAGGGCATTGACTATCCAAAGTGATTCGACTATTCACAACGACTTCGGATACACGCTTTGGCCTAGTAGACTGTGCTCTCTCACCGTCATATGGTGAACGGCACTCATCCTTTCGGTTACTGCGCGAGGTGAGTCGTTGGAATCCATCGAGACTTTGGTGAGAGTTTTTTTGTAAAACCAAAATAGAGATTGGAACTGGTCACGGGTTTCACCCCTAACTTAACAACTCTGTTCCTGAGAATGTGGTATAACCATAGAATAGAGATGGAGAATTTTGTCGAGATATGGATTTCAATCCTGACTCAACGAAAATTCTCGTGTTTATAGTAAAAATTCACGTCGAGCGAACGATTGCATCGAGAGTTCTCGGTTTTCACACCTAATCTTGACCAAATCACTCAAGTGTGACATGCGAGTATTTTCGAAAAATCGTGTGTGTTGTGTCAGCTTTAGGAAAAGCAATGGTGAGTTTCCAGCCTTAGGAAAGGCTGTCCTTGTGTGAAGCTGTAGTATGCGGTGTTCACGCAAGAACGTAGTTTCCAAACGAGAGCATCGAAAGTAAGCTCGCGCAAAACCCCAACGGGGTTCGCACAAGGCGGTCTGTTGGTACTTAGACTATCGACTAGGTCAATCCTAAGACATCGACCCGGACTAGGTCGAGTCTTTCCTAATTCCCTATAGTTATGGCTCTGATACCTATCTGTCACACCCCAACCGATGGCGGAATCATCGGGGCGCGGCACTAAGCGAAACAGATTGTCTAAGAGAATCCATAACAACTATTAAATTACCATATATTTAACGTTCACGTCCCATACCATAAACATATAAAGTAAAACAGTTATTACATATATTGTTCTCAAAGACAAGTAAACAGTTCCGATAACTCAGATTTTAATTGATTTGTTTCTAGACTATCCTAGCTTGATTCCACACTAGATCAGCAAACACATCATCCTAAACACCTGTCACATACGTTAAAATAAAGTCAATACACAGAGCGTAAAGGTGAGTACACAAGTTTAATAACATATAGTAGCGAAAGTGATTTACACATAACCAGCATGTATCACGTAGTAATGTGAATCAAGTAAGTTATCGACAAAGATACTATCAATACCAATGGCTGCGAGTTGTAGAGTACGCAACACATGTTCACCACTGCGAACACGTGAAGTAAATAACCTTAACAACCCCTGAATAAATAGGTGCTGAGTCCAAACTATAGTACTATCATTGCTAAGGCAGGCAGACAGCAATCAATGTGTAAACATAACATACAAGCATTCATCGGGTCACGTATAATATGCTAGAGCGGTTAGCGTTAAAAGTGTTTGCGTTGTGTGTTCGATGTGTTTTGATGTAGTAATCGCATGTAACACCCAAAAGTGCGTTAAGCGAAAAAGGGTTCGAGTATACTCACAGAGCGTGTTTAGTAATCAAACACAGTCTTGGATTGAAGGGAGCACTTGAGAGATTAGCCTGATCAGAGAACGATAGTGTTGTGACAACTGTGCTCTGTAATCGATGTACAATGTAAAACAATGATAATAATTAATAAAACAATGTGTTTTGGTGTTATTATGTGTGTATTTATGTTTGATGATTTTACGATTTGATTCGATTCCGATTTCAAGCTTTAAATCGCTTTCTGGAAAGTTTTATGCAAACTGGTTCGTAAACGCAGTCAGTTTAACGCAAAAAACACTCCGGAGTAGTGACATAGGCTTAACATACCTTAAATAACCTTCACATAACTTAGAAATAAGTTTTGGATGGTTTGGTGTGTCAAAATCTAGTTTGTTCGATCGTAGGGACTATTTATGTCAAACTACGAAACTATACCGATTTGTATAGTAACAAACATTCTGGAACTTGATAAAAAGTTAAACATACCCTAAATATCCTTTACATAGCTTAGAAATAGGCTTTGAGGGGTTCGGTATGCTAAAATAAACTTTATTGATCAATAGGGACTAAAAGCGTAAAAAAGTGCATAAGTTTGCATTTTCGCGCATATCTTACGTTCTGAATATATCCGGACATCCAAAAATTTTTGTAATCATTAAAATATTTTATTTTAGTGATTGGCATGATAAAATTCCATTCGTCGCTTAATTTGGATCGTTTTTACGTTCGTTACGACTTCCGTCGTAATTAACCGAACAACGCAATCGTACGACCAAACGAGCCGACATCCGAGATATTTTTGAGCATATTTCATGTTCCCTATGCTTTAACGTGCTTGTGGAGCTTGGAAATGGGCTTGACGGGTGTTAGAAGTGCCGAAACGCGACGAAACAAGCTCAGGGGCTGAAACTGCCAAACTCTGAAAGTTGCTGATCTGCAGGGTCCTTACGGACCGTATGGACCTTGGCTTACGGTCCGTAAGCTAGTGCCAGCAACACAGATTTCAGAAACTTCTATTTCAGCTGCTGTCTTGGTTTTTATTTCTGGTTTCTACATTTGGTAGGCTGGTTTGTGTGATGAACAAGTCCTCCAATCTTTCCCTAACAATTGTATGGCCTTGATTATTCCTTGATCAACACACAAACACTTGGAATGATCTTGTTAACTTGCAACAGGTATAAATACCCATGTCCTCATTTCATTTTTTCTTCACCCTTGATCTGATTTCTCTAAGTTGAAGTTGCTATACTTCATACCTGAGATTTTAAGATGAAGTTCTCCCTAGCAAGGACCCTTTGTAAGCTTCTTTCGTTCTTTTATCGCTTTTCGAGCGTGAAAGTCAAACAGTGTTTGACTTTCTGCTTTGACCATGATTTGGTCAACACGAAGTTCCTTTGAACTTCGCAACGTGAGCGTAATCACGATGATTATAGTCCTTAGTGACTATACCTACTGATTACCACGTTGACTAGGCGTAGTGACGAGTCGTAGTTTCGGTCAAAATGCGCATTTAAGCGTATTTTGCAACCAAACTACTCTTGGGTATCAAAACACTTTGTTTTGATATCAAAAACCTGTTTTCTAACTTAGTTAAGCATGTTTTAACATGCTTAGCTCGTCACTTTTAGTTTAGTGCTTGTTTAGAGTCGTAAGTCAAGCGGTCTAAACCACCGCTTAGACTTTCGAACTCGACCCGTTTGGTCGATCATTAGGATCCGACCAAGCATGTTTAGTGACCATAGTTGCATAGGGAATAACCTTCCGAGGTTATACCTTATGGTCACGTAGTTTAAGTAGTTGTATAATAGGTAGTTTATATGCCTTAGGTAAATGACCAAAATGCCCTTTTCATGCATAATTGGATTTTAAGCATATGTAACCTAAACTTTTGCCACATAACTGATTATGCAACATATTTAAACATGTTTAGGCATATAATACTTGTCATAGGACTAGTTAGACGTCTCGAACGCGTTTTTGCATGAACGACGCGTTAAAGTAGCGTAAGCTACCTTAATGGGTCGTAACGGGTCGAAAGCACTTAGGATAGGTTCCGATTTAGAATGTAGGCTTTGTTAAACCATATCACATGAGTTCCAACACTCATTTGTTTTACAAGACATCATTCTGTCCGATCTTCCGATTTAGGTGTCGATTTATTTATTAGTAATCCGATTACTAGGTACTACTTGAATTTCCTTGGTTTGCCTGAGCTTCGATAAGTTCTTTAGATCAAGGATACCCTTCCATTCAATGTGAGTACATAGTTCCCCTATTTTACTGTTTTCAATTGTTTTGGGGTGATTCATATGTATTAAACGATTTTCGAGGTTTAAACGATGTTTTCAAAAACTATTTAAATGGTTTATATTAAACTAATAACGATTTCGATAATGTGAACGAACTTGTTGGTTGTAGTTACATAACGAATGACATTCATTAATTTTGGCCGAACCGACCAGTATTAGGTTATGGTACCATAGGATCTGACAAATCCCATTTCGAGTTTCGAGATAGTCGAGTCGCGAAGGTTTGTTAATGCGAGTTTCGAGATAGTCGAGTCACGAAGGTTTGAATGTTATTAGCGAGACGACCAAAAGTAGTTTCACAATTAAAATGAATACGATTCTGGGACGAGTTAAACGATTTGAAACGACTTAAACGAGATAAACGAATTGGATAAACGATTGGTTTTGGGTAGTGATTAGATAATGGGATGGGTGTAGCATGATAAAAGCATGGTAGATACGTCGCTGGTACATCTTATATATAAGTGCTTTTATCATATTATATTCCGTGTCATTATTTAGTTCACTTGGGAAACGATTTGAAACGATGTCACACAACGAGGTTTTCGAAACAATATAAACCATACGAGTTTAATTAACGAGTTTTTACGAGATGTTTTACGAATTGGTTTACTAAAACAAATGTTTTGGGGTTAAGAATCATGGCTACGAGATTTTATAAACTATAACCAACTTGTTTTTGAGTTGGTTAATTTTGTTGCAATACTCTTTTCAAAACGAGGTTTGTACTTTTGACTCTTGTAGTCTAATAAGGTACTGCAACTATAAACGAGCCATGAATCCAATACTCTCATAAAACCTATGTGCTCGCCAGCATTTCTTTGCTGAATTTGTTTTTACATATGTTTCAGGTGGTGTTGCATGATGTTGATTGCTAGGAAGCATGTTCACTTAGGATCTGGACGTGGCCTTAGTGACATAAAAACAATAATAGACGATATGCAACTTGTTTGTTTGGTTTTAAGACAATGTACATTACATAATAATTCAATAAAACGAAACTTTTGTATCTATGGTTATGAAACAATAATTCTGTTACAACACTCCCCGACGTTTCCGCCGTGGTTTCGTTGTTTTGATGCGGTCGGGGTGTGACAGAAGAGTTGGTATCAGAGCCAATGGTTATAGGGAATTAGGTTATTAGTAATGCTTTGACCTAGACTATAACTTTCTAGGACCTTAACACAAGTTTACTTGTGTTTAGATTTTAAAACAATACCGTCACCTATCCTTAGGTGATAACCACAACAAGAACACAATAACAAATCCGCTTCGAAAATTAATCATCTATCCTTGGATGATTGATTATAAGGTTTTGAACCCTCTTAGTTTTCAAAATCTCATCAAAGTTTGGGTCTTATAATGTGAACACGTGCAAACTGGAAGAGTGAATGCCTGTACGCTGAGTTTTCTGTCTAAGGCTAGTGTGTTCGTACAAATCCGCAGTATCGGACCAGTCACTCTTACCTGGGAACTCTTGGGGTGAGTGTTCACTTATAGGCGAGCATGTCTTCAGTGATACATTATATTGATCCATTTACTTTGATTAGTCACTGCGAGTCGTCTGTTTGTTCGAGGTAACGAACGAATGATCGCCTTCCCTGTGTTTTGTCGATGTTTTCAATACCTCTTTTGTTTTTTTTTCCAATTGTCGACCTCACTCGTTTCACATGTTTCCTTGTTCTTTTTAGACAATGCCTCCTCGACGTGATGCACAACCTTTTACTGCTGAAGAAGTCGCAGCCCTTGTCGCTCAACAAATGGCTGCAGTACTTCCTGGCGTAGTAACCCAGATCCATGAGTTATACAACAACAATAATAACAATAATGCACCGTGTAATTTAAAGAATTTTAATTCTGCTAAGCCATTGAAGTTTTCTGGGTTGCAAGGAGCAACTGCGCTCCTGCAGTGGTTCGAAAGTTTGGAAAGCACATTAAGACATGTGCAATGTCCGAATGAGCGTAAGGTTGAGTTTGCATCAAGTGTGTTCGAGAAGCGAGCTCTTACATGGTGGAACGGAGTGATGCGTGATAGGGGTGCCGATGTAGCGATGGCACATACATGGGAAGAGCTCCGAGCTCTCATGATGAGAGAGTTCTGTCCCCGTCACGAGATTCGAGCTTTAAAACGAGAATTCGATGATTTGAAACAAGACGGGGGAGAACACCGTGCTTATACGGATCGATATGAGGAGCTCAGTTTGTTATGTCCTACGATGGTTACCCCGTTGGAAAAGGCAATAGAGAGGTATATCAATGGGTTACCCGATTCTGTGCAAGATATTGTGAGTGGCAGAAATCCTACCACTGTCCGTCAAGCGATTGAGTTGGCTGCTACTCTGACCGAGTCTCAGGTCAGAAAAGGGAAATTGACCCGTAAGGGTGATAAGAAAAAGTCAGCCAATTCTACTCAAGACAAGGGTAAGGGTAAGAAGAATGAGTCTTCTAAAAAGTCAAGGAAGCGCAAGGCTTCCCAGAACTTTGCGGTTACTGCACAGAACCCTCAGAACCCACCAACCCTACCTCCCGCGAAGAAGCAATATGCTGGTACCGCACCTCACTGTGCTAGATGCAACGGTCATCATGTTACCCAACAGGCCTGTAAACAGTGTACTACGTGTGGTAGACTTGGGCATCTGGCAAACATTTGTCGTTTGGGCTAGAATCAGGCTGCTCAAGTTCCAGCACAAGTTCAGGGGAATGCTGCGAGATTCCCACCTGGTTCGTGTTTCAATTGCGGAGAATTGGGTCATTTCCGCAACAACTGCCCGAGGTTGGTGAATGCAAATGCGAATCTGAACGCGGACGAGGCGAGGGCGGACAACGAGGTTGTTAACGGTACGTTCCTTGTTAACAATCAACTTGCATCTGTTCTTTTCGATTCTGGTGCCGATAGGAGTTTTGTTTCGTTATAATTTGAGCCTTTATTTGCGAAACCTAGAACTAAACTGAGGAAACCCTTATCTATAGAAGTTGCTACTGGTAAACCACTCGTACTCGATTCTGTTATTCGTGGTTGTCAATTGAACCTCGATAACCATCTCTTTCCTATTGACCTCACGCCGATGCAACTTGGGAGTTTCGATATTATCGTGGGGATGGATTGGTTAACCAAACATCATGCTGAGGTGGTTTATTTTGATAAGATCGTTCGTATTCCTCTTTCGTCTGGCGATGTCCTAGAGGTTCGTGGCAAGAAGCCATCTGTTGGTTTGAAACTCATGTCGTGTACGAAAGCCCAAAGTTATCTATGAAAGGGATATGTTGCTTTTCTAGCACATGTCACCGAGGAGAAAGGCAAGAGCAAGAGTATTCAGGATATTCCGATTGTTCGGGATTATCCAGAGGTGTTTCCTGATGAACTGCCTGGTTTGCCTCCAGTTCGTCAAGTCGAGTTTCATATTGACCTTGTACCCAATGCTAACCCGATTGCGAAAGCACCTTATCGAGTTGCACCGTCCGAGATGCAAGAGTTATCGAAACAGCTTCAAGAGTTATCTTATAAAGGATTCATCCGACCGAGTTATTCAGCTTGGGGAGCTCCTGTCCTCTTTGTGAAAAAGAAAGATGGATCTTTTCGAATGTGTATCGATTATCGTGAGCTTAACAAGCTTACCATCAAGAATTGATATCCCCTACCTCGAATTGATGATATCTTTGATCAGCTGCAAGGTGCTACCTGTTTTTCCAAGATCGATCTGCGTTCTGGGTATCATCAACTTCGTGTACTCGAAGAAGATATTCCCAAAACTGCATTTCGCACGAGATACGGGCATTACGAGTTTACTGTCATGCCTTTTGGTTTGACGAATGCTCCATCTATCTTCATGGACTTAATGAATAGGGCCTGTAAACCTTATTTAGACAAGTTCATCATTGTGTTCATTGACGATATTCTCATTTATTCGAAGTCTCGAGCCGATCACGAGCAACACCTTCGTTTGACATTGGAACTCCTAAAGAAGGAACAACTTTTTGCCAAATTCTCTAAGTGTGAATTATGGCTTAAAGAAGTTCAATTTTTAGGACATATAGTCAACGAGCAGGGTATTCATGTGGATCCATCCAAAATTATCGCAATTAAGGATTGGAATGCACCAACGACACCCACAGAGATTCGATCTTTTCTTGGTCTTGCTGGATATTATCGACGGTTTATTTTGAATTTCTCAAAGATTGCGGTTTCACTCACTGCTTTGACTCAGAAGAATAAGCCTTTTGAGTGGGGATCCAAACAAGAAGTAGCGTTCCAAACGCTGAAACAGAAGCTATGTGATGCTCCTGTTTTATCTTTGCCCGAGGGAAACGATGATTTCGTTGTCTACTGTGATGCGTCCAACTTAGGCCTTGGTTGTGTTCTTATGCAACGAGATAAAGTTATAGCATATGCGTCTAGACAGCTGAAAGTTCACGAGAAAAACTACACGACTCATGATCTTGAGTTAGGTGTTGTGGTTTTTGCTCTAAAAATCTGGAGACACTATCTTTATGGAACGAAGTGTGTGGTTTTCACAAACCACAAAAGTCTCCAGCATATTCTTAATTAGAAGGAGCCGAACATGAGGCAACGACGTTGGGTTGAACTCTTGAACGACTACGATTGAGAGATTCGCTACATCCTGGTAAGGCGAATGTCGTAGCTGATGCGCTTAGTCTAAAGGAGCGAGTCAAGCTTCATTCTGTTCGAACTCTATCTGATATTCAGACTCGTGTTCTTCAAGCTCAACAATTTTGTGCCTCACAAAATTTGATGGGTAAGGAATTACCACAACAACTTGAGCTTAAACTCGAAGCGAAGGACGATGGATTGCTCTATTTTAAGGATCGTTTGTGGATTCCGAAACAAGACGATCTTCGCACCTTGGTAATGGACGAATCTCAGAAGTCTCGATATTCTATCCATCCTGGTGCTGATAAAATGTACAAGGATCTTCGTACTCAGTACTGGTGGCCTGGTATGAAGAAGAGTGTTGCCTTGTATGTATCGAAATGCCTAACTTGTCTCAAAGTCAAGGCTGAACATCAACGACCTTCTGGATTACTTGTACAACCAGAGATACCGGTTTGGAAGTGGGAGAACATTGCGATGGATCTCATCACTAAATTACCACGTACATCTAAAGGCCACGATGCGATTTGGGTTGTTATCGATCGTTTAACGAAGTCAGCTCATTTTATTCCGATTCGCGAAGATCTATCTGCTGATAAACTTGCAAAGATTTATGTTGATGAGATTGTATCTCGACATGGTGTTCCTTTGGATATCATTTCTAATCGTGATGCTCGATTTTCATCTCATTTTTGGAAGACCATGCAATCTGCTATGGGAACCCAACTAAATCTAAGCACTGCTTATTGTTGGACCGAGTCGTAACTCTAACCGATCAGTTGAGAAAGTTCATCATTACATATAAAGGCGGAATCAGAATATGTAATGTAACAGCAGCTTATCCTTTCAATTCTTTCACTTTATTAGCTTTCTAATGAAATTTTGACAGAGTTTTGGCTCCAGTTCACACACATATCTGTCTGCACTAATGAACCACTCACCTATATATAGTGTTTCTGGTCCACTCATACGACATGCCATATAAGCGATCCAGAACACTTGACAAATAAGCGATCCACATTAAGACACATGAGCGGTCCAGACTAAGACAATGACACATAAGCGATCCAGACCCTATTTCACATAATATTTACATTTTGACCCCCTGTTGACCAATCTTGACTTCATACTTTTTGTAGACGCAGTCAACAGACATTTCATGCATCAACAGACTCCCCCTTGGATGTTGACGTAATCTTTACATATCTTCAGATCCGTAGTCTTCAGTCTTAGTCTTTTCTCTAACTCTGTCTATTCTCACAAGCATTCTTCACAGGTTCACAATCTTGCTCCTTCTTCAAACTCCCCTTTGACTATTGATCCAGACTCCCCCTTTCACAGACTCCCCCTCTCGATATGCTAGAATCTGAGGTATCTGGTTCAAGCTTTGACAAATAGCTTCCTTTGGAAATAATGAAGATCAAACCTGTTACTCAACCAGCAAACATTACAAACTATCTTTTCAACATTAAATCACAAAATCAATCAGTTATAGCAATCCACTCAAGTATTCAGGTCCAAGTTAATGACCCTGATTACTCAATTAATCTACCAAGTCCAATTTAATGACCTTGGTTGATCATTTGACGAAACAAACTGATTTAAAACAACAATTTCAAACAATTTCTGAAAATAACAAGTATCAAGTTAATGAACTTGTTTTTGACTATACAATAAATCAAACTCTATCAAGATAAGCTCTCCTCATTCTTCAGTCCAGAATCTCCTGCATCTGCTTCAAACATCTGAGAATCCAACAATCAACTCTCCACTTTGGTTTGTCGGAAAATAAAGCAGAAATAAAATCTTTTTGAATTTTATAAAGTGTTCTAAACTAAGAAATGAAATACAGAAAACTTAAATTGCAGAAATTAAACAAAGTAAACTATTTACAAACATATTTTTGGTGAGCGTGTCAGGGAATCATATCAGCTTTTTAGACAAATCACAAGTACCGTTAAGCTACATTACATACTTAGATTTAACCAATTCACCTCGATTGTCGATATACTGATCCATCTTAAATTCCCACACAAATTTCAATTTATTCAGGATACGATTTAGATGAATTAAGAACTTAGATCATTCATGTGTCCCACCTCTTGAATATACTCCCGTATCCAGAATCCCATTAATCAGTCTTACAGGTGAGAATACTACAATGATATCTGTATATAATTTAGGTATGCGAGGGCCGAGGGATCTCAGATCGATACTTCCGTATACGCAGAGAGATATCAGCTTCGACTTTTCGGTGTGTCCCCTTTAGAGGATCTTTTTGCTTACAACAGCAGCATTTATCAATTTTATTGTTTCAGCATGCTGAGGGTTTAATGCTATGTTTCAAGCATTGCAGCAAGTATTAGCCAGGGACTAGGTCAGAACCACCATTCAGCAGAAGTCCCGGAATAATACCCCAGACATCATTGAGTATAAAGACCTAGTATATCAGATTAAGAGACCTTTCAAACGAGATTTCAGGGGTTACCTATATATCCAAGTAGTGTTCCCCACGAATTCACAAGTTTGAATTTTAGGTTTATATCCCGAATAAATCTACTAAATGTACGAAAACCTATCGACACATCATCAGTAAGATTGTTTAACTCTTTTATACTTTTCAAATCTTTAGCATACTGTAATCGTCTAGCTGATGTACTATCATTTTCCCTATATACACAAGCTCTTTTTCAGATTTTATCATGTTTTTGAATTTTTGCATTTTTTACTGTTTTTGTATTTTCAGAAAACAACTATGTACAAACATCTACTCCCCCTAAATACCAAAACAAGTAAAAATTCGACAAACCATTGCAGATTGTTTCTCGTCTTCATCCGCAACAGTACTCTCATCAACGCCAATTATGCCATCCGACACCGACAGAAGCTTCATACCATTTAGTTTTAACAAATATTTAAACCGATTTTTATCAAAAGCTTTGGTATGTAAATCAGCTTTCTGTTCGTCAGTGTGGATTTTCTCAATTCGTATCAACTTTTTCTCAAAGCAATCACGAATAAAGTGATGACGAATTTCTATGTGTTTAGTTTTAGCGTGATGTACTGGATTCTTTGTTATATTTATAGCGGCCTCATTATCAACAAAAAGAGGTGTGTTAAGAAACTGCAAACCGTAGTCGCGCATCTGTTGCTGTATCCACAAGATCTGAGAGCAACAACTGCTAGCAGAAACGTACTCCGCTTCACAAGTAGATAACGCCACAGACGTTTGTTTCTTACACTGCCAGGTAATCAATCTAGGACCAAAGAACTGGCATCCTGCAGTTGTTGACTTTGAATTGACTTTGCAGCATCCGAAATCCGAATCGGAATACCCTTCGAGCGTAAAATCACCTTTCCTAGGATACCACAACCCCAATGAAGGAGTTCCTTTCAGGTAGCGCAATATCCTCTTCACAATAATCATATGCGATGCTCTCGGGTTAGACTGAAATCTTGCTGCGAGGCACGTTGGGTACATTATATCAGGACGTGAAGCAGTTAGGTACATTAAAGAACCTCTCATGGATCGATAAAAAGTTTCATCAGCCCTGTCTCCGGTGAGATCTGGGTGAATCCCATGATTTGTTGCAAGTGGGGTAGCAGCTGGAGTAGAACTTGACATCCCAAATTTCTCTAGAATATCATGAACATACTTTGACTGATGAATGAAAATTCCTTCAGGAAGTTGTTCAACTTGTAAACCCAGAAAGAATTTCATCTCCCCCATTGATGACATTTCAAACTTCTGCTTCATCACTGATTCAAAATCTTTGCATAGATTTTCATTTGTCGACCCAAAGATTATATCGTCCACATAAATCTGAACTATCAGAAGATGACCATCGACTTCTTTAGTGAAGAGAGTGGCATCCACTTTTCCACGAATGAACTTGTTGGCTAGTAGGTGTTGAGACAAAGTCTCGTACCAGGCTCTCGGGGCTCGGTGTAAACCATACAGCGCTTTGTCCAATAAGAAAACCTTGTTTTTGTGGATTGGATCGGTAAAGCCCGGTGGCTGACCGACATAAACCTCCTCTTTAACCTTCCCATAAAGAAATGCCGATTTAACATCCAACTGATAAACTTTAAAGTTCTTCCAAGACGCAAATGCTAGGAAAATTCTGATTGCCTCTAGTCTTGCTATAGGAGCATAAACTTCAGTAAAATCAATTCCCTCCTGTTGACTAAATCCCTGAACAACGAGTCGAGCTTTGTTCCTTACAACAACTCCTCTATCGTCCCTCTTGCACTTGAACACCCACTTAGTGTTAATCTTTCTCTGACCATCTGGCAAATCAACTAACTTCCACACTCCTAATTTCTCGAATTGACTAAGTTCCTCCTGCATTGCATTGACCCAAGAGTCTTCAGTAAGCGCCTCTTTGTAAGTTCTTGGTTCAACCTGCGAGATAAAACAACTTAATGAGAATTCAGTTTGCAAAGGAGCAACTTTTGTATAAAAACATGTAAACCCTTTATCAATCTGATTTCGAGTGCGAACGCCTTTCTGCAATTCTCCTATGATCAACTCCTCTGGATGATATGAAAAAGTTCGCGGCATCACTTCACTTGGAACATCTACATTTCCCTCCAGATTAGTAACATTCTGTTCTGCATCTTGTTCACCAACTTGGTTTGTTTGACCTGAAATCTGAATTTGCTCCCCCTCAGAATCTGAATCTGAATCACCATGATCAAATACTGGCATGTTTTCAGCTTCTAGATTATCATTCTGAGCCGACTGATTATCCTGAGCAACTTCATTTTGTTGGACATCATCATGTTCACCAGCATTACTCGGACCTGCTTCATCGTCATTTGAAGTTTCCCGTTGTCTCCTCGAATACTCAGCTGGGAACCTTAGCTGTGACTCATATTCACGCAAAATATCCAACTCATCAAAGAAATCTTCTTCATCCTCTGATTCTTCTCTCATGTCAAACGAATCCCACAGTTTGTCATAATGATAACGCCATGAATCACCAGGATTCTGCGGCGGCATAGTATAACCTTGACATTCAACATTTGCAGCTTCAATAATCCGCTTCTCACTTGGAACGAAGACACGTCTCAACGGATTTGAATAACCAACAAATATTCCCTCAATGCACTTCGGACCAAACTTCCCAAAAGGTTCTATAACCGTACAAGGTGACCCGAACGATTCTAGATACTTCAAATTCGGTTTGCGATTATTGATTAGCTCAAAGCATGTTTTGTTGAACTTCTTGACAGTAAGAACCCTGTTGAGCGTATAGCATGCGGCGGAAACAGCTTCAGCCCAAAAATTAATCGGTAACTTTGAATCTGCAAGCATAGTTCTAGCCGTCTCGATTAGTGTCCGGTTTTTACGTTCTGCAACTCCATTCTGCTGCGGAGTGTACGGAGCACTAAACTCATGCAAAATACCTCTTTCATCACAAAATTCTTCCATCTTGCTGTTCTTGAATTCAGTACCATTATCACTTCGAATTCTCTTGATACGCCTTTGGTACAAATTCTCTATCTTCCTGAACAGCCCCATCAAACTGTCAAATGTTTCATCTTTCATCTTCAAGAAGGAAACCCACGAAAATCTGGAATAATCATCAGTAACGACCAAACAATAGTAATCTCCTGTAATACTTTTAACATTCACAGGACCAAACAAATCCATGTGAAGTCTTTCCAGTGGTCTCGAAACTGAATTGACTTGCTTTGTAGGGTGTGACTTTTTCTTCTGCTTGCCTTTGATGCAGCTAATGCACTCCCCTTCCAGATGAAAACCTTTGATATTAACACCCAATACCAAATCATTGTGCACCAAGTGATTCCTCTTCCTTAGATGTATATGCCCCATCTTTCGGTGCCACAATCTTGATTCTTTCTCAGTTGCTCTAGACACAAAACAATGTGCTTGACCAGTAGTTGTAGTTGCTACAGACATATCTAACACATATAAATCATTCACTCTAGGTGCCCTCATGATAATCCAATCTTCCGGAATAACAAAACCAGGTTTCAAAATCAAACATTCCTTATCAGTGAAGTGAGTAGTATACTGATTGTCACAAATCTGCGAGATACTAAGCAGATTGTTCTCCAGCTCAGTGATGTAGTTAACTCTCTCAAACGTCACAATCCCATTGGATAACGTTCCTTCACCAACAATTCTACCACCTTCATGACCTGCAAATCCCACATAACCACCATTGATATTCTTCACATCATACAGTAATGCAGTTTTTCCTGTCATATGTCGAGATGCGCCACTATCCATGATCCATCTTGAAATGGCTCTTGGAAGATCCTGCACATAACAAACTTCAAATTAACCAACTTTTAAGAAAGATGCCGATTCATGCTTCGCGTTCCAGGAAGCTCCGGCCATTCAAACTGCTTATTCGAACATGGTGTCCACCCAGGCCTCATCAGCCTTAGGTGTAACCTTGACTCTCGCAATTTGAATTTTGAAATTTTCAGCCTTCAAAGGTGGAAAATTTGCATCATAATCAACCGAAATTGATTCTTCAGCCTTTTTCACTTCAGAAGTTGAAATTTTCATTTCTGTTTTTGGTTTCCAAACTTGTTGAGATGATGCAACCCGTTTGTAAAATGTTTCATTTTTAGTTACCATTTTCTTTACAGGTTCATTTTTCACTTTGATGTTGTCATTTTTCACATTCTTTTTCTCAACAAAGATTGGTGCTTTACCCTTCACATCAACTTTCTTCTGTTGAAACTTCACATTTTCAATCTTAGGCTTCACATTGGTACACATTCGTGCAATGTGACCAACTTGATTACATCTAAAACATGTTCGAGTATCAACAACTCGACTTGTGCCTTCAGACCGATAATGTGAAGCTCTTTTCTCAAAGAACTCTTTATTTGATTTTGAAAAAAATTCATTTTCCTCATCAGAAAGTGAACTTGAACCGTTCACAAACACCTTCTTTTCAGCAAACCTTCTGTTTTGAAAACTCCTTTTCTGATAACTCTTACCACCTCGATAACCACCCGACCAATTGTTTCGATTGTTATTATAAAAACGTGGTGGAACAACAGGCTTTTTGTAATAAGCTTTATCTTTCTCAAAATTCATTTGCCTTTTTGTTTGACACAAACTGTTCACTTCTGATAACTCAACTTCAACTAACTTGAAAACATTTGTCAACTTTTTTACATTAACATTCTCAATGGGAAACTCAGAATCCGAATACAACTTATCAGATCCAGCCATCTTGTACATCACAAGACCCGGTTCATCACTTAAGTTGTTTTTGGACTTTGATTTCTGAATGTATTTGTCTAAGAAACACCCATCATCTTCAGTTGAATCAGACATCAAAACACTTTCAGCTATGCTCTTAACAATCTCTGTCTGAACACTATCATCAGATGATGTAAAAGTGACATCAATGTTCTCCGGAAGTTTAACTTCTTTTTCTTCCTCAATTTCAACCAACCCAGATTGTTTTTTCGTGTAGTTATCAAGAACAGGTGGTGGAACTTGATGAAACCCCACCCCAGTTCCATCACAATACACATCTTCGCCCGCTTTGTCTTTCCCGATGGGTTTGGGAATAATATGTTGCAAAACAAAGCTTGCGGAGTTGTAACTGTTAAGCTTCAACTGGATTCGCTCATTTTCGATTACACCCTCTTGAACTTTAAGTTTCAATTTAGCGATTTCATCCAGTTGTTGATTGATTGATTCTTCTTTGACTCTAAGCACTGCTCTTAGATGTTCATTTTCTTTAAAAGTTTTACCATTTCGATCATCACAATCTTTCAATGTGCTTTTTAGTTTTTCAAATTTTTCAGAAATCTGACGGTTTTCAAGAATCAACTTTTCATTTTCTTGTTTAATTTTGTCATGATCAATTTTATCATTTTCAATTTGTTTAGTTAATTCTCTTATCCGTTCAGTTGAAGCTTTAACTGTTTTGTCACGATCAAGAATCTGATTCTCAACGCTTCTGACCTTAGCTGTCAGATCATCAACTTTCTTCCCGTTGAGATACGTGACTGTGCTACAAAATTTGCACTCTTTGTTGCAATTTTTGCAATCAGCATTTCCATCGATTTTCTTACCTGACGCATTTGTTGACACATCTGAACTGACCTGGCTTTTTGACTCAGACACGGAGTTAGAGTCTACCTCAAGTGCCTTAGCAGCTAGCACTTTGTCAGCCATTCTTCCAAGATTTTCAGCAGTCAACTCCTGCGTTGTGTCAATAACTCCAGTATCAATCTTCTTTGCTTTCTCGATCTCTTCTTTCTCTTTTCTCTCTTTCTCTTTCTCTTTCTCTTTCTCTTCTTCAATCATTTTCGAAGTTGGAGTTCCCCACCATTTGTGTTGCCAATACTCATCATCTTCTTTGTATTGCTGGATTATAGCTTCAATATCAAGTGTACTATCATCAATTGCAATATTTCCATACTCATCAAGATAGCACTCTCTATCTGGATCCCATCTATTGGCTCTTCTCGCTTCCAGAAAGATACGAGATATTCTAATGATTTTGTTTTCAGCTATCATTTTTCTGTATTGATATTTTTGCTCTTCAGTTCGATCGTCTTTCCATGGAATAGGATCGTCATTTCTCGCCATAAATGCGTAACCAATCGCATCTTCTTCTGGTAGAACCTCTTGACTCCAATCATAACCCTCATCATCGTAAATCACTGCCAGAGCTCTAGATTTCTCTCTGTTGTCTTCAACCTGCTTCAATCTAGGCGGCTCAGATTTATTCTGATGATAGATCGCCTTCTTGTAGTAATCATCTCTGAAAGGGTTCTCCGATTCATCAACATAAGCGTTTCTGCATTCTCGTTTGAAATGACCCTTCTGCTTACACTTAAAGCAAGTCACCTTCGATTTATCGAACCCCAACTTAGTAGATGCACCACCAATTGTTTTTATGCCGGTAATTTCCATGAATCTTTGTGCACGACGAACAGCACTTGCCATAGCCCAACGGATATCAATCAGTTCCATTTCCTCCGGATCAATCTGATCGTAATCTTCTTTTGTCAGATTTGTGTTGCCTATCTTACCAGCTACCAACCCTTCATACGATTCCAACACCGATGCTAGGAAGATCATCTGCTGCTTAGCCGATTCCTCATCAAAGTTCTGAGCATTCTTCAAGTCTATTGCGATGTTGCATTGAAAACGATTCTTTGCATCAGAATGACATCCAGAAGATGAAGATCCACTGTGATAACCACTGTGACTTCCACTGCTTTGACCACTTTGATTTTCTTTGCCAGCTGTCAGCACATTTTCAGCAGAAAACGCAGTTTTTGGAGAAGTTGCTTTTGGCATCATGCTCTTTGGATAATACAAATCCAAATTCTGCTGGTAAGATGAATGATTAACTTTGTACGTCTTCTTCAACTCCAACTCATGACTTTCGAGTTTCTCAATCAACAAATCTAATGTCAACTTTTCTGGTTCTTTGATGGTATTCTTCAGCATCAGTGCGTAATATCTCCAATCCATCTCGTCAGGAAATGAATCGAACAATTTGTCGATAAGATCTTCTTCAGGAATGTCGATATCATGTCTTACTAACTCCAGCTTCAGATGACCAAACCTTTCTATCATTTTACAAACTGACTCATTCTTTAGACATCCAAACAGATCAAACTCTTTTCTAAGAAGTTTCTTTTTGTTTTTCTTAATTTCTTGACTACCTATACATTTCTTTTCTAACTTTTCCCAAAGATCTTTTGCATTTGAATAGTCGATCAAGGCAATAATGTCTTCCCGGACTGACTGGAATAACAATGCCACACATTTCTGTTCAGCTACAAATGAGTCAATCTCCTCAGCTGCTCTTAAAGTTTCACCATGTTTCTTTCCATTTGCATATCCGTTTTTCAAACTTTTCCAGCTAGTAAATGCGAATGCCATCAACCAGTCTTCGAACTTTCTGGACCACCTACTGTACTCCTCTATAGCCGTAAGCTTTGGGGGTTTATTGAACGTTCCGAATGCGCTTTCAGATTCCCAAGCTTCCTTCTTCTTTTCTTTCGGAGTATTCTCGTTCTCGTTCGTATTGTTGTTGTTTGTAGAAATATCATCTCCCGAGTTTCCTGCGAATGCGTACATATCGCTAAACGGGTTCATGAAAAGATCATCCATCATGAATGTACCTGCAAGATTATCAAACACTTAGAAAAATTTTTCGAAGTTTTGAAAAACAGAACCACAAAAGCAAACCAATCTGTCCACGTGACAGATAAGTGGATCAAACAGGTTCAGATAAGCGAACCAGAAAGTGTACTAATGAGCGAACCAGACAATGTCTGTTCGAGCGGACCAGCTAATGTTCGTTCGAGCGAACCAGCTAAATTCGTATGAGCGGTCCAGAGAATGATCGTTCGAGTGGACCACGTAGTGTCCGTTCGAGCGGTTCAGAAATATTATCGTTCGAGCGGACCAGATAGAACGTAACAGCGGACCAGACTTGCGATGACCGAAAAAGCGGACCACAGTTTTTAACCGATTTTTAGTCCGAATTACAATCTGATACTTTCAAGGAATGTACTACTCTTAATTCCGATCACAATGATATGATTATTGTTCAATTTCAACCGCAAAATCGTTCCAGATCTGAGTTTGAAAATCCTGTTCGTAAACCGATCGCGTTTTTGATGAAATTGATTGATTATTACTGTGTTTTAAGGTCTGATACTGTTATAGATTGATTAACAGATAATTTCGCTCAATATGCTTGAATTTCAGATCATTCGGTCCGTAGAAACTTGTATAATCCGAAAAAAATAAAACAGAAATTGAGTAGAAAGATGAGAAAAGTGTCGAATCAGCTGATGTAGTATGAACTTCTCGTCCTGAAGCTCTGATACCACTTGTTGGACCGTGTCGTAACTCTAACCGATCAGTTGAGAAAGTTCATCATTACATATAAAGGCGGAATCAGAATATGTAATGTAACAGCAGCTTATCCTTTCAATTCTTTCACTTTATTAGCTTTCTATTGAAATTTTGACAGAGTTTTGGCTCCAGTTCACACACATATCTGTCTGCACTAATGAACCACTCACCTATATATAGTGTTTCTGGTCCACTCATACGACATGCCATATAAGCGATCCAGAACACTTGACAAATAAGCGATCCACATTAAGACACATGAGCGGTCCAGACTAAGACAATGACACATAAGCGATCCAGACCCTATTTCACATAATATTTACATTTTGACCCCCTGTTGACCAATCTTGACTTCATACTTTTTGTAGACGCAGTCAACAGACATTTCATGCATCAACACTTATCATCCCCAAACAGATGGACAATCTGAGAGAACGGTTCAAACTTTGGAGGATATGCTTAGAACATGCGTGATAGACTTTGGTGGTAATTGGGATTCTCATCTACCATTGATCGAGTTCTCTTACAATAATAGTTATCATTCTAGCATCAATATGGCACCATTCGAAGCTCTCTACGGTTGAAAATGTCGTTCACCTGTCTGTTGGAATGAGCTCGGTGAAGCTCAGCTTACTGGACCTGAGCTAATTCTGGAAACGACAGATAAAATCAAGAAAATTCGCGATAATCTTGTGATAGCTAGAAGTCGTCAAAAGAGTTATGCGGATGTGCGACGTAAGCCTTTGGAATTTCAAGTCGGGGACCATGTCCTACTCAAGGTGTCACCTTGGAAGGGAGTGGTGAGATTTGGAAAGAAAGGAAAACTTGCACCTCGATATGTTGGACCATTTAAGATTGTTGAAAGAGTTGGAAAGGTTGCCTATCGACTAGAGCTACCTCCAGAGCTTGGAAATATGCATCTGACTTTTCACGTGTCCAATTTTTGAAAGTGTTTAGCTGACGCTAATCTTCACATTCCACTCGACGAGATTCAAGTTGATGAAACGATGCACTTTGTCGAGAAACCTATGGAGATAGTGGACCGTGCAGTCAAACAGTTGAAAAACAAACAGATTCGATTGGTCAAAGTTCGCTGGGAGTCCAAACGTGGCCCAGAGTTTACTTGGGAACGTGAGGACCAAATGAAGGCGAAATATCCACAATTGTTCTCACAAGTTTCCTCTAGTTAAAAATTTCGGGACGAAATTTCCTAAAGTAGGGGAGACTGTGACAACTGTGCTCTGTAATCGATGTACAATGTAAAACAATGATAATTATTAATAAAACAATGTGTTTTGGTGTTATTATGTGTGTATTTATGTTTTATGATTTTACGATTTGATTCGATTCCGATTTCAAGCTTTAAATCGCTTTCTGGAAAGTTATACGCAAACTGGTGCGTAAACGCAGTCAGTTTAACGCGAAAAACACTCCAGAGTAGTGACATAGGCTTAACATACCTTAAATAACCTTCACATAACTTAGAAATAAGTTTTGGATGGTTTGGTGTGTCAAAATCAAGTTTGTTCGATCGCAGGGACTATTTGTGTCAAACTACGAAACTATACCGATTTGTATAGTAATGAACATTCCAGAACTTGATCATAAGTTAAACATACCCTAAATATCCTTTACATAGCTTAGAAATAGGCTTTGAGGGGTTCGGTATGCTAAAATAAACTTTATTGATCAATAGGGACTAAAAGAGTCAAAAAGTGCATAAGTTTGCATTTTCGCGCATATCTTACGTTCTGAATATATTCGGACATCCAAAAATTTATGTAATCATTAAAATATTTTATTTTAGTGATTGGCATGATAAAATTCCATTCGTCGCTTAATTTGGATCGTTTTTGCGTTCGTTACGACTTCCGTCGTAATTAACCGACAACGCAATCGTACGACCAAACGAGCCGAAATCCGAGATGTTTTTGAGCATATTTCATGTTCCCTATGCTTTAACGTCATTGTGGAGCTTGGAAATGGGCTTGAGGGGTGTTAGAAGTGCCGAAACGCGACGAAACAAGCTCAGGGGCTGAAACTGCCAAACTCTGAAAGTTGCTGATCTGCAGGGTCCTTACGGACCGTATGGACCGTGGCTTATAGTCCGTAAGCTAGTGCCAGCAACACAGATTTCAGAAACTTCTATTTCAGCTGGTTTCTTGGTTTTTATTTCTGGTTTCTGCATTTGGTGGGTTGGTTTGTGTGTTGAACAAGTCCTCCAATCTTTCCCTAACAATTGTATGGCATTGATTATTCCTTGATCAACACACAAACACTTGGAATGATCTTGTTAACTTGCAACAAGTATAAATACCCATGTCCTCATTTCATTTTTTCTTCACCCTTGATCTGATTTCTCTAAGTTGAAGTTGCTATACTTCATACCTGAGATTTTAAGATCAAGTTCTCCCTAGCAAGGACCCTTTGTAAGCTTCTTTCGTTCTTTTATCGCTTTTCGAGCGTGAAAGTCAAACAGTTTTTGACTTTCTGTTTTGACCACGAGTTGGTCAACACGAAGTTCGTTTGAACTTCGCAACGTGAGCGTAATCACGATGGTTATAGTTCTTAGTGACTATACCTATTGATTACCACGTTGACTTGGCGTAGTGACGAGTCATAGTTTCGGTCAAAATGCACATTTAAGCGTATTTTGCAACCAAACTACTCTTGGGTATCAAAACACTTTGTTTTGATATCAAAAACATGTTTTCTAACTTAGTTAAGCATGTTTTAACATGCTTAGCTCGTCACTTTTAGTTTAGTGCTTGTTTAGAGACGTAAGTCAAGCGGTCTAAACCACCTAAGTTGCATAGGGACCATAGTTGCATAGGGAATAACCTTCCGAGGTTATACCTTATGGTCACGTAGTTTAAGTAGTTGTATGATAGGTAGTTTATATACCTTAGGTAAATGACCAAAATGCCTTTTTCATGCATAATTGGATTTTAAGCATATGTAACCTAAACTTTTGCCACATAACTGATTATGCAACATATTTAAACATGTTTAGGCATATAATACTTGTCATAGGACTAGTTAGACGTCTCGAACGCGTTTTTGCGCGAACGACGCGTTAAAGTAGCGTAAGCTACCTTAAAGGGTCGTAACGGGTCGAAAGAACTTAGGATAGGTTCCGATTTAGAATGTAGGCTTTGTTAAACCATATGACATGAGTTCCAACACTCATTTGGTTTACAAGACCTCATTCTGTCCGATCTTCCGATTTAGGTGTCGATTTATTTACTAGTAATCCGATTACTAGGTACTACTTGAATTTCCTTGGTTTGCCTGAGCTTCGCTAAGTTCTTTAGATCAAGGATACCCTTCCATTCAATGTCAGTACATAGTTCCCCTATTTTGCTGTTTTCAATTGTTTTGGGGTGATTCATATGTATTATACGATTTTCGAGGTTTAAACGATGGTTTCAAAAACGATTTAAATGGTTTATATTAAACTAATAACGATTTCGATAATGTGAACGAACTTGTTGGTTGTAGTTACATAACGAATGACATTCATTAATTTTGGCCGAACCGACCAGTATTAGGTTATGGTACCATAGGATCTGACAAATCCAGTTATCCGACAACACCCATGGTTATGTGTGGGGGTTATGTAGGCAACGACCGAATCTGATGATTGTTAACTTACCCTTTGGTGGTTTGTTAATGCGAGTTTCGAGATAGTCGAGTCACGAAGGTTTGAATGTTATTAGCGAGACGCCCAAAAGTAGTTTCACAATTAAAACGAATACGATTCTGGGACGAGTTAAACGATTTGAAACAACTTAAACGAGATAAACGAATTAGATAAACGATTGCTTTTGGGTAGTGATTAGATAATGGGACGGGTGTAGCATGATAAAAGCATGGTAGATACGCCGCTGGTACATCTTATATATAAGTGCTTTTATCATATTATATTCCGTGTCATTATTTAGTTCACTTGGGAAACAATTTGAAACGATGTCACACAACGAGGTTTTCGAAACAATATAAACCATACGAGTATTATTAACGAGTTTTTACGAGATGTTTTACGAATTGGTTTACTAAAACAAATGTTTTGGGGTTAAGAATCATGGCTACGAGATTTTATAAACTATAACCAACTTGTTTTTGAGTTGGTTAATTTTGTTGCAATACTCTTTTCAAAACGAGGTTTGTACTTTTGACTCTTGTAGTCTAATAAGGTACTGCAACATATAAACGAGCCATGAATCCAATACTCTCATAAAACCTATGTGCTCGCCAGCATTTCTTTGCAGACTTTGTTTTTACATATGTTTCAGGTGGTGTTGCATGATGTTGATTGCTAGGAAGCGTGTTCACTTAGGATCTGGACGTGGCCTTAGTGACATAAATACAATAATAGACGATATGTAACTTGTTTGTTTGGTTTTAAGACATTGTACATTACATAATAATTCAATAAAACGAAACTTTTGTATCCATGGTTATGAAACAATAATTCTGTTACAACACTCCCCGACGTTTCCACCGCGGTTTCGTTGTTTTGACGCGATCGGGGTGTGACAAGTGTAAGCGTTGAACAGCGTGTAATCGTGCGTTAAGTGAGATAAGGGATCGAATGGTGGTTCGATCGGATGACCGTCCGGACGGATGGTCATCCGGACGGATGACCATTCAGTCGGCTAGTCATTCGATCGAAGGAGTGTGTTTGTAAAACATTTGAACTTTTGAAGTTTTCGTTGCAGTATAATTCCAGTCATTCGATCGGATGGTCATCCGGACTGATGGCCGTTCTATCGGATGGCTTATTCGATTGAAAACTGATATTCTTTGGAGTTTTGCAAAACTTTAAATGTCTAATTTAAAAAGGGTAGTCACCTGATCGAATAGTCGTTCGATCAGTTGGTCGTCCGATCGGACGACAATTAGATCGAGCAACCTTCTGTTTGAAAACTTTGTAAAATCAGTTAAGTTAGAAAGTTTACGGTTTGACCGAGACGTTATGACGACGTGTCAAACAATGGAAACCACTCCAAGTTCAGTTCGGTCAATCGGACAGGAATCACCCCGTTCGACCAGACTTAACTGTTCTTGATGGAGCTTCATGTTCAACCCGAGAATCGGTCGTCTCTTCTGTAGAAATCCGTTCTCAGACCGATTGTCCACTAGAGAATGAGTAGAGAGCCCGAACGAGTCAGATTCTAATGGTTTTGAGTAAAAAGTGAAGAATGTTGAAGAATAGTTTGAAACAGTTTGAAAATGTTTGGATTTAGTCGAAATCAGTGTAAAACATGTGGAAATCCTTTAGATTCGACCCGTTCTTGAAGAGATGAGGTCATTCAACAGTGTTCATCGGAACCCGTGATGTCGTCACCTTAGAACAGCTCAAATCAGGTGATTTCATGGTGGAAATGTAAGATTTGTTGGTGAAGATGACGAGGAAGTGTGTAATGAAGAGGGAAGTACAAGATTTAGGAAGAAAACTTACAAGAATCGCGAGAAATCGAGAGAAAAGAGCCTGAGAGTGTGCTGGTCAGACGGAGCTGTCACATCAATGAACAGTTGATGTGACAGGAGGGGTATTTATAGGTGAAAGGGAGAAAGGCGGTGTAGGGTTAAGCGGGTCGGACGGCTGTTCGATCAGATGGTTGTTTGGTCGGACGGCGCGTGCGAGTTAGTTTTTCGACTTTCGTTTCGTGCGTTGAGCGTTGCGTTGCGTTTAGGCGAGTTGCGAGTAAGCGATGCGATAGCATTAAACAATAGTTACACAAATAACATAACTAACACATAAAAGCATACCAATAATTAGATTTGCGTTTAGAGTTTGCGATGAGATTGTGATGCGATATAGTTGCGATTGCGTTTGCGAATAATCACCCCAAACATATATATAAGGCACACACAAGTAAGACACATAATAACACACATACAACAATACTAGTAACTGCGAATTCGAGTTGCGATGCGATAGCGTTAGTAGAATAGCGTTTAGTTACGTTTATCGCATTGTTACTTCACATAATAATAAACCGTAGTTTAAAATGGCGTTAACTATTATATCGATTATCACAAAGAGCTAAACTGCCGTCGAGTATCGAGAGTACAAGCAATAATTAAGCAAGAAAAGACAGATCTGAATAACAACCTGACTTTGACTTTGACTTTGACTTCGGAAAGTCGGGTTGTTACATATAGGGTATGGCTCATGCGAGAACCAGCTTTTGCGAGAACCGCGAGAACCAATGTGAACAAAACAAAATAAACCCACTACACCACCAAAAACCTAAAAAAAACCTAACCCCCCCCCCCAAAAAAAAAAAAAAACCTAACAACCCCCCCCCCCCCCAAGCTAAATTCTAAAAACTAAACCCCCAAAAAACTTTAGGTATTTTTAGGGAGGGGCTCATGCGAGAACCACCCTTATTGTGAGAACCGCGAGAACCAATGTGAACACAACCTAAAATAGCTAAAAAAACCTAAAAAACCTAAGCCCACCCCCCCCCCCCCCCCAAAACCCTAAACCCCCCACCTCCCCCCCCCCCCCCAAGCTAAATGCTAAAAACTAAAACCCCCAAAAAACCTAAAAAAAACCTAACCCCCCCCCCCCCCCCCAAAAAAAAAAAAACCTAAACCCCCCCCCCCCCCCCCAAGCTAAAATGCTAAAAACTAAACCCTCAAAAAACCTAAAAAAATCTAAAAAATATCTAAAAAAATAAAAAAAAAAATCTAAATTTTTTTTTTAATATTTTTTATGCTCAAATCGCTACTTTTAGTGGCCAAAAAAAAATTTTAATTTTTTTTTTTTGCTTCGAAAAGTAGCGATTTTTATATAAAAAATATTAAAAAAAAAAATTTGTGTGATTTTTAGCTATTTTTAGGCATTTTTGGTTGTGTTCACATTGGTTCTCACGGTTCTCGCAATAAGAGGTGGTTCTCGCATGATCTTCTCCCTATATATATATATATATATATATATATATATATAGTGGAAGGTTCAAATGAGAAGAATTTTTTTGTAAGAAGAAAAAAGAATAAGTTTCAACCAATAAGAATGTTTCATTTTACTTCATTTAATATTTTCATTTAATTTTAATGTAAGGGTATATTTGTAAAGTTATATATATATATATATATACAGGGAAAGTGTATTGTACAATTGACCTTAACATACAATCGTACGCGATGTGATTTCCACATGTTATAATCCTCAAAAACGAAACCCCACATGTACAAACACACACACAAATCAAAAAATTCGCATGTTATAAAAAAGCAAATCCGCATGTTTATAAAAATCTAAATCCGCATGTTATAAGCAGCAAAAATCCGCATGTTATAACATGACGCATGAACAAAATCTGCATTTTAGAATTGCATCTCATACGCATCGTACGTTAAGCACATATGTACGTTAACTAACCCCTATATATATAATAATCATAAAAACGTTGAAATAATAATCAAAATCTGATAAAAGAACAACCTCAGTAGACAAAATAACTCACGAGTCATGATTGAAGATGATTTTGCCCTAATTAAAAAATATGTTAAAAAAATCAATCCTGCACTCATAGAGATCAAAAGCAAGAACATATGCATATTGTAGCAACTAAAGATCGATTGGTAGCCATACGAAATCGAGTAAACTAAAATCATGTAGTCATACGAAACTGAACAACCAAAAATCGACTGGCTAAATAAAAATCGAGCAGAATCGAAGAGAAAAAGCACCTTAATCGAGAAGGATTGAAAAGGAAGTTATTTAATACTTGGTGCATGTTTAAAGAGTTTTTTGAAGTATTTTTGCTAGAGCATTCTTTCACAATAATGAAAAAAAAAAGTTAAAAGATAAGGAGACAATAGTGAAAAAAAAAATCAATAGTGAAAAAAAGCTAGAAATAAAGATATACAATGATAATAATAAAGAAAAAAGTTAGAGATAAGGAGACAATAGTAAAAAAAAAGTTAAAAAATCGATAAGGAGACAATAGTAAAAAAAAGGTAAAAAATCAAGAGTGAAAAAACTATAAATAAATATATACAATAAGGCCTTCTCCTACCAATCAACGCCCCATGTCATGTGGCATGGGGCTAGGCGTGAACAGGCGGGGTACTTTGGCAAATAAGGCGGGGATTGGGGCGGGATTGGGCTTGGCGTGAGCTATGGTGGAACAGGCATAAGGATGGATTGATGCTTGTGGACCCCTCATTTCCATCCAATCATAATTTTTGGTTTGTTTCTTTTATTTAGACTTATTTAAAAGTAGTATTATTTTATTTGATAGTGGGTAGTGAACGATGATGAAACCATAGTAGGTGTTGGTGAAAGAAAGTGAAAGAAAATGGGGTAGTGATGTGTCAGTGAGGTGTCAGTTAATTTATAACGTGATAGTAATGTAGAGTGAAATGGCGATAAACGATAGAAGATGACCTAATAAAAGAAGCTAAATATAAAGTAAGGCTAAAGACACCTGGAGCATTCTTTTACAATAATGAAAAAATATTAAAAGATAAGGAGACAATAGTGAAAAAGCTACAATTAAAGAAATACATTAATAAAAGAAGCTACAGAAGTAACGATAATAGCATTCAAATCAGTCCTCATTATATAATTACATTAAAAATTATTTTATTTTTTCTATATTTTAATTAAATAGTATTTTATGCCTTTATGATTAACTTTTCTTTCTCCTCCACTCACAACCACTTTCAAAATATATTAAAATATAAATGCGAGGAAAAAATATCTTCCAAAATACAGATTAACAATAACATTCTCTTTCCTCCAGTCACAACTACTTCCTAAAATGTGTAGATGAAAGTTCCGGACCCGGTGGGTTTAGACGAAAGTTTGGATAGGATAGAACTAATTCGGTAGAAATCTCGTCAGCATTCTTTTACAATAATGAAAAAATATTAAAAGATAAGGAGACAATAGTGAAAAAGCTACAATTAAAGAAATACATTAATAAAAGAAGCTACAGAAGTAACGATAATAGCATTCAAATCAGTCCTCATTTATATAATTACATTAAAAATTATTTTATTTTTTCTATATTTTAATTAAATAGTATTTTATGCCTTTATGATTAACTTTTCTTTCTCCTCCACTCACAACCACTTTCAAAATATATTAAAATATAAATGCGAGGAAAAAATATCTTCCAAAATACAGATTAACAATAACATTCTCTTTCCTCCAGTCACAACTACTTCCTAAAATGTGTAGATGAAAGTTCCGGACCCGGTGGGTTTAGACGAAAGTTTGGATAGGATAGAACTAATTCGGTAGAAATCTCGTCATAATAGTCATAAGTTGAATGATTCCATTCATACCAAATGAGTTTACATCGTTTACAAGCTGGAGAAAAAATTTATCCAGCATTTCCCATATGGGATCTCCAAAACTTATCAAACTATGAACACACGAAACTATATATAAACATTGGTTTTGTGCGGATGAGCACATTCGTGCGGACTAGACTCGTCCATACGGATGTGCTAAATCCGTGCGGATGTGCTACATCCGTATGGATGTGATCTCATCCCCTGCAACGTGTCATGTGTTCGTTTTTCTCACTAAACTATATAATATTCAACACACGCTCTATCTAGCCTATTCGCACAGTGGCGGACACATAAAATACACACTAACAATTTCCCCCTTGTACGTGATGTAGCGTGTGTTACGAAAATGAAGATCAAACACGTTGATTCTCCGAATACCCGTGTAGTTCTTCCCCAACCCCAAAATTCAACCCAAAGGACACGGAATTTGAAGTGAAATATGAGTTATCTCAAAATTCAAGTCTGATTGTTTTCATTACTAGAGGGACATATAAATAGAAACCGAAATTCGAAATGGGCCTAAAAAAGACAACGGGCCAAACACAAGCCCAAAAACAAAATGCCCAAAACACTTTAAAAAACATAAAAATGTAAATAACTAATAGAAATAAGCGTTTTTTGGCCCGGACGATGACCCAAACCATGGTAGGCGTTTGTAGCAAGATGGAGCTTGTTCTCACGTTCGTTTCGCCTGGTCGCACGCCCAAAACGGACCCTCGTAGCCCAAATTAGAGCCATTTTAGTGAAGCCCCTTTTGTTACACGATCTTGGGCCTCCAAATACAAGATGTCCCGCTCCTCCACACTTGGGCCCGCATCATTCCCTCCTGGGTAGACAAAATTCGACCTCAAATCTACAGCAACTTCATCATCAGACGAATCCCCATGAAAAGGCTTTTCACATTAAAAACATCAGAACAACGAATGTGGCTTGGTAACTTCAGACGATAAGCATTAGAATTTATCTTCTACACAATCTCCACTGGCCCAATCTTCTTGGCTGACAACTTATTATACTCCCCCACTAAAAAATGATCCTTAGTTAAAATGGCCCAAACAAAGTCACCCTCTTCAAAATCAACTTGCCTACGCTTTTGGTCTGCAGCTTGCTTGTACTTTGAATTAGCGTGGGCCAAGTTATCCTGCACAGCTTTATGAACTTCATGTAACCCAACCACAAAATCTTGCACCTTTTTGGGAATAGAACCTGGGGTAGGAAGTGACATCAAATCAAGAGGACCCCGAGGCTTAGCAGAATAGACCACCTCAAACGGGCTAAACCCAGTACTCCTATTAACAACATGATTATGAGCAAACTCAGCCTGACAAAGCTTTTGATCCCAAGACTTCACATGATCACCCACAAGACACCGCAAAAGATTACCAAGTGACTGATTAACAACCTCCGTCTGCCCATCAGTTTGTGGGTGGTAAGCACTGCTAAAATTGAGTTGAGTGTTCACCATTTTCCATAGACTGCGCCAAAAGTAACTCAAGAAACGAGTATCCCGATCAGAAACTATAGAGGATGGAAAACCATGCAAACGATAGATATCACGAAAGAACAACTGAACCACAATAACTGCATCTGTTGTCTTCTTGCAAGGAATAAAGTGCACCATTTTCGAAAACCGGTCCACCACTACAAAGATCGAATCATTACCATGCTGAGTACGGGGTAATCCCAACACAAAATCCATGCTAATATCTACCCAAGGCTGCTGAGGAATGGGTAGAGGCATGTAGAGCCCTGCATTGGCAGCTGTGCCTTTTGAAACCTGACAGATCCTGCAACGTCTAACAAACCGATCAACGTCCCTCCGCATAGTAGGCCAAAAATAAGAAGACTGCACCAATCGTAAAGTACGGTCTCTCCCCACATGCCCTTCTCCATGCAGTTCTTTAATTATTTGAAGGCGGAGGCTAGAATTGGGAATACATAATTGATTTTCCTTAAAAAGAAAACCGTCATGCACAAGAAAATCTGTCCTCTTCCCAAATTGCACATCCTGCAAAATGACAGAAAAATATGGATCTGTTGTGAGCTGTTCCCTGAGATTGTCTAGCCCGGGTACAACAACTCTCATAGAAACAAGCAGGTTACTCCTTCTGCTCAAAGCATCTGCCACACGATTCGAAATTCCAGATTTATGCTTCACAACAAAAGTAAACTTTTCCAAGAAAGCCATCCATCGGGCATGATTATGTGACACTTTATCTTGACTGCGGATATGCCTCAACGAATCATGGTCTGTAAATAAAACAAACTCCTTGTGAAACAAATAATGACGCCAATGTTTCACAGCCTGGACCACTGCATAAAATTCAAGATCGTAAGTGCTATAACGTAACTTTGGCCCAGTCAACTTCTCACTGAAATAAGAAACTGGACGCCCCCCTTGACTTAGGACTGCCCCAATACCACCCTGCGAGGCATCCGTGTGCAACTCAAAAACCCGAGAAAAATCTGGTAATATTAGAATTGGTGCTGTTGTAAGCTTTTCCTTGATTAACTGAAAAGCTGATTCTGCCTCCTCAGTCCATATAAAAGTCTTCCCTTTCATGCAGTCAGTCACTGGCGCCATAAGGGAACTGAAATTTCGAATGAACCGTCTATAAAATGAAGCAAGACCATGGAAACTACGTACTTCAGTTATCGTAGTAGGAGTTGGCCATTGCTTAACCGCCGCTACCTTTGATTCATCCACCTATATGCCGTCACCAGAAACAACGTACCCCAAAAATAGGACCTTAGGGACCATAAAGACACACTTCTTTCTGGCTGCATACAAGTTATCCCTACTGAGCAAGGTCAAAACCTGCCGTACATACTTCACATGTTCATCAAAATTAGGGCTATAAATAAGAACATCATCAAAATAAACCACCACAAATTTACCAATAAAGGGTCTAAACAACTGGTTCATGACCCGCATAAACGTACTAGGGGCATTGGATAAACCGAAAGGCATCACTAACCATTCATACAACCCATCACGAGTTTTGAAGGTAGTCTTCCACTCGTCACCCGGTCTAAGACGAATCTGGTAATACCCACTCTTCAAATCTAACTTCGTAAAAATAGTAGCACCACTAATCTGATCAAGTAAATCATCAAGTCGAGGAATAGGAAACATGTACCTCACAGTGATCTTGTTGACTGCATGACTGTCAACACACATATGCCATGTCCCATCCTTCTTTGGAGTCAACAGAGCAGGAACAGCACAAGGACTCATGCTTTCCCGAACGTACCCTTTAGAAATTAAATCTTCAACCTGCCGACGTAATTCCTCATGTTCTTTTGGGCTCATTCTGTAATGGGGCTTATTGGGTAGTTGGGACCCCGGTTCCAAATCAATGTGATGTTGGATGTCTCGTAGGGGTGGCAACCCGGCAGGTAAATCATCTGGGAAAACATTAACAAACTCCTCGAATAACGGAACCATACATTCAGGAATTTCGACTTCCTCGGACACTGGCTTCCCAATCAAAATAAAAACATTGTCTGCTTCCTCCAACTCATCTTGAAACTGACTAATGGTCAACAGAGTACCCGACTGTTTTGTGGCTAACTGCTTAGGCTTGCTAGGAACAAGAGTTATCTTCACACCACTAAACAGAAAGCTATAAGTATTGGACCGCCCATTATGTTCTATATTACGCTCATACTCCCAAGGTCTACCCAACAATAAGTAACACGCGTCCATAGGGACCACATCACACACAACATCATCTTTGTACGTGGACCCAATAGAAATAGAAACAAGTACCCTTTTAGATACCGTCACTTCACCTCCCTTTTTAAGCCATTGAAGCTTATAAGGTTTTGAGTGACTCTCTGTCTTCATGGCCAACTTTTGAACTGCCTCTTCAGAAATTAAATTGTCACAACTCCCTGAATCAATAACAAACGTGCAAACCTTTCCCAAAATAGTACATGTTAAGTGGAAGATGTTATGCTTCAGCCAGTCATCTCCATCTGCCTTTGGTGTATAGCAAGAGCGTCTGACTACAAAGTTCACCCCAACATCACCGGTCACGACCTCTTCTTCATATTCAGTTTCTTCATCGTACACTGGGTTATTCTCATACTCTTCATACTGATCATCCTCAGACTCAGCAAATAAGTGTCTTTTACCAGCCTTTTTACACTCAGCTTGACGATGGCCCGTCTCACCACAATTGAAACATCTCGGACCACTACTACTAGCCCCCTTAGAAGTAGACCCGGTATTGGTAACCCCCGTCCTTTGCTGACTAGGCCCGCCACGAGGTGCCCCACTGCCCGACCCAACGTTTCCTCCAGCAGGGGTAATTGAACCGCCCACCCGACGGTTTTGCTTCTCAAAGGCCAACGCCCGTTGGTGTGCCTCTGGAATGGTTAACGGGTCAAAAAGATTCACGGACTCCATGATTTAAACCCTCAGACCACCAATATACCGAGAAACAAGTTGTTCCTCCGGTTCTTGAATGTCATTCCTAGCAATCAACTGGTAAAACTCTGTGGTATAATCATCAACCGATTTAGCCCCCTGTTTTAAATTTTGCAGGCGCTGGTACATCAACCTTTGAAAGTTGTGAGGCAAAAAATTGGACCGCAAACACTTTTTCATCTTGGCCCATGTCACGATACTTGACTTCCCGAGCCTATTTCGTGTTAACTTCAATTGTTGCCACCATGCAGAGGCCCTACCACGTAGCCTGGTAGCGATCAAGGCCACCCGCTTATTTTCAGGCACCTCTTTGTACTCAAACACCTCCTCCACGGTAGCTAACCAATCGATGAACCCCTCCGGATTCAAACTAGACCCATCAAATTCTGGAATATCAATCCTTATCCCAGAATCCCAACGCCTGTTACCCCCTCCACGTTCTCCCCTTGGTCACCCTTCCTGTATGTCTCCGGAAGTCGAACCATCACCAAATGGGTTACTAAAATCAGAACCATACCCGTTATTGGGTCTCTGCCTCCTACGATTGATCAAGTCGGCCATCCGGTCAGTCAACTGATCGACCACTTGATCCACTCTCGCCATGAGTCGCTGCTCTAACTCCCGTTCATACACTTCATCGAGGGGCCTAGTGTTGTTTCTCCTCGAAGGCATTTTGAGCCAGGAATTCAGCTCTGATACCAACTGATGTAGCGTGTGTTACGAAAATGAAGATCAAACACGTTGATTCTGTGAATACCCGTGTAGTTCTTCTCCAACCCCAAAATTCAACCCAAAGGGCACATAATTTGAAGTGAAATATGAGTTATCTCAAAATTCAAGTCTGATTGTTCACATTACTAGAGGGACATATAAATAGAAACCAAAATTCGAAATGGGCCTCAAAAAGACAACGGGCCAAACACAAGCCCAAAAACAAAATGCCCAAAACACTTTAAAAAACATAAAAATGTAAATAACTAATAGAAATAAGCGTTTTTTGGCCCAGACGATGACCGAAACCGCGTTTGCAGCAAGATGAAGCTTGTTCTCACGTTCGTTTCGCTTAGTCGCACGCCCAAAACGGACCCCTGTAGCCCAAGTTAGAGCCATTTTAGTGAAGCCCCTTTTGTTACACGATCTTAGGCCTCCAAATACAAGATGGCCCGCTCCTCCACACTTGGGCCCGCATCAGTACGTCATTGTCGAATCTTGATCTTCAAATATGAGAGCCGTGTTTGAATATTCTGCCACTTCAATCAAGCAATTGATATCTTCAAATAATGCCCCCTTGATTGATGATTCGGGCTTGCATTTTCTCCGATACATCCCCCCTGAAATGAATCTCCAGGTCTACGTTTGCACGGTTCCCGACCTCCTCTGATTTGCTTAACTGTAATCTTCATGAATAATCACCAGCTTAAAACTAATCCATGCAGCTTCTCTGTTTTGCTTTAATCACATCCGCATTTGGTTTTTGATTTACCACTTTAGCTTAATCTCTTAATTTTCAAAAACCCAACAGGCAATTGATAGTGTGACAACTGTCAAAATTCCAGGTATCCGTACAATTATTAAACAATGATTAGTGCTTAATGACTGTGCTGAATTACAATTAATGACTTGAATTGCTTTTTGATTATTGTTATCATACATACATGTGCATCATATATTGAAAATAACATATCATTATTACATGCAAACCTTATTGACTCAAATGATGCACGAAACACAGTTAGCATAGTTATCAGACAAATCAGAAAAATGCTGACGGAGTTCAGTACATAGACAGACATGGTATTGAGACACATAATGAGCCAGAAACCAAGAATTACACTAGTATAGTGTGTAGGAAAGTAAGGATCATAAATCTGTCTTCCTAGAGATAGTTTAAGTGCCGGAAAGTGCCTAAAACTCACATAAACTGCAGAATTCTGCAAAAATCAGCAAAATTCAGTATTTAAACACTCTAATATCATGCAGAAATATGGTTAAATGGCCCAGAATGCTTTCCTAAGTGTCGGGAATCAAAACTGTCACAAAAGGTAACATAAAGCTCACCAAACTGCATAGTTTAGCACCTTAACGAACCGGTATCCAACCGAACAACCGGACACTACCCGAAACACCAAATTTTCACTAGAAGCATTGTTTTAACATTACCAAGCAAGTTATGGTCCCCGAACATCATAACACATTATATAACAACTAGTAACTAACTAACTAACTAACCTAACTAATACTTGAATTTTAACCAACTAAACTAACTTATGGTTACTACCTAGCCTAGGACCCCACCCCACCTACAATCGGCCAACATGTGGCCGCCACTATGGATTTTATTTATTTATAAAAATAGATCATGTTTCTTGTTTTTAAACACATAAACCATTAGTTAAAATGGTGGTGGCATGTTATAAGAATAACCATAAGCTCATAACCATCTCATTTTCTCACAAACACCACACATACTTTCTTCTCCTCCTTCCCCTTGGTCTCGGCCAAACACCACACCCACACCTTCATCATCATCTTTCAAGTTTCATACAATCTACACATATACAAGGGTTCTAGAAGCCATATAAGTGAGCTTGGAACTCTTGGAAGCTAAAGGACCTCTCACACAAGCTTTTATCCACTCCATTTTCATCTAGTGATCATCCCTAGCCTTGAGCTAGTAGTAAGATCATTCTACTCTTCATTTTACATCTTGTTTTGGTGGTTAAAGAATGATACAAGTTGTTAATCATAAGGAACACTATGAATCAAGAGCATGAAACTTGAACATAAGACTAAATACATAAGAAATCATGCTGTTTAAGTGTTGTTATGATTGTTGATTGTTGTTTGCTTATGTTATTGATGTTGATCATCATATGATCTTGCTAGATAGTGATTAAAGACATAATCTAGCAAGATGAGAAGATGATTATGTTAAGATCAAAGTAATCATCCATATATAAATCATGAACTTGAAAGTATAAGTTGTTTTTCTTGTTAAGTGATGATTAATGTAAACATAAAGTCTTGTAAATCTATGATTTCAAGAATGTTTTTTCAAGAAATCAAGTTAAAAATACAAAGTTTACTTAATCTTGGTTCTTAAAGGAATTAACCACATTTTTAGTGGTTAATCAAGTGTAGAAATATATATGTAACAAGAAAAACTCAAGAAGAAACATTTTTAGAAAAAATAATTACAAGTTGTGAAGAACTAATTTCTTCAGAAATGATGTTTTTAAATAAACAGCCATACTTTAAAGGGTAACTAAGCTTACTAAACACACTAGTAAGTTGCTACAAATTTTTGTAAATCTTCAAGTTCATGAGGTAGTAGTTTATGCTTGATTTTGGAAAAATTTGGTAAGTGTAGACTGATTTGTTGTTGATTGTGTTGATTTATAAAAGAAAATGATATGCTTTGAAAGCATGGAAATCTCCATTTTTAGGGGAAACTATGGCAAAATTTTTCTAAAAATTAAACACTTAGAAAAATATTTTTAAACAAATACTTAGAAGTATATTTTAAACCATGAATTTTTATATAAAGTTTGCCATAATTTTTGTTACAAAACTTATAAATATTGGAGGTTGATTTTTGTAAATAAAAGTGACTAAATATGTATTTAGGAAAATATATATTTAGATATCACCATGTGTGTGATTATTTGTATATTATGTGTATTAGTTATATTATTTTAGGACTTGAAATAATATAACTCACCAAAATACCAAGAAATTACAATCCAAAATATTACCAAAAATTCCAAGAAATAAATACATAATTTATACCCAAAATATTGGAGAAACCGAACAAGGAATATAACTTACAAAATATTCCGGAATTTAAGTTCATCAGAATATTATGGTAATTGGTATTTTGGACACCAAGAGAATAAAAATATGATTTTTACAATTATTACAAAAATATATCATATTTTTGGACAAGGAGAAAATATATTATTTTTTGGTAGATAAAAATATATATTTTCTTGAAATTATTAGAAGACGTTATTTTTGGGAGAAAATGTATTTTCTTAAATAAACTTGAAATATATTATTTTTGGATGAAAAATGGATTTATATATATTTTCTAAGTTAGACTTGAAAATATATCATTTTTGAAGTTTATATGAAAATACAATTATTTTTGCCAAAGTAAAAATTATAAATAATTTTTCTACGTAATATCTCTTAAATATATATTTTGAGAATATATATGTTGGGTTTTTCACATGTTTATCAAAGTTATTTTATCCTTATAAAATAAAAACGCAGCGAAAAGATTATTTAAAACATGTTACTTACAATATATAAAACTCATTTTATATGTAAAACCCAATCCCCGGATCCATATACGAACATGCATGCTATCAAAATTAAAACACAACCATAGAGTGTTTCAAGAATACTACCTTCCAAGGAGTAAATGATATAAAGAAGATGATGCTTCTTCAACGGTAGTCTTCAAGTGTAGATTACCTCAAGCTTGTATACCCCAAGCCTTCCAACAAACACTTTGATTTAGCTAGGATTTTACACTCATGAACTCACTTGAAAAATCCCTCATAATCAACCATACATGGCCGAAAATTATGGAACATTTTAGAGAGTTCTTGCACTTGAAAAATGATCTTGAAATTCCCTAATGGACCACCCATGTGAGCTGATTTTTAGAGAGAAAATTCTAAGGTTTTTCAAGTTCATCCACCTCTAATTTTGTCATACAAAATTATTATAAAACAAGGAGAGAGAGAGCCACCCCATTTGGCCAAAAAAAACCTCTAGATATGACATTTTGCATGAAATGTCATTGGACCAAAACATTTTGGGAATACCCATGGGGGGGGGGGCGGCCTAGGCTTTGTTTTTTAAAAAAAATTAAAAAATTTCTTTTAATAATAATTTAAGTCTTATATAATTTTATAACTTTTATAAAATTATAACATCACATGTTATAAGACTTATACTACTTTTATTATGTTATTTAACCCATTAAATAACAAAATAAAATATTCTCTCAAAATAAATTATCCATATAATTTATTAGTTTGTCAAGTGCAATTATTTAGAAAACCGATTTCTAAATATTATAAGTGTGAATATTTATTTGTATGATCATATCACAAATAAATATTATAAGTGTTTGTCTAGCTTGTATTTGAGTATGACTCGACTTGGATCATAACGTACTAGCCACATCAATTTAATATGTATCTTGGGTATACAGAGTCTAACAATCTCCCACTTGCACAAGATACATAGAAGATTGATGCAAGTAGTAAAGACCACCTAACTATAGTTTACTACCCCTAATACGTATTACTATATGTCCCATTCAATAACATCATCCCCTTCAAGTCCCTTACTTGAAAATAATTTAGGTGAATCTATCATTTATCCTTTTGTTACAGATGTCCTTTCAAATCTAGAGACATAGTGTGATCATTCTCTGTTGATTTAACTTTAGCAGGCCTTAGACATCTTACTCTCAAAAAATAAGAGGAAAAAATCCCTTCTTGACTACATACGTCTCTCACAATCACCTTGTATCACATCTGAGCTCAGCCTTATGTACTGTCTTATTACAGACAGCGAAGAACTAAGTCAAGGTATAATATTTGGTGAATATCAAGACCCAATATGTATCCCAGGTCAGAGGATACTATGATATTCTCCTTTACTCAAATTTACTTATGATCAATCACAAATGATTCCATGAAGTAATTTTTGAGAGCGAGTCAGTCCAATATTTGTATCCCACAAATATCTATGAACTTTGGCAGCAACACTTTGCTCTATATTCATACCTAATGAATATCCACCAATCCAAGTTCATAATAGTCTTACATTCATATTTGTTCCCACAAGTATGATCGACTACGGACATTTAGAATAACTAACTTATTCACGGATTTAAACATGCTAAAATGGAACATAACTCAACATACCATAAAGAGTTATAATAATAATTGTTCCAATATCCAAATACAAAATAGATCAAATCCAATCACTAGAATATCGAAGTCCTAAGACGTATGACCCTTTCATGCTTTGCCCATTCAAGGAGCTTCGTGAGTGGATCCGCAATATTTTGATCAGTGTGAACTTTGCGAATACATATCTTTCCCGTTTTCAACTTCATCCCTTATGTAGTTGAAACTCCTCTCAATGTGCCTAGTCTTTTGATGTGTACGAGGTTCCTTGATTTGAGCAATCGCACCATCGTTATCACAAAGATCTCTAGGGGTCCTAAATGGTAGGGACTACCCCTAGATCGGCAATAATTCAAGTGGCAGATCCACATGAATCATCTCGATCAATGAAGCGGCGATGTATTCTGATTCTGTAGTGGACAATGCTTGTCACACCCCCAAAATACCACATGCGAAAACCTCGTTAGGCGTGTGACGTACCAGGATCTAGTCACCAATCACATTGAACTAATATCAAGATTGAAATAAAGTTTCCATTTATTAAGGCAAAGAAGTCATAACATAATCCAAGTTTAACATGTTCAGCGGAAGCAAATAGTGAAACATTGTTTAAACGTTTCGAAACCAAATGTATATGAAATCAGAAATCAAGTCATGCATATCCAATCAGTGCGACCCATGACCACTCCAGTCATCCAGATAGCAAGTTCCTTATCCAAAGTACCTAACAACCTGCGAGCATGCAACAAGTGTATCAGACAACGCTGGTGAGTTCATAGTTTTACGAAAACATTTGTTACCAAGTGATTAGTTCAGTTCATTGATTATAATGTTGATAATAACTTGAGTATCGTACAAGATGGCTCCAGATTATTTTTCCCTTTCCCCAATGCCCCTATCAAAGCATTGGGCATGACTGGGTCATTAGTTCACACCCGTCCTCTCATGTATGGGGTGAGAGTGCCAAACCTAAATAGCGCTATCAACTAATACCCCGTTACCTCTTAGGTAACAAACAAGATGGGACTTAATGGTGATAGGAATTGAGTATATTATCCAACATTCCAGTTTTACCCAAACGACCTATTCCTCTCAGGAATACCCAATGATTGTCCCACCCACCGGGACGCATGCTCAAGAGGAATGAACTCACCTTAGATTTGCTCGGTATGTTTAGTTACCCGTCCAAGTTGGTCAACCCAAACCCTACCGTGATTACCAATCAACATCAGTTTCACAATCAATCAAGTTATTAATTTCACACAGTTTACATAAGATCACCTTATGATGCACATCGAGTACTCAGTTATCATGATAACTTATCACAGATGGATTGACTACCCACATGGGCCAAGTCAAAACCCTCATATCTAGTTAACATTACTATCATGCCACAAATAGAATGTCACAACACATGCATCCAATAACATAAGCATCACTGATTTACTGTTCAGACCATCTATCTCCTCGACGAAGAACCCTAGCGACAAAGTATCTATTGTTCGTCAAGATTACATGTGACGAAGCACCTATTCTTCGCCGAGGTTACATGCGACGAAGTACCCCTCCTTCTTCGAGTCCAGGTGTGACGAAGTACTCATCCTTCGTCGAGACTGGGTGTGACAAAGTTTCACCAAGGTTCGTCAGACTAAGTTAACACAGCCTTAATCTCATAACAACAGTTACACATCAGCAGGATCAATGGATCAAACAACAGTTATTGCACACATTCAAGCAAACCCTATATATTGTTTATCATCAACGTTAACATCACTACTCCAAAATACATACGCTTAATCTCACGATAATCATTCTATCCATCCTTGGTTCTAATCATCAAATCATTCTAAACAATCATTGATCATCAAATTGTAAACAATCATTGATCCCAAACATCCAATGACCACACGAAATCAGACTACTCAATTATCATAATACGGATTCATCTAACAGGATTATCAAGCTATATCATCATGAATCTGAACATATACGAATCATCAAATTCTCATCATGCAAGTTCTAAGTTTACAATCCTAGAACCCTAATCTCACAAAGATCACAACATTAGAATCGTTAGCGGTTAACGATGATAAATACTAACCGATTTCTAACACACGAGAGAGATGAGAGGATCCGCAAGAGAGAGCTTCGATCAATGCCAACAGCCGTCGCACAGGAAGGAGAGGGAACAAGTGTTTTAGGGTTTTGTGTTCACGTTAAATGATTACGAGAAGTTATACAAACACACAACAGTTGGGCCGCGAACTATCCTGGGCTGAAGGCCCTTATCGGCGAAAGACCTTCTTCGACGAAGGACCCATTCTTCGTCGAAATGTGGTTGGCGAAGAATCCTATTCTTCGTCGAGGTGAGGGTGGCAAAGAATCCCCATTTTTCGTCGAGGAGAACTTGTGGCGAAGAACCTTATTATAAAATCTTAAATAAACTATATTTAACGCTACACATTTAACAACCAAGAATTACACATAAAACATTAATCATTCAGATAAACTAAACATGACACCACGTACATCAAATTGTAAAAACAGGATTGTGAAGTTAGTGAGTGTATAGGAAAGACCTTGAAATCTCGGGTTCTCACATCATCCCCAACTTGAAAGAAATTTCGTCCCGAAATTTGACAAGTAATCCAAAGCGGCAAGATGTTAAATCAGGATGACTGTGGATTTTCCGCAGGTGCCACAATGCTACCCTGATTGTGATCGAGAATTATCTCGACCAGTTTGGAAACTCGTATCCATGTAACCCTTTACAATGAATTCCAAAACTCGCATCCCTGTAACCCTTTACAACGAGTTCTTCTTTACCAGATCCATATAATAGAAACAAATCCTTAGTCCTTCTAAGGTATTTCAAAATACTTATAACAGTCATCCAATGACCGTTACTTGAATTTCGCTGGTTTCTTCTCGTCATGCCTAAAGCGCACGACATGTCCGGTCTAGTGCATATCATTACATACATAATGGATCCTACAGCTGTCGCATATGGGATTCCTTTGATTCTTTCTTGCTCATCCTTTGAGCTTGGACATTGAAACGTTTTCAATATTGTCCCCTTTTTGAACAGGTACCAAACCTTTCATAAAGTTCTATATCTTGAACCTTTTCAAGATTTTGTCAATGTATGCACTTTAGTTTAAACCTATCAAGCGCCTTGATCTATCCCTATAGATCTTTATTCCCAAAATATAGGCGGCTTCTCCAAGATCTTTAATGGAAAAACAACTTCCAAGGCAGGTTTTAACACCTTCCATGGTTGGAATGTCATTTCCAAATAGCAGAATGTCATCGACATACAATACTAAGAAAGTAATAATGCTCCCACTAGCCTTCTTATACACAAGCTTTATCAACGTTCTTGATGAATCCATATTCCCTAATCTCTTCATCAAAACGGTGATTCCTGTCACACCCCGACCACGTAGAACATACAAAACGTGGCGGAAATGTCGGGGAGTGTTGTAACAGAATTAATTGTTTCAAATCCATGGCAATTGAAGTTTCGTTTTATTGATTAAAAGTGTTACAATGTCTTAACAAACAAGGAAAAACCACATAATTAACTAGTCTTGCATCTTTTATTGTCACTAAAGCCCAAGTCTGCCTATGTGTATCTTGATCATCTTATGCAACAGCTCCTGAAAAACACATGTGAAAATAGGTACGTCAGCATAAAAATGCCTGTGAGATACATAGGTTTTGTGAAAATAGGTTTCATGACTTATGTTTGAGAAAATGTTTAGTCATGAACCTTGTTATTTGCTTTGTTTTGTAAATCATTTGAAAATCGATAAGATCCGATGATATGTATAAATAAGAGAATAATGTATGGTTAAATGAATAACCATGTAAAATGAGTTTGTATAAGATATGTTGTTTTGTAAAACAATGTCTTGTGAAAAGTATGTTATTTGTATAAAATGTTATATGTCTCAAACTGAAATGAATCAAATAACGCTACGACATGTAATACCATACAAACACTTATATATAGGAAGTACCAGCGGCGTATCCACCATGCTTGTATCATATTCCACACGCATCATTACTTAATCACTTAATCAAACCAAACCACCAAAGTAATGTTTAACAATTGTAGAAATGTTTATGTATTGTTAAATACGGTTCACATGGTTCACAGATACAAACGGTTCACAGATACAAACGGTTCACAGATACAAACGGTTCATATAATCAAATGGTTACGACGGTTCACATAGTCAAATAGTTACAACGGTTCAAAATGTAGTATAATGTTTTCACATGCTGGATGAGCATATGCAACAGAAATGCAATGTAAAACAATGTACTAAGCATGCACACAATGGACATACATAGCATAAAATGTAATATAAAACGATGTACTAAGTACGCACACAATGGGCATACATATCATGAACACAATGAAAATCATGTACTATAATGTACTAATGAACGTAGGAAGTATATGATGTGAAAACAGGAAAGCATGAATGTAACAAGTAGGCACATGTGTTTCACCCCAAAACAGTTTAGAAAACAGTAAAAGAGGGGTCTATGTACTCACTTGAGATTGGTTAGTAGTCCTTGAGTAACAACCAAACAATGCTAGAGATCGCGGATATCAAACGGCACCTAATATAGGTAACTATGTTAATAAACCGGACCTAAATCGGAAGATCTGATAGAATGAGGATTCGTAAACCAAACGAGTATAGAGACTTCGTGTCATATGGTTTAACAAAGCCTACATACTAAATTAAACCTTAATCTAAGTGCTTACGACCCATTACGACCCGTTTAGGTAGCTTATGCTACTTTAACGCGTCGTTTGCGTGAAACGCGTTCGGACCGCCTAACTAGTCCTATGACAAGTGTTATATGCCTAAACATGTTACATTATCAGTTATGTGACAAAAGCTTAGGTTACATATGCTTAATTACCAATTACACATGAAAAGGGTATTCTGGTAATTTACCTAATGCATATAAACTACCTATCATACAACTACTCAAACGATGTGACCATAGGGTATAACCTCGGAAGGTGATTCCCTATCTACTATGGTCACCTAAAGTATTTGGTCGGATCCTAATGATCGACCAAATGGGTCGGGTTCGAAGGTACAGGCGATTTATCAGATCGCCTACCCTACGACCCTAGACAACGTGGTAATCAGTAGGCATAGTCCCAAGGGACTATAACCAACGTGATTACACTCACGTTGCGAAGTTCAAACGTACTTCGCATTGACCATAACTGGTCAATGCAGAAAGTCAAACAAAGTTTGACTTTCAAACTCTAAAAGACTCGAAAAGCAATAAAAGAACGAAAGAATACTTACGAAGGGTCCCCGAATGCTAATTTCGATTCAAAAATCTCAGGTATGAAACAATTGTTTCAACTTAGAGTTTCTCAAATCAAAATTCTTGTAAGTTTTGCAAAGGGGTGATGGGGTATTTATAGTTTTCGGGTAACCGTTAAGATCGTTTCATGTAAACCGTGCTTTAATCGCATCCGTACAAGTGTCGAGACCTTATGGTAGCTAGAAATTGATCCTTATCAGCTGACTAGACAATTGAGGATGTGTGGATGAGAATCAAACAGCTGCAATCTGATGTTAAATGCATTTAATCTGGTCAGAAGGGGCAACGCGGCCCGCTTCAGGATGCACATAATCTAATGCGGGCCGCCTGGACATGTCAGATCAGAAACATGTTTGAAAAATGACAGTTTCAGTCCCTGCACGTGTTTAAGGCTATTTCCGACACTTCTAAGGCCCGTAAAGCCAACTTTAAGGCCCTAAAATGATGCCTAAACATTTTGGACATGAAACATGCTCAAAAATATGTCGGATGATGGTTCGTTTGGTCGTACGAACGCGATGTTCGCTTAATTACGACGGTATGCGCACAAGTGCGAAAAACGATCCAAATGACGCGACGAATGGATTTTTGGCAAGCCAAACACTAAAGCATAATATAGTCATGCTTACATAAATTTTTTGGATGTCCGGATGTATTCAGAACGTAAGTTATGCGCGAAAGTGCAAACTTGTGCACTTTTTGACGCTTTTAGTCCCTGAATGACCCAAAAGTTTATTTTAGCACACCGAACCCCTCAAATCCTATTTCTAAGCTATGTAAATGATATTTAAGGTGTGTTTAACTTATGGTCATGTTCCGGAATGTTTGTTACAGTTCAAATTGGCATACTTTCGCAGTTTGTCAAGTTTAGTCCCTGTAAGCGAATTAACTTGTTTTTGCCATACCAAAGCCTTCAAAACTTATTTCTAAGTTATATAAAGGTTATTTAAGGTATGTTAAGCCTATTTCACTATTCCGGAGTGTTTGCTGCATTAAACTGGTTATATTTACGCATCAGTGCGCGTATAACCTTCCAGAAAGCGATTTAGAGCTTGAAATCGAACAAGAGTTGATATGTGCAAATGATGCACATATGTATACAGATCCCAAGTATGAAATACAATATTTCATTGGCTTGGCAGTTGTTTGATGGTCGCAGTGACACAGGTGTCACAGTCTCCCCTACTTTAGGAAATTTCGTCCCGAAATTTATTCATAGGAGTCCATTTGTGACTTTGTGTCAAACAACCACCAGAGATATGTAAGGCATAATCCTGTCATTTCCTTAACGGACATTCTTCAGAACTAAAATGAACAGACGGAGTTATTTTCCTCAACGAGTATTCTTCAGAAGCGGAAATGAAGGAATAAACAAACGGGGATTCATTTCCTCAACGGACAATCTTTAGAAACGTAAAATGATCTTACGGAGTCATTTTCTACGGTTGCTTCCTCAGGAATGGAAATGAAAAGGATAGACAAACGGATATTCATTTCCTTAGCGGACAATCTTCAGAAACGAAAATGAACAAACGGAGTCATTTTCTACGGTTGCTTCCTCAGAAACGGAAATGAAAAGGATAGACAAACGGATATTCATTTCCTTAGCGGAAAATCTTCAGAAACGAAAATAAACAAACGGAGTCATTTTCTACGGTTGCTTCCTCAGAAACGGAAATGAAAAGGATAGACAAACGGATATTCATTTCCTTAGCGGAAAATCTTCAGAAACGAAAATGAACAAACGGAGTCATTTTCTACGGTTGCTTCCTCAGAAACGGAAATGAAAAGGATAGACAAACGGATATTCATTTCCTTAGCGGAAAATCTTCAGAAACGAAAATGAACAAACGGAGTCATTTTCTACGGTTGCTTCCTCAGAAATGGAAATGAAAAGGATAGACAAACGGATATTCATTTCCTCAACGGACAATCTTCAGAAACGAAAATTAACCAACGGAGTCATTTTCAACGGGTGCTTCATCAGAAACAGAAATGTATAGAGTTAACTTCTAGGCACATGACAAAGCTCACTGTGGTTTCTGTGCACTAAATTCCATAGTTATGTATGCATCCATAATTACGTAATTCCTTGCACAGTCTGCACAGTTTGTCTTGTAATGTTCATAAGCACATAATCACATAGTTGTTTAACTTGGTTATTAATTTGTTATTAATTTGTTATTAATTGAGAACGGATATGGAAACCAGTAGATGGACTTTAATGTCCTCTGGGATCTATCTGAAAAGATAGGAAGATCTCCCAAAAATTCGATTCTGTTTTCAAAGAAACGTAATAGTCGAATTAAGGAACACAACAATTTTTTTTTTGGATTCACGGAAATACCCTTAGGTACCCTATTAAGGATTTATAGTGGTACTTTGGGTATTCGTTCAGTGTTGTAACTTGCGCCTTGTACTTCGTTTTCCTTAGAAGAAACGGGTACTTAGGAATTTCGTGGAAAATGCAAGAGATCATAAAGTGGAAGAAAGTTTGAGGGTAGTCTGTCCTTCAAGGAATACGGTTCCTTGATTGTCGGTATTGTAAGAGGTATGTTGTTTATACATGCAACCACATAAATACATTGCAATGTATATAAAAGATTTATTTATAAACAACGATAACAACTGTTTCTTGGACCTTGACAACTAAAGAAAATAATACATAAGGATTGATTATTTCTAAACAGCGTTGTCTTCCATTCGGTCAGATGCTCATCCCTGTGCTGGATTTGCATTAGCAAGCTTTGGGCAATTTCTTCGGAAACGACCCATCTCGCCACAGTTGAAGCAAGAACCTGGTAGAAAACGACCTTGGGCGGTATTGTTGCCAGCTTGGTTTGGTGCAGCTACAGCTGGGCAGACTCTTGCCGTATGGCCTATAAGCCCACAAGTTTGGCATTTGCGGCACTTTACATTGGCATGATGATGGAGGCTACATTGGTTGCACAAGGGTGCAGTTCCATTGTATGGCTTTCTAGCAGGGGGTTGAGCTGGTTGGTTGGGGACGGCTTGATCATTGTGAGTAACCATGGCGAAGTTCTGAGAAGCCTTTCGCTTCTTTGACTTTTTAGGGGATCCAGTCTGTTCATCCATGGTCTTTGATTCCTCGATTGGTTTCGATTCCTCGACCGGCTTCTTGTCACCTTTTCGGAAAAGTTTACCTTTCCTGATCTTTGATTCAGTCAAGGTTGCAGATAGCTCAATGGCCTGTCTAACTGTAGTAGGGTTGCTACCGGTCACGATGTCTTGTATTGAGTCAGGGAGGCCATCAATGTACTTTTCGATTGCCTTATCCAAAGGCGTAACCATAGTAGGACACAACAGGCTCAGCTCCTCATATCGATCCGTGTAGGCTCGATGCTCACCGCTGTCTTGCTCAAGATTGTCGAATTCCCTTTCCAAGGCCCTGATCTCGTGACGAGGACAGAATTCCTTCATCATAAGGGCCCTAAGTTCAGCCCATGTCTGTGCTAGAGCAACTTCTGCACCACGATCTCTCATAACCACGTTCCACCAAGTAAGGGCTCTTTTCTGGAACACACTCGAAGCAAACTCGACCTTGCGATTGTCAGGACACTGCACGTGGCGGAAAGTATTCTCAATGCTCTCGAACCATCGAAGAAGCCCAGTCGCTCCCTCAGAACCACTAAACTTGAGTGGTTTCGCCGAGTTAAAACTCTTGAAATTGCATGGACCATTGTTGTTGTTGTTGGCTTGATTCCATTGAGCAAAGAGGTTTGGGAATTGAGCAGCCATTTGCTGCGCAATGATTTCTGCCAATTCGGCAGTCGCTATCTGGTTTTCGTGTCGAGGAGGCATTCTAAAAGAGGAAACATGAAAGGAAACGAGTGAGAGTATTAGATGAAAAGAATGAGATGAAACAAATCTGATGAAAGCAAGGATAGTGGTCATTTGTTTGTTACTACAAAGCAACAAACGACACACAGTGACTAATCAAAGTAAATGAGTAAAAAATAATGTATCGCGAAGACATGCTCGCCTATAAGTGAACACTCATCCCAAGAATTCCCAGGTAAGCACAACTGGTCTCGCGTCTGATGAGATGTATACGAAGTGCTTGCCTAGACAGAAAACCCAGAATACAGGCATTCACCCTTCCAGTTTGCACGTGTTCACATTATTTAAAACCCAACACCTTGACGAGATTTTGAAAACTCAAAGGGGTTCAAAACCATATAACAGAGGGTTCAAAACCTTACAATAGAGGGTTCAAAACCTAGTAATCAATCATCCTAGAACAGATGATTAGTTTTCGAAGCGGTTTTGAAATTTATGTTCTTGTTGTGGTAGTCGCCTAAGGATAGGTGACGGTATTGTTTTATGACTAAACGCAAGTAAACTCGCGTTAGGGTCCTAAGAAGGTTATAGACTAGGTCAAAGCATTACTAATAACCTAATTCCCTATAACCATTGGCTCTGATACCATCTTTTCTGTCACACCCCGACCACGTAGAACATACAAAACGTGGCGGAAATGTCGGGGAGTGTTGTAACAGAATTAATTGTTTCAAATCCATGGCAATTGAAGTTTCGTTTTATTGATTAAAAGTGTTACAATGTCTTAACAAACAAGGAAAAACCACATAATTAACTAGTCTTGCATCTTTTATTGTCACTAAAGCCCAAGTCTGCCTATGTGTATCTTGATCATCTTATGCAACAGCTCCTGAAAAACACATGTGAAAATAGGTACGTCAGCATAAAAATGCCTGTGAGATACATAGGTTTTGTGAAAATAGGTTTCATGACTTATGTTTGAGAAAATGTTTAGTCATGAACCTTGTTATTTGCTTTGTTTTGTAAATCATTTGAAAATCGATAAGATCCGATGATATGTATAAATAAGAGAATAATGTATGGTTAAATGAATAACCATGTAAAATGAGTTTGTATAAGATATGTTGTTTTGTAAAACAAAGTCTTGTGAAAAGTATGTTATTTGTATAAAATGTTATATGTCTCAAACTGAAATGATTCAAATAACGCTACGACATGTAATACCATACAAACACTTATATATAGGAAGTACCAGCGGCGTATCCACCATGCTTGTATCATATTCCACACGCATCGTTACTTAATCACTTAATCAAACCAAACCACCAAAGTAATGTTTAACAATTGTAGAAATGTTTATGTATTGTCAAATACGGTTCACATGGTTCACAGATACAAACGGTTCACAGATACAAACGGTTCACAGATACAAACGGTTCACAGATACAAACGGTTCATATAATCAAATGGTTACGACGGTTCACATAGTCAAATAGTTACAACGGTTCAAAATGTAGTATAATGTGTTCACTTGCTGGATGAGCATATGCAACAGAAATGCAATGTAAAACAATGTACTAAGCATGCACACAATGGACATACATAGCATAAAATGTAATATAAAACGATGTACTAAGTACGCACACAATGGGCATACATAGCATGAACACAATGAAAATCATGTACTATAATGTACTAATGAACATAGGAAGTATATGATGTGAAAACAGGAAAGCATGAATGTAACAAGTAGGCACATGTGTTTCACCCCAAAACAGTTTAGAAAACAGTAAAAGAGGGGTCTATGTACTCACTTGAGATTGCTTAGTAGTCCTTGAGTAACAACCAAACAATGCTAGAGATCGCGGATATCAAACGGCACCTAATATAGGTAACTATGTTAATAAACCGGACCTAAATCGGAAGATCTGATAGAATGAGGGTTCGTAAACCAAACGAGTATAGAGACTTCGTGTCATATGGTTTAACAAAGCCTACATACTAAATGAAACCTTAATCTAAGTGCTTACGACCCATTACGACCCGTTTAGGTAGCTTATGCTACTCTAACGCGTCGTTCGCGTGAAACGCGTTCGGACCGCCTAACTAGTCCTATGACAAGTGTTATATGCCTAAACATGTTACATTATCAGTTATGTGACAAAAGCTTAGGTTACATATGCTTAATTACCAATTACACATGAAAAGGGTATTCTGGTAATTTACCTAAGACATATAAACTACCTATCATACAACTACTCAAACGATGTGACCATAGGGTATAACCTCGGAAGGTTATTCCCTATCTACTATGGTCACCTAAAGTATTTGGTCGGATCCTAATGATCGACCAAATGGGTCGGGTTCGAAGGTATAGGCGATTTATCAGATCGCCTACCCTACGACCCTAGACAACGTGGTAATCAGTAGGCATAGTCCCAAGGGACTATAACCAACGTGATTACACTCACGTTGCGAAGTTCAAACGAACTTCGCATTGACCATAACTGGTCAATGCAGAAAGTCAAACAAAGTTTGACTTTCAGACTCTAAAAGACTCGAAAAGCAATAAAAGAACGAAAGAATACTTACGAAGGGTCCCCGAATGCTAATTTCGATTCAAAAATCTCAGGTATGAAACAATTGTTTCAACTTAGAGTTTCTCAAATCAAAATTCTTGTAAGTTTTGCAAAGGGGTGATGGGGTATTTATAGTTTTCGGGTAACCGTTAAGATCGTTTCATGTAAACCTTGCTTTAATCGCATCCGTACAAGTGTCGGGACCTTATGGTAGCTAGAAATTGATCCTTATCAGCTGACTAGACAATTGAGGATGTGTGGATGAGAATCAAACAGCTGCAATCTGATGTTAAATGCATTTAATCTGGTCAGAAGGGGCCACGCGGCCCGCTTCAGGATGCACATAATCTAATGCGGGCCGCCTGGACATGTCAGATCAGAAACATGTTTGAAAAATGACAGTTTCAGTCCCTGCACGTGTTTAAGGCTATTTCCGACACTTCTAAGGCCCGTAAAGCCAACTTTAAGGCCCTAAAATGATGCCTAAAAGTTGTGGACATGAAACATGCTCAAAAATATGTCGGATGATGGTTCGTTTGGTCGTACGAACGCGATGTTCGCTTAATTACGACGGTATGCGCACAAGTGCGAAAAACGATCCAAATGACGCGACGAATGGATTTTTGGCAAGCCAAACACTAAAGCATAATATAGTCATGCTTACATAAATTTTTTGGATGTCCGGATGTATTCAGAACGTAAGTTATGCGCGAAAGTGCAAACTTGTGCACTTTTTGACGCTTTTAGTCCCTGAATGACCCAAAAGTTTATTTTAGCACACCGAACCCCTCAAAGCCTATTTCTAATCTATGTAAAGGATATTTAAGGTGTGTTTAACTTATGGTCATGTTCCGGAATGTTTGTTACAGTTCAAATTGGCATACTTTCGCAGTTTGTCAAGTTTAGTCCCTGTAAGCGAATTAACTTGTTTTTGCCATACCAAAGCCTTCAAAACTTATTTCTAAGTTATATAAAGGTTATTTAAGGTATGTTAAGCCTATTTCACTATTACGGAGTGTTTGCTGCATTAAACTGGTTATATTTACGCATCAGTGCGCGTATAACCTTCCAGAAAGCGATTTAGAGCTTGAAATCGAACAAGAGTTGATATGTGCAAATGATGCACATATTTATACAGATCCCAAGTATGAAATACAATATTTCATTGGCTTGGCAGTTGTTTGATGGTCGCAGTGACACAGGTGTCACAATTCCAACTTCTAGATGCTTGTTTCAATCCATAGATTGATTTCTTTAACTTGCATAATTTGTCAGGATGTTTTTGGATCGACAAAACCTTCTGGCTGAACTATATAGACATCTTCCTCAAGATATCTATTAAGGAAAGTCGTTTTGACATCCATTTGCCAAATCTTTTAATCATATTATGCAGGCATGGCAAATAATATCCTAATTAACTTTAGCATCGCCACAAGCGAGAAGGTCTCATCATAATCAACCCCTTGAGTTTTATTGAAACCTTTTGCTACAAGTCTCGCTTTATAAGTATCCAAGTTACCATGCATATCCGTTTTCTTCCTGAAAACCCACTTATTTCCAACTACTTTGGAGTTAAGAGGTGGCACAACCAATTCCCAAACTTGGTTGTCATACATGGATTGCATCTCTACGTTCATGGCTTCAAGCCATTTGTCACAATCAGATTTTGACATTGCATCATGGTATGTGGTAGGTTCACCCGAATCTACCATGTAGCATCCATCCATGAAAATCTATATCTTTCAGGTGGACTACTAATTCTACCAAATCTGCGAACGTTTTGTGTGCTTTGATCAACCACTTGATCGTTTTCAACAACCTCTTGTTGAGTGCTAGTTTTAACCAAACGTGTATCAGCTTGTGGTTCTTGATCCTTATCAAGTTCCACTGTTCTACTAATTCCTTCCACAAGCAACTTAGCATCCAAGAACTTAGCCTTTCGAGCAACAAATACCTTTTACTCTGTTGGATCGTAGAATTAATATCCTAATTCATCTATAGGATATCCTACAAAGATACACTTAGTGGATTGTACTTCTAATTTGTTTGGGGTTTTTTTGCTTCACATAAGCTTCAAAACGCATACCATTAAATATGATAATGATGGAGCCCTTCCATGCCATATTTCAAAAGGGTGTCTTATCTACTTTCTTGGTTTTGGACCACATTGAATGTACGGGCTGTAACACCCCAATCGCGTAACATAACAACACGCGGCGAAAATATCGGGGAGTCACGTTACAAATTGCTCATAACTACTGGTACTAAATTGTTTCAATATCATTAACATCGTTTTACAAACAAAGAATACATGTAATTGTTCTTTTTAGAAGTTTAAGGCCTGTATGCAGTCCTATGCATTGCATGCTTGAACAGTCGAAAACCTGAAACATATGTGAAAACAGTCAGCATAAATATGCCGGCGAATACATAGGTTTTATTAGCCAAATAAATGGCAAAACATTTGGTATTTATCTTAATTGTGAAAACTCGTGACAAAATAGGTTTGTATATGGCAATATGATATTTACTAAGTCATTTTATGCCTTATATTGAAATCTTGATTAAACCATTGTAAAAACTTGACAATGTGTTATTAGGAATCCAATCAAGGATTAATAATAACTGTTTTGAAATAAATCAAAACTTATATAAGTATTATATAAATCAAATCAACGAGTCATGGTAATACTTCAGATATCTTTCTAAGAATCTAACACATAAAAATATGGGAGATTCTACAAAGATCTTGATAATGAACATTGAAACAATTGTATACAAAATCCTAAAGTGATCCAGATAACGCTACAAGAATAATAAAATAAGAACACTTATATATAGGAAGTACCAGCGGCGTATCCACCATGTTCTGACTTTATTATACCCATTTCGCTATTTAAATCACAACTATCACATAACACATAAACCAACCAACTTGTACCAACTTGTGAACACGCATTAAAGCACACAAGGAATCCAATCAAGGACTCCAGTATCAGTACTTTAAACATCCCATATAAGTCTAACTATGAAGATAGATAGATACTACAGGGATCAGGTTCTTATCATATCATCAAATCTAACATGCATTAAAGTACACAATGAATCCAAACAAGGGTTCCAATATTAGTACTTTAAACATCCTACAAGAATCAATCTATGAAGATAGATAGATACTACAGGGATCAGGTTCTTATCATATCATCAAATCTAACATGCATTAAAGTACACAATGAATCCAAACAAGGGTTCCAATATTAGTACTTTAAACATCCCATATAAGTCTAACAATGAAGATAGATAGATACTACAGGGATCCTGTATTCTTGTTAAATTGAATCAAAACAATCCTAAATCCTAATGGTGATTCGGGATGACGTCACGAAAGGTAATACAATAAGCACACTTATATATAGGAAGTACCAGCGGCGTATCCACCATGTGCTTATTGTATTATCTAGTTTCGTTATCTAAATCACCAACAATCTACACAAAAACCAACCATTGAGTTTGTAAAGCACTTCTTAAAAACATTACTATGAAGATAGGAAGATATAAGACTGTACTTCAAATATCCTATATGAATCTAACTATGAAGATAGGTAGATCACTTAAGGATAAAACATTGAGTTTGCATAATCGGAAATAAACACATAAAAGCACTTAGTGAACACATATATGCCATACATTTTGAAAACAGATCGATTACACATATGAATCACCCCAAAACATTTGAAAACAGTAAAAGAGGGGAACTATGTACTCGCCTGGGGTTGCGTATAGTCCCGGTTCAAAGGGTATAACAGAGCTTAAAAAGACCAAGAGTTCAAGTGTTGAAGCAGTTCCTAGGGTAACAGATACTATGTTAGGGAATCGACACCTAAATCAGAAGATCGGGTATAATGAGGTCTTGTAAACCAAATGAGTGTTGGAACTCAGGTGATATGGTTTAACAAAGCCTACATTCTAAATCGGAAATCTATCCTAAGTGCTTACGACCCTTTACGACCCGTTAAGGTAGCTTATGCCACTTTAACGCGTTGTTCGCGCAAAAGCGCGTTCGAGACGCCTAACTAGTCCTATGACAAGTATTATATGCCTTAACATATCTAATTATGCTATATAATCAGTTTAGATGTCAAAATATTGGTTACATATGTTTAAAATGAAATTATGCGAAAAAGGGTATTTTGGTCATTTTCCTAAGGCATATAAGCTACCTATCATACAACTAACTAAACGAAGTGACCATAAGGTATAACCTCGGAAGGTTATTCCCTATACAAATATGGTCACATTATATGTTTGGTCGGATCCTAATGATCGACCAAACGGGTCGGGTTCGAAAGTCTAAGCGGTAGTTTAGACCGCTTGACTTGCGACTCTACATAAGCACTAAACCTAAAGTGACGAGCTAAACATGTTAAAACATGTTTAACGAGGTTAGAAAACAGGTTTGGTATCAAAACAAAGGGTTTTGATACCCAAGAGTAGTTTGGTTACAAAATACGCGCTAAAGCGTATTTTGACCGAAACTACGACTCGTCACTACACCTAATCAACGTGGTAATCAGTAGGTATAGTCACAAGGGACTATGACCATCGTGATTACACTCACGTTGCAAAGTTCAAACGAACTTCGTGTTGACCATAAACTGGTCAACGCAGAAAGTCAAACAAAGTTTGACTTTCACGCTAAAAACGCGTAAAAGAACGAAAGAATACTTACAAAAGGTCCAAGTATGGAAATCTAGATCTAACTTGCTCAGGTATGAGGTGCTAAGCCCCAACTTAGAGCAAATAGATCAGATTGTGTGAGTTGCAACAATGAAGAGCATGGATATATATAGGATTTCTAGAACCGTTAAGATCGTTCCTCGTAAACCGAGCTTCAATTGTCACACCCCGACCACGTAGAACATACAAAACGTGGCGGAAACATCGGGGAGTGTTGTAACAGAATTAATTGTTTCAAATCCATGGCAAACAAAGTTGTATTTTATTTATTAAACAAGAGTTACATTGTCTTAAACAGGAAATACAGAGTTTATAACATAATTAAACAAAGTCTATCATCGTTTTTAGTCTCTAAGGCACAGGTCCGCCCTAGTGTCCTGATCAACATCCTATGGAAAAGCTCTTGAAAACACATGTGAAAATAGGTACGTCAGCATAAAAATGCCTGTGAGATACATAGGTTTGTGAATATAAGATTCATGACTTATGTTTGAGAAAATGTTTAGTCATGAACCTTGTAATTTGATTTGTTTTGTAAATCGTTTGAAAAATAATAAGTTCAGTTGATATGTATAAATAAGAGAATAATGTATGATTAAATGAATAACCATGTAAAATGAGTTGTATAAAATAAACTGTATTGTAAACCAAAGTCTTGTGAAAACATGTTACTTGTATAAAGTGTATAAGTCCAACATGAATGATTTAAATAACGCTATGATATGTAATATAATACAAACATTTATATATAGGAAGTACCAGCGGCGTATCCACTATGCTTGTATCATATTACTCACATATCGTCACTTAAGTCACTTAAACAAACCACCAATGTATAAAGTCTATGTCTAAACCAATAGTCAAAAGTCCTTGTATAAACCATATCAAATGTTTATAAGTCCAAAAGTAGTCAAGTAATGTATATCAAATGTTATGTATGGTAAGTAAAATAAGACTACTTAAACCATAAGTAAAAATGTACAAAACAAAGTATTTTGAATATATCAAAAAGTTATGTTTTGCAAAGTAATGCATGTTACATTGATACAAACATTTATGTGGTAAGTTAACGCATACATTCAAGCCTTGAGACAGTCGGATAACCCTTTCAGTCAAGGTTATCAAAAGAAATGTTTTCGGATTCAGTCATTCCTTATATCCAAACAAACCCGGGATGTCAGGAATGGGATTTGTCAAGTCCTATGGTACCACTACTTACTACCGAGCGGCGTAGCAAATGTTAATGAACGTAATAAAGACCCGTTTGTGCAAACCAAATGTCATAGCAGTTGTATACATGTCATATGAAAACAATGTACTAAGTATGCTAAGTTAACATACAAAGCAGAAAAGTCATGTAAATCAATGTGCTAGCATGCTATCAGTCAACATACATAGCAGAAATGTAATGAAAAACGATGTACTAAGTATGCACACAATGGACATACATAGCATGAAATGTATTGAAATCATGTACTATAATGTACTAACAAACATAGCCGGTATATGATGTGAAAACAGGAAAGCATGAAAGTAACAAGTAGGCACATGTGTTTCACCCCAAAATGTTTGGAAAACGGTAAAAGAGGGGTCTATGTACGCACTTGTGATTACTCAGTAGTCCTGGAGTGATAATCAAACAATGATAGTGATCACGGAATCAAACGGCACCTAATATAGGTAACTATGTTAATAAACCGGACCTAAATCGGAAGATCGGATAGAATGAGGGTTCGTAAACCAAACGAGTATGGAAACTCGTGTAATATGGTTTAACAAAGCCTACATACTAATTGAAACCTATCATAAGTGCTTCCGACCCATTATGACCCGTTTAGGTAGCTTATGCTACTTTAACGCGTTGTTCGCGTGAAACGCGTTCGGACCGCCTAACTAGCCCTATGAAAAGTGTTATATGCCTAAACATGTTACATAATCAGTTATGTGACAAAATTTTAGGTTACATATGCTTAATTACCAATTATACATGAAAAGGGTATTCTGGTAATTTACCTAAGGCATATAAACTACCTATCATACAACTACTTAAACGTCGTGACCATAAGGTATAACCTCGGAAGGTTATTCCCTACCTACTATGGTCACCTAATGTATTTGGTCGGATTCTAATGATCGACCAAATGGGTCGGGTTCGAAGGTATAGGCGATTTATCAGATCGCCTACCCTACGACCCTAGACAACGTGGTAATCAGTGGGCATAGTCCCAAGGGACTATAACCAACGTGATTACACTCACGTTGCGAAGTTCAAACGAACTTCGCATTGACCATAACTGGTCAATGCAGAAAGTCAAACAAAGTTTGACTTTCAGACTCTAAAAGACTCGAAAAGCAATAAAAGAACGAAAGAATACTTACGAAGGGTCCCCGAATGCTAATTTCGATTCAAAAATCTCAGGTATGAAACAATTGTTTCAACTTAGAGTTTCTCAAATCAAAATTCTTGTAAGTTTTGCAAAGGGGTGATGGGGGTATTTATAGTTTTCGGGTAACCGTTAAGATCATTTCATGTAAACCGTGCTTTAATCGCATCCGTTCAAGTGTCGGGACCTTATGGTAGCTAGAAATTGATCCTTATCAGCTGACTAGACAATTGATGATGTGTGGATGAGAAACAAACAGCTGCAATCTGATGTTAAATGCATGTAATCTGGTCAGGAAGTCGGACGCGGCCCGCTTCAGGATCACACAAGTCTCAGGCGGGCCGCCTGGCCTTGTCTGATCAGCCACAAGTTTCAGAAATTACAGTTTCAGTCCCTGCACGTGTTTAAGGCCATTTTCGACACTTCTAAGGCCCGTAAAGCCAACTTTAAGGCCCTAAAATGATGCCTAAACATTGTGGACATGAAACATGTTCAAAAATATGTCGGATGATGGTTCGTTTGGTCGTACGAACGCGATGTTCGCTTAATTATGACGGAATGCGCATAAGCGCGAAAAACGATCCAAATGACGCAACGAATGGATTTTTCTTAAGCCAAACACTAAAGCATAATATAGTCATGCTTACATAAATTTTTGGATGTCCGGATGTATTCAGAAAGTAAGTTATGCGCGAAAGTGCAAACTTGTGCACTTTTTGACACTTTTAGTCCCTGAATGTCCCAAAAGTTTATTTTAGCATACCGAACCCCTCAAAGCCTATTTCTAAGCTATGTAAAGGATATTTATGGTATGTTTAACTTATGGTCATGTTCCAGAATGTTCGTTACAGTTCAAATTGGCATACTTTCGCAGTTTGTCAAGTTTAGTCCCTGTAAGCGAACTAACTTGCTTTTGCCATACCAAAGCCTTCAAAACTTATTTCTAAGTTATGTAAAGGTTATTTAAGGTATGTTGAGTATATGTTGATGTTCCGGAGTATTTGTCGCATTAAACTGGTTATGTTTACGCATCAGTTTGCGTATAATTCTCCAGAAAGCGATATAGAGTTTGAAATTACACAAAAGTCAAAACATGAAAAATGTAAAACACAACCAAACAAACATTGGGATCAAATAACATTGTTTTATTGATAACAGAACTGTTCACAAAGATTACAAGCACAGATGTTACAGTCTCCCATACTTGTGGAAATTTCGTCCCGAAATTTATTTAGAGGAAACTCGTGGAAAAAGATGTGGATATTTCGCCTTCATTTGATCTTCGCGTTCCCAAGTAAACTCGGGTCCACGTTTAGCTTCCCAGCGAACTTTGACCAAAGGAATGCGCTTGCGTTTAAGCCACTTGACTTCACGTTCCATGATTTCCACTGGCTTCTCAACAAATTTCAGTGTTTTGCCAACACGAATTTTTGTCAAGCGGTATGTGGAGGTTCTCATCAGCTAAACACCTCTTGAGATTGGATACGTGAAAAGTTGGATGAACATTTCCAAGTTCAGGAGGTAACTCAAGTCTGTAGGCTACCTTTCCGATTCTTTCGACGATCTTGAATGGTCCAACGTATCTAGGTGCAAGTTTTCCTTTCTTTCCAAATCTGATCACACCTTTCCAAGGTGAGACCTTAAGTAATACTCGATCACCGACTTGAAATTCCAAGGGTTTGCGTTTTGGATCCGCGTAACTCTTTTGACGGCTTTGAGCTGTCTGAAGGTTATCGCGAAATTTCTTAACCTTGTCAGTTGTTTCTAAAATGAGGGCAGGTCCAGTAGCCTCGCCAATCTCATTCCAGCAGACTGGTGAACGACATTTTCGACCATAGAGAGCCTCGAAAGGAGCCATTTTGATGCTGGTGTGATAACTGTTGTTGTAGGAGAATTCAATCAACTTAAGATGTGAATCCCAACTACCACCAAAATCGATCACACAAGCTCTTAGCATATCCTCCAGAGTCTGGATTGTTCTTTCAGATTGACCATCCGTTTGCGGATGATAAGCTGTGCTCAGATTAAGTTGGGTCCCCATAGCAGTTTGCATGGTTCTCCAAAAATGAGAAGTGAAACGAGCATCTCTGTCAGAAATGATGTTCAAAGGAACACCATGTCGAGCCACTATTTCATCCACATAGATTTGAGCAAGTCTGTCAGCAGGAAAATCCTCACGGATTGGCAAGAAATGCGCTGACTTTGTAAGACGATCAACAACTACCCAGATGGCATCATGACCTTTCTTTGTGCGTGGAAGTTTGGTAACAAGATCCATAGTAATGTTTTCCCATTTCCAAACTGGGATCTCTGGTTGCACCAATAAACCCGAAGGACGTTGATGTTCAGCCTTAACCTTAAGACAAGTAAGGCATTTTGATACGTATAAGGCAATGTCTTTCTTCATACCAGGCCACCAATAGTGAATACGAAGATCCTTATACATCTTATCTGAGCCCGGATGAATAGAATAACGAGACTTATGGGCTTCATCCATAAGCAAGGTACGAAGATCATCCTGGCTTGGGACCCACAAACGGTCCATGAAGTAGTACGATCCATTGTCCTTCAGTTCCAGAGCAGGTGTTACGTGATAGGGAAATTCCTTATCCATCAAACCTTGTGCAACACAAGATTGTTGGGCCTGAGAAATGCGTGCTTGGATATCGGATCGAGCTTGAATAACAGACTGAACACGTACACAATGAAGCTTAGTACGTTCCTTACGACTCAATGCATCGGCCACGACATTCGCCTTACCAGGATGGTAGCGAATCTCGCAGTCATAGTCGTTTAAAAGCTCAACCCAACGTCGTTGTCTCATGTTGAGTTCTTTCTGATTGAAGATATGCTGAAGACTTTTGTGGTCAGTGAAAACCACACATTTTGTACCATACAAATAGTGTCTCCAGATCTTTAGAGCGAAAACAACTGCACCCAACTCAAGATCATGAGTGGTGTAGTTCTTCTCATGTATCTTCAACTGCCTTGATGCATATGCTATGACTTTGTTCCTTTGCATCAGAACACAACCAAGACCCAACTTCGATGCATCACAATACACGACAAAATCATCATCACCCTCAGGCAATGATAGAACAGGCGCATCGCAAAGCTTCTGCTTCAAGTGTTGAAAAGCTTCCTCTTGCTTGAATCCCCAATCAAAGGGTTTGTTCTTCTGAGTTAGAGCAGTTAGAGGAACTGCAATCTTCGAGAAGTTTTCAATGAAGCGGCGGTAATAACCCGCTAGACCAAGAAAAGAACGAACTTCAGTAGGAGTAGTAGGCGTATCCCAATCCTTAATCGCACTGATTTTGGAGGGATCTACATGGATACCTTGTTCGTTGATTATATGCCCCAAAAATTGAACTTCTTTAAGCCAGAATTCACACTTGGAGAATTTGGCGAAAAGTTGCTCTTTCTTTAGGAGTTCAAGAGTAAGACGAAGATGTTGCTCGTGATCAGCTCGTGTCTTAGAGTAAATCAAGATGTCGTCAATAAAAACAATGACGAACTGATCCAAATAAGGCTTGCAGACCCTATTCATTAAGTCCATGAAAACAGCAGGAGCATTAGTCACACCAAATGGCATGACTGTGAACTCATAATGCCCATAACAAGTACGGAACGCTGTCTTGGGAATATCTTCTTCATGCACCCGAAGTTGATAATATCCGGAACGTAGATCAATCTTCGAAAAATAAGAAGCGCCCTGTAGCTGATCAAAGAGATCATCAATACGAGGTAGGGGATATCGATTCTTGATGGTAAGCTTGTTAAGCTCACGATAATCGATGCACATCCTAAAAGATCCATCCTTCTTCTTGACAAAAAGAATGGGAGCACCCCAAGGTGAAAAGCTAGGACGGATAAAACCTTTGTCAGAGAGTTCCTGAAGCTGCTTAGACAACTCTTGCATCTCAGACGGTGCAAGACGATATGGAGCTCTGGCAACGGGATTTGCACCTGGTACGAGATCAATGCGAAACTCGACTTGGCGTGCTGGAGGTAGTCCAGGTAAATCTTCAGGGAATACTTCAGAATAATCCCGAACGACAGGAATATCTGAAATAGACTTATCCTTGCCTTTATCTTCTGTAACATGTGCTAAGAAAGCCACATAGTTCTTCCGTAGATACTTCCGAGCTTTAAAACAAGACATGAGCTTGAGACCACCAGACGGTTTCTCACCTTGAACCTGTAGGATCTCGCCTGACGAAAGGGGCACACGAACAATCTTCTCAAAACAAACTACCTCTGCATGATGCTTGGATAACCAATCCATATCCACAATGACGTCGAAGCTTCCAAGTTGCATAGGCGTGAGGTTAATAGGAAAAAGATGGTCGTTAAGGTTCAACTGGCAGTTGTGAAGAACAGAATCAAGAATAATGGGTTCACCACTAGCAACCTCTACTGTCAAAGATTTACTTAGTTTCGTTCTAGACACGCGAAGCATTGGCTCAAAAGACAATGACACAAAACTCTTGTCGGCACCCGAATAAAAAAGAACAGATGCAGGCTGATTATTAATAAAGAACGTACCGTTCACCACATTATCGTCCGCCTGTGCCTCTTGGGCATTCAAGTTAAAAGCTCGCCCTCGAGCCTGAACCTGATTCTAATTCTGGTTCTGATTCTGGTTGACTAGTCTTGGGCACCGGTTCCTGTAGTGGGTAAGATCCCCACAATTGTAGCACGAACCAGGAGGAAAATGAGGTCGTGCAGCTTGACCTTGTTGCTGAGCAAGAGGCTGAGCAACTTGTTGGGCTTGGTTTTGAACTGCCTGGTTCTGGTTAACAGGAATGCGGCAGGCGACAGCAAGATGACCAGGTCTACCGCAGTTGGTGCACTGATGACACTGGAGGTGTGGTTGATGATGGCCGTTACACCTGTTGCACAAAGGTGCATTGCCAAAATAAGGCTTCTTGGCGGGTGGTTGCGCAGGCTGATTTGGTGCAGCTTGAGCCTGTGCAGTAACGGCATAGTTTTGGGAAGCCTTCCGCTTCCTAGACCCTCCAGAATTCTTTCCCTTCTTGTTTTGACCTTTCTTGCTATCTTCCTTGTCAACCGACTGTTTCTTGCCCTTGTCACCCTTCCTGTGTAGCTTATTCTTCCGAATCTGCGACTCAGTCAATGTCGCCGATAACTCGATCGCCTGACGGAGTGTGGCAGGGTCACTACCAGTAAGGATGTCTTGCACTGAGTCAGGTAGGCCGTCGATGTACCTTTCGATGGCCTTGTCGAGTGGGGTAACCATAGTCGGGCAAAGCAGACTCAACTCCTCAAACCTGTCAGTATATGCCCTGTGCTCACCACTATCTTGTTTCAAGTTATCAAACTCTTTCTCCAACGCTCGCTGTTCATGACGAGGACAGAATTCCCTCATCATAAGGGCTCTAAGTTCAGCCCATGTCTGTGCGAGAGCAATCTCAGCACCCCTATCTCTCATAACCTCGTTCCACCATGTCAAATCCCTCTTCTGAAATACGCTCGAAGAAAACTCGACTTTGCGATTGTCAAGACACTGCACGTGGCGGAAAGTATTCTCAATGCTCTCAAACCACTGAAGAAGCCCAGTCGCTCCCTCAGAACCACTAAACTTGAGTGGTTTAGCCGAGTTAAAATCCTTGTATTTGCATGGAGCATTGTTGTTGTTGTTGGCTTGATTCCATTGAGCAAAGAGATTTGGAAATTGGGCAGCCATCTGTTGCGCAATAATTTCTGCCAGCTCGGCAGTCGCTATCTGGTTCTCGCGTCGAGGAGGCATTCTAAAAGAGGAAAACATGAAAAGAAACGAGTGAGATGATTGGATGAAGAGAATGAGATGAAACGAAATCAACAAAAGCAAAGATGGTGGTCATTTGTCCGTATCACAAAGTAAACAAACGACACACAGTGACTAATCAAAGTAAATGGATAAAAAATAATGTATTACGAAGACATGCTCGCCTATAAGTGAACACTCATCCCAAGAATTCCCAGGTAAGCACAACTGGTCTCGCGTCTGGTTGAGATGTATACGAAGTGCTTGCCTAGACAGAAAACCCAGAATACAGGCATTCACTCTTCCAGTTTGCACATGTTCACATTATTTAAGACCCAAAACGTTTGACGAGATTTTGAAAATTTGAAGGCACAAGGCCAAAAATTTAATAAAACTAGAAGGGTTCAAAACCATATAACAGAGAGTTCAAAACCTTACAATAGAAGGTTCAAAACCTAGTAATCAATCATCCAAAAACAGATGATTGTTTTTCAAAAATCATTTCGGAAAATTTTGGTTTTCGTTTTGTTAATCACCTAAGGATAGGTGACGTACATGTTTTAAGATCTAAACACAAGATAGCTTGTGTTAGGGTCCTAGAAAAGTTATAGTCTAGGTCAAAGCATTACTAATAACCTAATTCCCTATAACCATTGGCTCTGATACCAACTCTTCTGTCACACCCCGACCACGTAGAACATACAAAACGTGGCGGAAACATCGGGGAGTGTTGTAACAGAATTAATTGTTTCAAATCCATGGCAAACAAAGTTGTATTTTATTAAACAAGAGTTACATTGTCTTAAACAGGAAATACAGAGTTTATAACATAATTAAACAAAGTCTATCATCGTTTTTAGTCTCTAAGGCACAGGTCCGCCCTAGTGTCCTGATCAACATCCTATGGAAAAGCTCCTGAAAACACATGTGAAAATAGGTACGTCAGCATAAAAATGCCTGTGAGATACATAGGTTTGTGAATATAAGATTCATGACTTATGTTTAAGAAAATGTTTAGTCATGAACCTTGTAATTTGATTTGTTTTGTAAATCGTTTGAAAAATAATAAGTTCAGTTGATATGTATAAATAAGAGAATAATGTATGATTAAATGAATAACCATGTAAAATGAGTTGTATAAAATAGACTGTATTGTAAACCAAAGTCTTGTGAAAACATGGTACTTGTTTAAAGTGCATAAGTCCAACATGAATGATTTAAATAACGCTATGATATGTAATATAATACAAACATTTATATATAGGAAGTACCAGCGGCGTATCCACTATGCTTGTATCATATTACTCACATATCGTCACTTAAGTCACTTAAACAAACCACCAATGTATAAAGTCTATGTCTAAACCAATAGTCAAAAGTCCTTGTATAAACCATATCAAATGTTTATAAGTCCAAAAGTAGTCAAGTAATGTATATCAAATGTTATGTATGGTAAGTAAAATAAGACTACTTAAACCATAAGTAAAAATGTACAAAACAAAGTATTTTGAATATATCAAAAAGTTATGTTTTGCAAAGTAATGCATGTTACATTGATACAAACATTTATGTGGTAAGTTAACGCATACATTCAAGCCTTGAGACAGTCGGATAACCCTTTCAGTCAAGGTTATCAAAAGAAATGTTTTCGGATTCAGTCATTCCTTACATCCAAACAAACCCGGGATGTCAGGAATGAGATTTGTCAAGTCCTATGGTACCACTACTTACTACCGAGCGGCGTAGCAAATGTTAATGAATGTAATAAAGACCCGTTTGTGCAAACCAAATGTCATAGCAGTTGTATACATGTCATATGAAAACAATGTACTAAGTATGCTAAGTTAACATACAAAGCAGAAAAGTCATGTAAATCAATGTGCTAGCATGCTATCAGTCAACATACATAGCAGAAATGTAATGAAAAACGATGTACTAAGTATGCACACAATGGACATACATAGCATGAAATGTATTGAAATCATGTACTATAATGTACTAACAAACATAGCCGGTATATGATGTGAAAACAGGAAAGCATGAAAGTAACAAGTAGGCACATGTGTTTCACCCCAAAATGTTTGGAAAACGGTAAAAGAGGGGTCTATGTACTCACTTGTGATTACTCAGTAGTCCTGGAGTGATAATTAAACAATGATAGTGATCACGGAATCAAACGGCACCTAATATAGGTAACTATGTTAATAAACCGGACCTAAATCGGAAGATCGGATAGAATGAGGGTTCGTAAACCAAACGAGTATGGAAACTCGTGTAATATGGTTTAACAAAGCCTACATACTAATTGAAACCTATCATAAGTGCTTCCGACCCATTACGACCCGTTTAGGTAGCTTATGCTACTTTAACGCGTCGTTCGCGTGAAACGCGTTCGGACCGCCTAACTAGCCCTATGACAAGTGTTATATGCCTAAACATGTTACATAATTAGTTATGTGACAAAAGTTTAGGTTACATATGCTTAATTACCAATTATACATGAAAAGGGTATTCTGGTAATTTACCTAAGGCATATAAACTACCTATCATACAACTACTTAAACGTCGTGACCCTAAGGTATAACCTCGGAAGGTTATTCCCTACCTACTATGGTCACCTAATGTATTTGGTCGGATTCTAATGATCGACCAAATGGGTCGGGTTCGAAGGTATAGGCGATTTATCAGATCGCCTACCCTACGACCCTAGACAACGTGGTAATCAGTGGGCATAGTCCCAAGGGACTATAACCAACGTGATTACACTCACGTTGCGAAGTTCAAACGAACTTCGCATTGACCATAACTGGTCAATGCAGAAAGTCAAACAAAGTTTGACTTTCAGACTCTAAAAGACTCGAAAAGCAATAAAAGAACGAAAGAATACTTACAAAGGGTCCCCGAATGCTAATTTCGATTCAAAAATTTCAGGTATGAAACAATTGTTTCAACTTAGAGTTTCTCAAATCAAAATTCTTGTAAGTTTTGCAAAGGGGTGATGGGGTATTTATAGTTTTCGGGTAACTGTTAAGATCATTTCATGTAAACCGTGCTTTAATCGCATCCGTACAAGTCTCGGGACCTTATGGTAGCTAGAAATTGATCCTTATCAGCTGACTAGACAATTGAGGATGTGTGGATGAGAAACAAACAGCTGCAATCTGATGTTAAATGCATGTAATCTGGTCAGGAAGTCGGACGCGGCCCGCTTCAGGATCACACAAGTCTCAGGCGGGCCGCCTGGCCTTGTCTGATCAGCCACAAGTTTCAGAAATTACAGTTTCAGTCCCTGCACGTGTTTAAGGCCATTTCCGACACTTCTAAGGCCCGTAAAGCCAACTTTAAGGCCCTAAAATGATGCCTATACATTGTGGACATGAAACATGTTCAAAAATATGTCGGATGATGGTTCGTTTGGTCGTACGAATGCGATGTTCGCTTAATTACAACGGAATGCGCATAAGCGCGAAAAACGATCCAAATGACGCAACGAATGGATTTTTCTTAAGCCAAACACTAAAGCATAATATAGTCATGCTTATATAAATTTTTGGATGTCCGGATGTATTCAGAACGTAAGTTATGCGCGAAAGTGCAAACTTGTGCACTTTTTGACACTTTTAGTCCCTGAATGTCCCAAAAGTTTATTTTAGCATACCGAACCCCTCAAAGCCTATTTCTAAGCTATGTAAAGGATATTTATGGTATGTTTAACTTATGGTCATGTTCCGGAATGTTCGTTACAGTTCAAATTGGCATACTTTCGCAGTTTGTCAAGTTTAGTCCCTGTAAGCGAACTAACTTGCTTTTGCCATACCAAAGCCTTCAAAACTTATTTCTAAGTTATGTAAAGGTTATTTAAGGTATGTTGAGTATATGTTGATGTTCCGGAGTATTTGTCGCATTAAACTGGTTATGTTTACGCATCAGTTTGCGTATAATTCTCCAGAAAGCGATATAGAGTTTGAAATTACACAAAAGTCAAAACATGAAAAATGTAAAACACAACCAAACAAACATTGGGATCAAATAACATTGTTTTATTGATAACAGAACTGTTCACAAAGATTACAAGCACAGATGTTACAGTCTCCCCTACTTGTGGAAATTTCATCCCGAAATTTATTTAGAGGAAACTCGTGGAAAAAGATGTGGATATTTCGCCTTCATTTGATCTTCGCGTTCCCAAGTAAACTCGGGTCCACGTTTAGCTTCCCAGCGAACTTTGACCAAAGGAATGCGCTTGCGTTTAAGCCACTTGACTTCACGTTCCATGATTTCCACTGGCTTCTCAACAAATTTCAGTGTTTTGCCAACACGAATTTCGTCAAGCGGTATGTGGAGGTTCTCATCAGCTAAACACCTCTTGAGATTGGATACGTGAAAAGTTGGATGAACATTTCCAAGTTCAGGAGGTAACTCAAGTCTGTAGGCTACCTTTCCGATTCTTTCGACGATCTTGAATGGTCCAACGTATCTAGGTGCAAGTTTTCCTTTCTTTCCAAATCTGATCACACCTTTCCAAGGTGAGACCTTAAGTAATACTCGATCACCGACTTGAAATTCCAAGGGTTTGCGTTTTGGATCCGCGTAACTCTTTTGACGGCTTTGAGCTGTCTGAAGGTTATCGCGAACTTTCTTAACCTTGTCAGTTGTTTCTAAAATGAGGGCAGGTCCAGTAGCCTCGCCAATCTCATTCCAGCAGACTGGTGAACGACATTTTCGACCATAGAGAGCCTCGAAAGGAGCCATTTTGATGCTGGTGTGATAACTGTTGTTGTAGGAGAATTCAATCAACTTAAGATGTGAATCCCAACTACCACCAAAATCGATCACACAAGCTCTTAGCATATCCTCCAGAGTCTGGATTGTTCTTTCAGATTGACCATCCGTTTGCGGATGATAAGCTGTGCTCAGATTAAGTTGGGTCCCCATAGCAGTTTGCATGGTTCTCCAAAAATGAGAAGTGAAACGAGCATCTCTGTCAGAAATGATGTTCAAAGGAACACCATGTCGAGCCACTATTTCATCCACATAGATTTGAGCAAGTCTGTCAGCAGGAAAATCCTCACGGATTGGCAAGAAATGCGCTGACTTTGTAAGACGATCAACAACTACCCAGATGGCATCATGACCTTTCTTTGTGCGTGGAAGTTTGGTAACAAGATCCATAGTAATGTTTTCCCATTTCCAAACTGGGATCTCTGGTTGCACCAATAAACCCGAAGGACGTTGATGTTCAGCCTTAACCTTAAGACAAGTAAGGCATTTTGATACGTATAATGTGACAACCCGCACTAAACCAGGTATCCGTACAACTTAATTAATGATTAATTACTACTTGATTACTGTGCTTGTTTGAACTAGCTGATAAACTGCTACCTGCATACTGATACATGCACTTACTTGCATCATACTTTATTTGCTGTCACTACATTAATTACATACTGAACCCTAGTGACAAACATGATGCACAAAAAAAGCACAGTAGCACTAAACGGATACACGGCGAACATGCTGATATGACCAGCATCAGGCAGACACTGCCTCTAAGGCCTGTTAAGAGCCTCAAATATTTTGGCTACACTGGTAGTGAGTGTAGGAATATAAGGGTTGTGGTACCGCGTCTCTAGGAATAAGATACACTGATTCGGATGTGCCAAAAACGTACTTTAAGTACCAAACACAGCACTTTAATAATTAATCCAGCTTCTAGCTGACTAGTAAAGTGCCAGAACATGAGAAAATAACACTAGACACTTTCTAAAGTATCGGGAAAACAAATTGTGTCACTAAAAATGTTAATAACGACACTTTAAAGCTTTTGTAATGCTTTAACGGATTACTATCCAACCGGACACCCGGACTTTACCCGGAACATGAAAATATTACTATTTTCACTATTTATAATTTTCTGAGCCAGTTAGGGTCCCTGATTACCCTAACACCCGTGGTAACGCATAACACACAAGTAACTAAGTTAAATACTTAACCTACCTATTTAACTTAACTAACCCCCTAACTAACTAGTTTAAATCGAACCAACCCCCCCCCCATGCCCTAACCGGCCCCATAACTAGGGGAACACACAAGTACTTGGTTGATTTGTTTAGGGATTATTGTCTAATATCAATGAGACACATGGACCATTGGGTAATAACACACTAATTTGCTTATAACTACTAGAGATTACATGAGATAATCTTCATCACTAAACACCAACTTTCACAAACTCTCTCCCTCCCACCTAGCTCTCGGCCGAACACCCCACCACCCATACACCCACCTTCGGCTCTTGATCACTACATTCCATCATCATACAAGCTTCACAAGTCGCATATTAGGAGCTTTGGTGCACTCGGAACACGAAGGACCTCTACCGTTAGCTTTTATCCACCCACTTTTCGCCAAGATTCTTCCCTAGCCCCGAGCTAGAGGTATAACATTTAAAACTTGTTCTTGAACGTATTTAAAGTGGTTAAAAGGAATATTGACGGTTAAATATCGATAACATACATTTTGAAGCTTTAAAGTCTACTAAAAACTATAAAAGTGGTGGTTAATGGCTTACAACTTGTGTAAAAGTTGTAGTAATTGGAATTTGTGTTTATCTAGACCCGATCTATGATGTGGTAGCTCGGATCTCCGTTTAACCCGACTTTGTAAGATCATGTATCTTCACATAAGCTCGTTTTTGGTAACCACAAGGGTTAAAAGGCGAAACTCTACCACACAAGATACATGAACTTGTGTAAAAATATTTTACTTGTGTAAAAGTGATTTAACCGGTACAATGGTGTTTAAAACTAGCGGATCTACGTATCTGCAAGTGGTATTTTTGAAGAACCACACATTTAAGAAACCATGTATTTTAAAGAAAGGATCATACACTAACAAACATGATTTTATAAACCACAAGTGTGTAGACACTTGTGAAACGAAAAGATCCGACAAATAACTATTTTTGGGAAAAATGACTAGAAGTTGTAAAGACGGATTTCTCTAGTCACAAGGTTTTTACGAGATCAAAGTTACTTTATTTAAAGATCTACATATATATAAAGGGGATTTACACTATAGATTCGGAAAAACTGCAAGTTCATGCGATTATGCGATTTACATACTTGTCGACTAGTTTGATGTGTCGGAAATTGTTTGATTGAATAAAGAAGTTGTTGAATTGATTTGTTAAAAGAAAATGATACGCTTGAAAGCGTGGCCACCTCCAGTTGCAGAGGAAACTCTGGCGAAATTTTCCAAAAACCTAACACTTAGAATTATTTACACAACAAAGTGTTAGAACTATTTTTGGACATATTTTCAAAACATAAATTTCGCCGGCACTATATTTTACTAAATATTCGGAGGTGGGGTTTTCACAAAGATTAACGTGATAAATATATTTGTCACAACACTGTTTATGATTATTTTGTGAAATACATAAATATTATTTTAGAGTGGAAATAATATTTACAAGCGTTAATGATTCCAAAACTTTACGAACGCTTCCACAACATATAAGTTACACCGGTAATTACATTACCACAAGATTGATAAAACGTAACTTACGCACATGTATTGTATCCCCCATCCTTGGGAAGAAGAATAACTACCAAGTGTATACGGAACATAAACACGAAATAGTTGTCTAACTATTTCCCAAAGACATAAACTGTAAAGCTAAGGCACGGCCGTCCGTCTAATAGAATTAGCACTTGTAGGTCGTTGCACAGCTTACTGTATTGGAGACACTTGGTAGAGACGCGCATTCACTGTGAGTTCATGTCCCCCTTTTCTCTAACTGTTTTCAGTTTACTTAACTGCGGGGGTGAAATACATGTTACTATGATTTACGAGTACTTTACAACGGTATGTTTAACGTAAGGAGGTGTTATACGATCATGTGAGTGGATAGGAACAACATGGGGCCATTAGTCCTCATGGAGGGACCGAGGGACAGGAGCGGTAGATCTATCTGGGTGTAGCGAGCCCAGCCCCCGGCCAAACTAGAAACGGACCGTGGGGTGACTTTGTCCACATACTTTGCCGTGGCGAAATCTGCTAGGTTTGAGTCTCCCTATTTGCACTTCACATATGTCAGTGGCCTTGCAAACCATTGGTGATCACAAGTCCTCTTACACTGCTACATACCACAACTATTTTTATACTCACAAGTGTTTTACATACTCACTTACACATGAACTCGCTCAACATTATTGTTGATTTTTCAACTCACATGTATTTCAGGAAATTAAAACGGATCTGGCACGGTATGGAACGTTTTCCGCTGCACTTGTCATGAAGTCATCAGGGTTTAGGGGATGTGTCTCTTTCCTGGACAAGACACAGTCCTTAAACCACGTTTATGCTATGTTATAAGTTGTAATGTCTACTGAACAAGGTTATGGTTGTATGTTAAAACAATGGTACTGTATGTTGTTTTCAAAACTTAATGGATGACTTGCATGGTTTTTAAATTCATATAGCTTGTTATGGTTAAGCTATGGTATTAAGAAGTCACACCAAAGTTAACCACGCTTCCGCAAAGCCAGGGTGTGACAGCTTGGTATCAGAGCTCTGATCATAGCGAACTAGGATTCTTTCTCGAGTCTAGACTATGATCACTAGGGCTCTCACGAAAACATTTTTACTGCATACCACTTAAGTCCAGATCCAAAACTTTTTACAAACGAATGTTGAGCACATTTTATTATTTATAGGCTCAGCTTGGAGGGCTGAGGAATCGGTCTGGAGGACCGAGGTGATCGAAGTAGTTAAGCACGTTGGTTTGTTATAAGGCTCGGTCTGGAGGATCGAGGTGTGGTCTAGGTGACCAAGGTAGTGGTCTAGCAAGGCTAGGAAGAGTAGGTTCAGTCATAACGACTGAATGCTCGGTCAAGGAGACCGAGGATCGATCTAAGTGATCAAGGTGGAGGATAGAGCAGTCTTATAGACTGGATGAAATTGGCTAGTAAGACTAGGAGAATGATTTGAATGTTTACGTGGTGACTACATGTTTATATGACTATATGACTGATTATTATACGTATATGTGTTTGTGTTACAAACATCATGCTTTCATCAAGTACTAGAAATATGAACACTACGAATCCCATGGCCATAGTATCAGACGACATAGTTTCATCGAAGCACGAGGTGTACATTTCCGATACTACCGGCACAGACAACGACGACTTTCAGCCCTCTGTGCGCTGCCTGAAGTCGTAGCAGAGCCTACCAATGGCCACCTTGTTGGGAATTTTCCCCCTTGCCGCTTATCCTGTTGTTGATATGCCCCCGACGTTGTCTCTGAAGACGATGTCGAACTATTAAGAGGAGGACCCACTTGAGGGCAAGGCCCTATTACTGCTGATATTAGACTACTGCATGCGGACGCTCCTGTAGGGGAAACTCATGTCCATTCCCCTATCCCAGACTCATTTGAGTTTCTAACATCCGCATCTTCGCACATACAGGGAATGCAGCACCACTTACACGACGCCGACCCTGATATGGCATCCTCAGCTGCACCGGATCCCGCACACAGATTTGAGTTTGATCGCGATAATGGGGACAATTATGTTTTTCCGCCTGGTGTTGATCCAGACCATGACATTGAGTTCATGCACTTAGACCAGCCCTTGGGGGATCCTGTAGCCCTGTCGACCCCTGTGTTTGTTGATCCAGCTGATTTTGAGATGGAGTTTTTGATTCGGAGCTAGCCGTGGCCCCTGAGCCAGGCGTTGCTCCTGACCCCGCATTGGAGCATGACCCTGTTCATGCCGATGCACCTGCTGTTGCTCCTTGATTGATCATCTGCTTGGATGAGAGAAAATTTGGGGTAACTGTGCAAGACAATTTATTATTACGGGGGCCCACGTAATAACGATTTGTAGTGCACAGGAATCCTGGTGGACTCTGCAGGTCAAGCTAATGATAACCAATGCAGCAGGAAATAACTTAACCACGAATGACCAAGGCGATGTAGCCGCGAGTTCATTCTATTACGAGCAACAAGCCAAATTGGCAGGCCTATGTGAAGGCTCAGAAATTTACTTCCCCACTCATACAGTGAGTATATTTGCGTGTGAAATTGGGTGATTACATGATGGCTTATGTTGCTATATACACCTTATAGACAATTGAAACGTTGTCTAACCCGCTTCACACCACTTCGACAAAAGGGAATGTCACCTAGACATGACACAAACACCAGTACGTTGCCAAGGACAGAAGCCGAGCTGCAAGAACGCATCTCACCGATGAATGCACGACATGAAGCCCTCCGCTCTAAGTACAACGATGGCATTACTGGAAATAACCATCCAACTGGCTGCACCTATAAACAGTTCCTGAACTGCAAGCCTTTGAACTTTGATAAAACAGGAGGCACCGTTGCATTTGTTCGTTGGTCCGAAAAGACCGACTCCACTCTAAGAATGAGTAACTATTCGCCCCAACAGAGTGTTACCTACATCTCAGGGATATTTCTAGATGGCACACTCTCTTAATGGAACCTCCAGGTTCAGACCCTTGGCACAGACGCTGCTTATACACTGAGCTGGGACGAGCTCAAGGAAACGATTGAGAAGAAATGTTGTTTTAGGACTGAAATTCAGAAGCTGGACGTGGAGTCCTGGAATTTGAGAATGGACGAACCAGAGACTCCTGAACATGTCCAGCGATCGCACGACTTGTCTAGGGTCGTCCCCTACTAAGTCATTGATGTCGTATGAAATAGTGGTGTACTTGTAAGCTTTACATTGTGGTCTCGAATTGTGGCAATACAATCGCAGTATTCTCATCATATCTGTTTCGCTTGATTACTTATTTGCATTGTTATGGTATGAGATGTGGATGATTGATATATGTGAGGTATTGATGACATGAGATATTACGTGCTATTACTATTACTATATACGTACTTTTCGCTATGGCCTGACCAACGTACACCATCATTTAGAAAATGCCGCCAAGACGCGAACCAAACATGCCAACTAATGAGGCAGAACTCCAGCAGATTATTGCTGCTGCCATAGCACAGTACGCAGCATCTCAGCCAGGAGCAAGCGGGAGTGTTAACCAAGGCAATAACAATCCACCTCACGGTAATACCAAGCCATTTGGACCTACCATGATCTAGTTGGAAACTTTTAGCGATGATGCTAATGCCAAACACATGTTTTAACATACGTGCAGGATGCACCTACAAGCAGTTCTTAGACTGCAAACCGGTCAACTTCGATGGCACAGGAGGTGCAGTTGCCTTCACCCGCTGGGCTGAGAAAACCGATTCTGTCTTACGCATGAGCAAATGCGCGGAAGATCAGCAAGTCACTTATATCTCAGGGCTATTCTTGGATGGAGCCCTCTCTTGGTGGAACTTGCAAGTACAAACTCTAGGCGAAGCTGCCGCCTACGCCCTGACTTGGGCCGAATTGAAAGAACTAATGCGCAAAAAGTACTGTTCACGCGCAGGAATTCAGAGGTTGGAGACTGAATTTTGGCACCTAAAGATGGATGGACCAAAGATTGCAGAATACGTCCAAAGGTTTCACGACTTATCTCAAGTGGTTCCTTACATGGTTACGCCAGAATACAAGCGAATCGAGCGCTTCATTTGGGGTTTGGCTCCCCAAATAATAAGCATGGTAACCTCCTCCAAACCAGCGACTATCACTGAAGCCATCGATTTGAGCGTGGCTCTCACCGAGGAGGCGATTCGTCTAAACAAGTTTGATGAAGTTAAGGCAAAGAAGACAGAGACTCACGCTGAGTCCTCAGGAGATAACAAAAGGAAGTTTTCAAACTTCAAACAAGGCGTCAGCATGGCAGTAAAGAAAGGAAAATCGGCTGGCAGTACCAAGAGAGGAAAAGGGTACCAGGGCACCCAGCCCAAATGCAACAACTGCCAACGCCACCATACTGGCCATTGTAACATGAGAGTTTGTGAATCTTGTGGAAAACCGGGCCACTCAAAGGAATCATGTTGGGCTAGTGCAGGCCGCGGAGGCCAGGGAGGATATGGAAATAGGAATGATAACCGTGGTGGAAATGGAAACCGCCTACAAGGAAATTTTGGAGGAAACAGAAACCGAGGCAACAATGCAAATCAGGCTGGCAATGCCAACCAGAACAACACCCCAGCTGGAAATGGGGATGGAAACGGGCAGAGACTCGGATGCTATAACTGCGGGGAAATCGGGCATTTCAAGAAGAACTGCCCAACGTTGAATCAGGCCCGCGGTAGAGTGTTCCAACTCGAAGATAGGGAAGCACGCCAAGATCCAAATGTTGTTACGGGTACGTTCCCTATCAATCAACGCTATGCATCCGTTTTATTTGATACTGGTGCCGATTATAGCTTCGTATCGTTAGAATTTAAGAATATGCTTGGGTTAGCTGCTAATAAGTTAGACATTCCCTACTCGATCGAATTAGCTGATGGAAAGTTAGTTGGAGCCGACGAAGTAATCAGAGGTTGTGTGATAGAATTGGGAGAACGCGAGTTTACTCTGGATCTACTACCAGTCCAATTGGGAAGCTTCGACGTGGTGGTAGGAATGGATTGGTTATCCGGAAACAAGGCTGAGATAGTATGTCACGAGAAAGTTGTTCGTATCCCAACTGATGATGGTGAGACAATTGTGGTTCACGGAGAGAAGCGTGACACACCGCTAAGATTTATCAGCTGCTTGAAAGCAAGGAAGTGTTTACAGAAAGGATGTGTTGCTTTTCTGGCACACATCGTAGATAAGAAGGCTGCTGAGCCAACAATCGAAGACATCCCTGTCGTAAGGGAGTATCCAGAAGTCTTCCCAGAAGACTTACCCGGACTGCCACCTCAGAGGCAAGTGGAGTTTCACATTGACTTAGTTCCAGGCGCCGCGCCTGTGGCTAAGGCACCATACAGACTTGCTCCGTCTGAGATGCAGGAATTGTCGACACAACTTCAAGAGTTGTTAGACAAGGGTTTTATCCGACCAAGCTTCTCGCCTTGGGGAGCTCCGGTCCTGTTTGTCAAGAAGAAGGACGGAAGTTTCCGCATGTGTATTGACTACAGAGAATTGAACAAACTGACGATCAAGAATAGGTATCCTCTGCCAAGAATCGATGATCTGTTCGACCAACTTCAAGGTTCAAGCTGTTACTCTAAGATCGATCTTCGATCTGGATACCATCAACTAAGAATACAGAAGGAAAGTATCCCGAAAACAGCCTTCCGAACTCGTTATGGACACTACGAGTTCCTCGTTATGCCATTTGGTTTGACAAACGCACCTGCAGTCTTTATGGACTTGATGAATAGGGTTTGTAAGCCATACTTAGACAAGTTCGTGATTGTATTCATCGACGACATCCTGATTTACTCAAAGACGAAGGCTGAACACGAGCAGCATCTTAGAACCATATTGGAGCTGCTAAAGAAGGAACAGCTGTACGCCAAATTCTCCAAGTGCGAGTTTTGGCTACGCGAAGTCCAGTTTCTTGGACATGTGGTTAATGGGGATGGAATTCATGTTGATCCCGCAAAGATCGAGGCAATCAAAAATTGGGAAACGCCTACAACGCCAACCGAGATTCGGCAATTCTTGGGTTTGGCTGGCTACTATCGGAGGTTCATCGAGGATTTTTCAAAGATCGCTCAACCATTGACACTCCTCACGCAGAAGGAAAGGACGTTTGATTGGGGAATCAAACAGGATGAAGCGTTTCAGATATTGAAGGATAAGCTTTGTAACGCGCCAATCTTAGCTCTACCAGAAGGCACTGATGACTTTGTGGTATACTGCGACGCATCGCGTCAAGGATTGGGTTGTGTGTTGATGCAACGCCAAAAGGTCATTGCTTACGCATCACGCCAACTGAAAGTGCACGAAAAGAATTATACCACACACGATTTAGAGCTTGGCGCAGTGGTTTTTGCTTTAAAGATCTGGAGGCACTACCTGTATGGTACGAAGTGCACAATCTTCACAGATCACAAAAGCCTACAGCATATATTCAACCAGAAGGAGTTGAATATGAGGCAAAGACGATGGGTTGAATTGTTAAACGACTACGACTGCGAGATAAAATATCATCCAGGGAAGGCGAATGTAGTCGCCGATGCCCTAAGTCATAAAGAAAGAATCAAGCCCATAAGGGTTAGAGCTTTGGAAATGATTATACGAACCGACCTTTCCTTGCGCATTCGTGCTGCACAAAAGGAAGCTCTCAAGGAGGGAAACCTTGAGGAAGAATATCTCCGTGGAATGGAGAAGCTTTTGGTACCAAACGAGGAAGGGACGTTATGTTTTGAGAAAAGGATTTGGGTTCCTCTGTCTGGTGGATTAAGGGAAGTTATTTTCGACGAAGCGCACAAGTCACGGTACTCTATCCACCCTGGAGCGGATAAGATGTACCAGGATCTCAAAGATTACTATTGGTGGCCTAGGATGAAAGGCGACGTTGCTGTTTACGTGAGCAAATGTTTAACGTGCGCTAAGGTCAAGGCGGAATACCAGAAGCCTTCGGGACTTCTGCAACAACCTGAGATTCCCAAGTGGAAATGGGAACAAATCTCAATGGATTTTGTTACAAAACTGCCAAGAACGCCAAGAGGCCATGATATGATTTGGGTGATTGTTGACCGCCTAACAAAGTCCGCACACTTTCTGCCAATCAAGGAGAAAGACAGTACTAGTAAACTTGCGGAAATTTACTTGAGAGAGATCGTAGCACGTCATGGAGTACCTCTCTCGATCATCTCTGATAGAGACGGAAGGTTTGTGTCAAGAATATGGCAATCCTTCCAAGAATCTTTTGGCTCACAATTGAATCTGAGCACTGCGTTCCATCCGCAAACTGACGGCCAGAGCGAGCGAACGATACAAACTTTGGAAGACATGCTGAGGGCATGTGTTATGGATTTAGGCGGTAGCTGGGATAAACACTTACCTTTGGTCGAATTTTCATACAACAACAGCTACCACACCAGTATTGGTGTCGCGCCATTTGAGGCCCTATACGGACGCAAGTGCCGATCACCACTATGTTGGTCTGACGCAGGTGATAGGCAGCTTGCTGGTCCCGAAATCGTCCAAGAGACGACAGACAAGATCGCGCAAATTCTTAAACGCATCGAAGCAGCTCGCCACAGGCAAAAGGCCTACGCGGATCCAAACCGAAAGCACGTGGACTTCCAAGTCGGAGAGATGGTGTTATTGAAAGTTTCACCCTGGAAGGGGGTGGCACGCTTTGGAAAGCGTGGGAAGTTAAATCCGCGCTACATTGGTCCTTTCAGAATTCTGGAAAGAATTGGGACAGTAGCATACAAGTTGGACCTACCTGCTGAACTAAATGGTGTTCACGATACATTTCATGTATCCAATCTAAAGAAAAGTCCAACTCAAGTTGACGTTGCCATTCCTATCGACGAGATTCATATTGACGACACGCTCCACTTCGTTGAAGAACCTGTTGAGGTCACGGATTGGAAAGTTAACAAGACCCGCCGGAGCAGTGTCAAACTCGTCAAGGTTCGTTGGAATGCCAGACATGGTCCTGAATTTACCTGGGAACGTGAGGACCGGATGAAAGAGAAATACCCCCACTTATTTCCTAAGAACTCTGCATCTACAAGCAGAACTTAAATTTCGGGACGAAATTTATTTAACGGGGGGAGAATGTGACAACCCGCACTAAACCAGGTATCCGTACAACTTAATTAATGATTAATTACTACTTGATTACTGTGCTTGTTTGAACTAGCTGATAAACTGCTACCTGCATACTGATACATGCACTTACTTGCATCATACTTTATTTGCTGTCACTACATTAATTACATACTGAACCCTAGTGACAAACATGATGCACAAAAAAAGCACAGTAGCACTAAACGGATACACGGCGAACATGCTGATATGACCAGCATCAGGCAGACACTGCCTCTAAGGCCTGTTAAGAGCCTCAAATATTTTGGCTACACTGGTAGTGAGTGTAGGAATATAAGGGTTGTGGTACCGCGTCTCTAGGAATAAGATACACTGATTCGGATGTGCCAAAAACGTACTTTAAGTACCAAACACAGCACTTTAATAATTAATCCAGCTTCTAGCTGACTAGTAAAGTGCCAGAACATGAGAAAATAACACTAGACACTTTCTAAAGTATCGGGAAAACAAATTGTGTCACTAAAAATGTTAATAACGACACTTTAAAGCTTTTGTAACGCTTTAACGGATTACTATCCAACCGGACACCCGGACTTTACCCGGAACATGAAAATATTACTATTTTCACTATTTATAATTTTCTGAGCCAGTTAGGGTCCCTGATTACCCTAACACCCGTGGTAACGCATAACACACAAGTAACTAAGTTAAATACTTAACCTACCTATTTAACTTAACTAACCCCCTAACTAACTAGTTTAAATCGAACCAACCCCGCCCCCCATGCCCTAACCGGCCCCATAACTAGGGGAACACACAAGTACTTGGTTGATTTGTTTAGGGATTATTGTCTAATATCAATGAGACACATGGACCATTGGGTAATAACACACTAATTTGCTTATAACTACTAGAGATTACATGAGATAATCTTCATCACTAAACACCAACTTTCACATACTCTCTCCCTCCCACCTAGCTCTCGGCCGAACACCCCACCACCCATACACCCACCTTCGGCTCTTGATCACTACATTCCATCATCATACAAGCTTCACAAGTCGCATATTAGGAGCTTTGGTGCACTCGGAACACGAAGGACCTCTACCGTTAGCTTTTATCCACCCACTTTTCGCCAAGATTCTTCCCTAGCCCCGAGCTAGAGGTATAACATTTAAAACTTGTTCTTGAACGTATTTAAAGTGGTTAAAAGGAATATTGACGGTTAAATATCGATAACATACATTTTGAAGCTTTAAAGTCTACTAAAAACTATAAAAGTGGTGGTTAATGGCTTACAACTTGTGTAAAAGTTGTAGTAATTGGAATTTGTGTTTATCTAGACCCGATCTATGATGTGGTAGCTCGGATCTCCGTTTAACCCGACTTTGTAAGATCATGTATCTTCACATAAGCTCGTTTTTGGTAACCACAAGGGTTAAAAGGCGAAACTCTACCACACAAGATACATGAACTTGTGTAAAAATATTTTACTTGTGTAAAAGTGATTTAACCGGTACAATGGTGTTTAAAACTAGCGGATCTACGTATCTGCAAGTGGTATTTTTGAAGAACCACACATTTAAGAAACCATGTATTTTAAAGAAAGGATCATACACTAACAAACATGATTTTATAAACCACAAGTGTGTAGACACTTGTGAAACGAAAAGATCCGACAAATAACTATTTTTGGGAAAAATGACTAGAAGTTGTAAAGACGGATTTCTCTAGTCACAAGGTTTTTACGAGATCAAAGTTACTTTATTTAAAGATCTACATATATATAAAGGGGATTTACACTATAGATTCGGAAAAACTGCAAGTTCATGCGATTATGCGATTTACATACTTGTCGACTAGTTTGATGTGTCGGAAATTGTTTGATTGAATAAAGAAGTTGTTGAATTGATTTGTTAAAAGAAAATGATACGCTTGAAAGCGTGGCCACCTCCAGTTGCAGAGGAAACTCTGGCGAAATTTTCCAAAAACCTAACACTTAGAATTATTTACACAACAAAGTGTTAGAACTATTTTTGGACATATTTTCAAAACATAAATTTCGCCGGCACTATATTTTACTAAATATTCGGAGGTGGGGTTTTCACAAAGATTAACGTGATAAATATATTTGTCACAACACTGTTTATGATTATTTTGTGAAATACATAAATATTATTTTAGAGTGGAAATAATATTTACAAGCGTTAATGATTCCAAAACTTTACGAACGCTTCCACAACATATAAGTTACACCGGTAATTACATTACCACAAGATTGATAAAACGTAACTTACGCACATGTATTGTATCCCCCATCCTTGGGAAGAAGAATAACTACCAAGTGTATACGGAACATAAACACGAAATAGTTGTCTAACTATTTCCCAAAGACATAAACTGTAAAGCTAAGGCACGGCCGTCCGTCTAATAGAATTAGCACTTGTAGGTCGTTGCACAGCTTACTGTATTGGAGACACTTGGTAGAGACGCGCATTCACTGTGAGTTCATGTCCCCCTTTTCTCTAACTGTTTTCAGTTTACTTAACTGCGGGGGTGAAATACATGTTACTATGATTTATGAGTACTTTACAACGGTATGTTTAACGTAAGGAGGTGTTATACGATCATGTGAGTGGATAGGAACAACATGGGGCCATTAGTCCTCATGGAGGGACCGAGGGACAGGAGCGGTAGATCTATCTGGGTGTAGCGAGCCCAGCCCCCGGCCAAACTAGAAACGGACCGTGGGGTGACTTTGTCCACATACTTTGCCGTGGCGAAATCTGCTAGGTTTGAGTCTCCCTATTTGCACTTCACATATGTCAGTGGCCTTGCAAACCATTGGTGATCACAAGTCCTCTTACACTGCTACATACCACAACTATTTTTATACTCACAAGTGTTTTACATACTCACTTACACATGAACTCGCTCAACATTATTGTTGATTTTTCAACTCACATGTATTTCAGGAAATTAAAACGGATCTGGCACGGTATGGAACGTTTTCCGCTGCACTTGTCATGAAGTCATCAGGGTTTAGGGGATGTGTCTCTTTCCTGGACAAGACACAGTCCTTAAACCACGTTTATGCTATGTTATAAGTTGTAATGTCTACTGAACAAGGTTATGGTTGTATGTTAAAACAATGGTACTGTATGTTGTTTTCAAAACTTAATGGATGACTTGCATGGTTTTTAAATTCATATAGCTTGTTATGGTTAAGCTATGGTATTAAGAAGTCACACCAAAGTTAACCACGCTTCCGCAAAGCCAGGGTGTGACATATAAGGCAATGTCTTTCTTCATACCAGGCCACCAATAGTGAATACGAAGATCCTTATACATCTTATCTGAGCCCGGATGAATAGAATAACGAGACTTATGGGCTTCATCCATAAGCAAGGTACGAAGATCATCCTGGCTTGGGACCCACAAACGGTCCATGAAGTAGTACGATCCATTGTCCTTCAGTTCCAGAGCAGGTGTTACGTGATAGGGAAATTCCTTATCCATCAAACCTTGTGCAACACAAGATTGTTGGGCCTGAGAAATGCGTGCTTGGATATCGGATTGAGCTTGAATAACAGACTGAACACGTACACAATGAAGCTTAGTACGTTCCTTACGACTCAATGCATCGGCCACGACATTCGCCTTACCAGGATGGTAGCGAATCTCGCAGTCATAGTCGTTTAAAAGCTCAACCCAACGTCGTTGTCTCATGTTGAGTTCTTTCTGATTGAAGATATGCTGAAGACTTTTGTGGTCAGTGAAAACCACACATTTTGTACCATACAAATAGTGTCTCCAGATCTTTAGAGCGAAAACAACTGCACCCAACTCAAGATCATGAGTGGTGTAGTTCTTCTCATGTATCTTCAACTGCCTTGATGCATATGCTATGACTTTGTTCCTTTGCATCAGAACACAACCAAGACCCAACTTCGATGCATCACAATACACGACAAAATCATCATCACCCTCAGGCAATGATAGAACAGGCGCATCGCAAAGCTTCTGCTTCAAGTGTTGAAAAGCTTCATCTTGCTTGAATCCCCAATCAAAGGGTTTGTTCTTCTGAGTTAGAGCAGTTAGAGGAACTGCAATCTTCGAGGAGTTTTCAATGAAGCGGCGGTAATAACCCGCTAGACCAAGAAAAGAACGAACTTCAGTAGGAGTAGTAGGCGTATCCCAATCCTTAATCGCACTGATTTTGGAGGGATCTACATGGATACCTTGTTCGTTGATAATATGCCCCAAAAATTGAACTTCTTTAAGCCAGAATTCACACTTGGAGAATTTGGCGAAAAGTTGCTCTTTCTTTAGGAGTTCAAGAGTAAGACGAAGATGTTGCTCGTGATCAGCTCGCGTCTTAGAGTAAATCAAGATGTCGTCAATAAAAACAATGACGAACTGATCCAAATAAGGCTTGCAGACCCTATTCATTAAGTCCATGAAAACAGCAGGAGCGTTAGTCACACCGAATGGCATGACTGTGAACTCATAATGCCCTTAACGAGTACGGAACGCTGTCTTGGGAATATCTTCTTCATGCACCCGAAGTTGATGATATCCGGAACGTAGATCAATCTTTGAAAAATAAGAAGCGCCCTGTAGCTGATCAAAGAGATCATCAATACGAGGTAGTGGATATCGATTCTTGATGGTAAGCTTGTTAAGCTCACGATAATCGATGCACATCCTAAAAGATCCATCCTTCTTCTTGACAAAAAGAATGGGAGCACCCCAAGGTGAAAAGCTAGGACGGATAAAACCTTTGTCAGAGAGTTCCTGAAGCTGCTTAGACAACTCTTGCATCTCAGACGGTGCAAGACGATATGGAGCTCTGGCAACGGGATTTGCACCTGGTACGAGATCAATGCGAAACTCGACTTGGCGTGCTGGAGGTAGTCCAGGTAAATCTTCAGGGAATACTTCAGAATAATCCCGAACGACAGGAATATCTGAAATAGACTTATCCTTGCCTTTATCTTCTGTAACATGTGCTAAGAAAGCCACATAGTTCTTCCGTAGATACTTCCGAGCTTTAAAACAAGACATGAGCTTGAGACCACCAGACGGTTTCTCACCTTGAACCTGTAGGATCTCGCCTGACGAAAGGGGCACACGAACAATCTTCTCGAAACAAACTACCTCTGCATGATGCTTGGATAACCAATCCATACCCACAATGACGTCGAAGCTTCCAAGTTGCATAGGCGTGAGGTTAATAGGAAAAAGATGGTCGTTAAGGTTCAACTGGCAGTTGTGAAGAACAGAATCAAGAATAATGGGTTCACCACTAGCAACCTCTACTGTCAAAGATTTACTTAGTTTCGTTCTAGACACGCGAAGCATTGGCTCAAAAGACAATGACACAAAACTCTTGTCGGCACCCGAATAAAAAAGAACAGATGCAGGCTGATTATTAATAAAGAACGTACCGTTCACCACATTATCGTCCGCCTGTGCCTCTTGGGCATTCAAGTTAAAAGCTCGCCCTCGAGCCTGAACCTGATTCTAATTCTGGTTCTGATTCTGGTTGACTAGTCTTGGGCACCGGTTCCTGTAGTGGGTAAGATCCCCACAATTGTAGCACGAACCAGGAGGAAAATGAGGTCGTGCAGCTTGACCTTGTTGCTGAGCAAGAGGCTGAGCAACTTGTTGGGCTTGGTTTTGAACTGCCTGGTTCTGGTTAACAGGAATGCGGCAGGCGACAGCAAGATGACCAGGTCTACCGCAGTTGGTGCACTGACGACACTGGAGGTGTGGTTGATGATGGCTGTTACACCTGTTGCACAAAGGTGCATTGCCAAAATAAGGCTTCTTGGCGGGTGGTTGCGCAGGCTGATTTGGTGCAGCTTGAGCCTGTGCAGTAACGGCATAGTTTTGGGAAGCCTTCCGCTTCCTAGACCCTCCAGAATTCTTTCCCTTCTTGTTTTGACCTTTCTTGCTATCTTCCTTGTCAACCGATTGTTTCTTGCCCTTGTCACCCTTCCTGTGTAGCTTATTCTTCCGAATCTGCGACTCAGTCAATGTCGCCGATAACTCGATCGCCTGACGGAGTGTGGCAGGGTCACTACCAGTAAGGATGTCTTGCACTGAGTCAGGTAGGCCGTCGATGTACCTTTCGATGGCCTTGTCGAGTGGGGTAACCATAGTCGGGCAAAGCAGACTCAACTCCTCAAACCTGTCAGTATATGCCCTGTGCTCACCACTATCTTGTTTCAAGTTATCAAACTCTTTCTCCAACGCTCGCTGTTCATGACGAGGACAGAATTCCCTCATCATAAGGGCTCTAAGTTCAGCCCATGTCTGTGCGAGAGCAATCTCAGCACCCCTATCTCTCATAACCCCGTTCCACCATGTCAAAGCCCTCTTCTGAAATACGCTCGAAGCAAACTCGACTTTGCGATTGTCAAGACACTGCACGTGGCGGAAAGTATTCTCAATGCTCTCAAACCACTGAAGAAGCCCAGTCGCTCCCTCAGAACCACTAAACTTGAGTGGTTTAGCCGAGTTAAAATCCTTGTATTTGCATGGAGCATTGTTGTTGTTGTTGGCTTGATTCCATTGAGCAAAGAGATTTGGAAATTGGGCAGCCATCTGTTGCGCAATAATTTCTGCCAGCTCGGCAGTCGCTATCTGGTTCTCGCGTCGAGGAGGCATTCTAAAAGAGGAAAACATGAAAAGAAACGAGTGAGATGATTGGATGAAGAGAATGAGATGAAACGAAATCAACAAAAGCAAAGATGGTGGTCATTTGTCCGTATCACAAAGTAAACAAACGACACACAGTGACTAATCAAAGTAAATGGATCAAAAATAATGTATTACGAAGACATGCTCGCCTATAAGTGAACACTCATCCCAAGAATTCCCAGGTAAGCACAACTGGTCTCGCGTCTGGTTGAGATGTATACGAAGTGCTTGCCTAGACAGAAAACCCAGAATACAGGCATTCACTCTTCCAGTTTGCACATGTTCACATTATTTAAGACCCAAAACGTTTGACGAGATTTTGAAAATTTGAAGGCACAAGGCCAAAAATTTAATAAAACTAGAAGGGTTCAAAACCATATAACAGAGAGTTCAAAACCTTACAATAGAAGGTTCAAAACCTAGTAATCAATCATCCAAAAACAGATGATTGTTTTTCAAAAATCGTTTCGGAAAATTTTGGTTTTCGTTTTGTTAATCACCTAAGGATAGGTGACGTACATGTTTTAAGATCTAAACACAAGATAGCTTGTGTTAGGGTCCTAGAAAAGTTATAGTCTAGGTCAAAGCATTACTAATAACCTAATTCCCTATAACCATTGGCTCTGATACCAACTCTTCTGTCACACCCCGACCACGTAGAACATACAAAACGTGGCGGAAACATCGGGGAGTGTTGTAACAGAATTAATTGTTTCAAATCCATGGCAAACAAAGTTGTATTTTATTTATTAAACAAGAGTTACATTGTCTTAAACAGGAAATACAGAGTTTATAACATAATTAAACAAAGTCTATCATCGTTTTTAGTCTCTAAGGCACAGGTCCGCCCTAGTGTCCTGATCAACATCCTATGGAAAAGCTCCTGAAAACACATGTGAAAATAGGTACGTCAGCATAAAAATGCCTGTGAGATACATAGGTTTGTGAATATAAGATTCATGACTTATGTTTGAGAAAATGTTTAGTCATGAACCTTGTAATTTGATTTGTTTTGTAAATCGTTTGAAAAATAATAAGTTCAGTTGATATGTATAAATAAGAGAATAATGTATGATTAAATGAATAACCATGTAAAATGAGTTGTATAAAATAAACTGTATTGTAAACCAAAGTCTTGTGAAAACATGTTACTTGTATAAAGTGTATAAGTCCAACATGAATGATTTAAATAACGCTATGATATGTAATATAATACAAACATTTATATATAGGAAGTACCAGCGGCGTATCCACTATGCTTGTATCATATTACTCACATATCGTCACTTAAGTCACTTAAACAAACCACCAATGTATAAAGTCTATGTCTAAACCAATAGTCAAAAGTCCTTGTATAAACCATATCAAATGTTTATAAGTCCAAAAGTGTAAGACCCTAATTCGTATTTGACAAAAAGTCGCAGCGGAAACACGTACCATAAAATTTCTTTCATTATAAATACCTCAACTTATTTAAAATTTAACTTTAACACAGCTCTTTCTCATAAATCCGTCATCCTCTTATGTACTAGTTAAAAACATAGCTTATGTTTACTACATTATGTACATCAACGTTTTCCGTTCAATCTCTCTAGTGACTCGATCTTCGATCTCCAATCCTTGGATATCCTCATGACTTGTACTACCTGCGCTCACCACATAAAATTCACAACATTAGTACGCATTATAAACATACAAGGTTTGTTCACGTTTACTTCTCGTTTCGTTAACTCTTTACATCCCAGCTTTCCCATCCTGATGATACGATCCGTAGTGAGACTTCTTTGGTATTCCTGCGTTACACTTCATTCACCAAGCACGCTATTATTACCGTTAGTACTCACTTTCATTAGATACATACGTACATACTTTCATACAAACTGATACATACGTTTACGGTCACAAATAGCAACTTTCCTACATACGTACCTACATACATACTTACGTACCTACGTACCTACGTACGTGCATACCTAAATACACCCATTCCTACCTACATACATACATACCTACATTCATAAATACATACATACATACATACATACTTATTACATGCCTTCGCACAAACCTACATACGCGCATACCTTCGTACATACTCACTTTCATTACATACGTTCTACCTACTTACACACCTACATACATACATTTAAACGCATAAGACATACATACGTATATACCTTTCTTACATCTTTACATACATGCATACACTCGTACATATCTTTATACATACATAAACACACACCCGCATACATACATACATTCCTACGCCTTCACATATATACTTACTATCACACGTATCTTCATATATACATAAATACGCATCTACATACACGCACAACATCTTGCATACCTCTTACATACTAATACGTTAATTACATGAGATTTAAACTTTGATTTATAGCCCATGTTCATCTAAGGATCAATCAAAATCATGATTAGAAAGTCCGCCGTAGTCCACGGATAACAAACCAAAGCCTACGATACATAAATCAACTTAAATCTAAAATTTCAGACTTTTGGACTTGGGGAGGTCGTCGGCGACGGCCCTAGGGCCCGTCGGCGACAGCCCGTAGTTTTTCCCGTCGGCCAAAACCCCGTAGACAGGAAAATAAGGCGTCTGAGAAAACTGACTTTCCCATGCCCGTCGGCGACGGCCTCCTTGCCCGTCGGCGACGGCCTCTCTAAAATGCATTTTCCTGCAGTTCCGTTTTGACGTCCGAACGCACTAAAACGCGCATAACTTTCGAACCGTTTACCCGTTTAACCTCCCGTTTCTTCCTACATGCTTGTAAATTCACATTCTATCATATAAACTTAAAATCCCACATCCAGATTAAGGAAATTCTTATCTTACGCTCTATCGGCTTATTATCATTTCCTATTTATTTGACCCGTTATGGGTATTCGCGCATTAATTGGTCTAAGACTAGCAAGACCATACTTCCCACCTCCATACTTGTCCAAAACATTACTCTAATCGTATAGCTTGTTTCTAAACCACTTACTAAGATCGTTTGCCCAAAATACCCATCAAGGGCATTTTGGTCAACTTTAAATCCCATCCTTCACGACGTAAGACTACGACACATAATTGACCTCAACCATCATGTTTAGTTAATTAAAACACCATATAACTTAATCAAACATAAGAAGTGATTATAGGAATCACTTACCTCATGCGTCCATGTTTATACTCGTTTCCTCGCCACTTCTTGACCCGTTAGCCTTCCGTGCTTGATTCCGTCTCGACATGATTCCTATACTTCCATGTCATCGAAATCACATTCTTATTAGCATACATAATTGTACATGTTAACGATCATAACGATCGCATAATTCCCATTTGACTTTCATTAGTTACTTCTAACAAGCATAATACATGTGACCAAATTCATATCATTTCAAACTCATGTAAACCATCATGTCATCGAATTAACCACACATTCGTCAAACACGCTCCATATAACTTACCTTAATCTTACAATTATGACAACACGTCTAACCATCCTTCTTATACACGGTTGACTTTTAGAAGTCAACGGTTCATTTAGTTTAACTTTCGACTCATCATTATATACCCGTAACATCATAATAGCCTATACGGACAACACTATATACATATCATCTTCTACTTACATACAATTTCATCTATTAAGCTCACCTAGGCATTTCATCAAACGCTTGGTGTGCGTACCACTATGTTAGCACAATGTACAACTAATTTATGCATAATCTTCTAACCTTATACATAATTCATCAAATTCCACTTCCTAATCAACACGAATCATTCATGCATAAACATCAAACATACTAGTATTACATTTCTTTTAATTCTTCTAACAGGAACCCATCATGCAAATCAAAATACATCAATATTAAGCAAAATTGGACATGGATGATTCACCCATGTCATCATCTTCATCATAACAAATGGGTTTCATCCAAAAACATCAAATTAACCTAAATCATGCATAACCCATGTCCAATATGATGATTCTAACACACACCCATTCTCAATTTCATACAAATTCGCGATTTACATCAAAACCCACTTCGTGAAAGATCACCAATCTAACTTCTAAGACATACCTTACGATCCCCTTGTGATGGTGATCATTATTCCATGTTTAATTGCGAATTTGAGCCTTGAATCATCCCTTGATTTGAAGCTTTTGAAGAATTAGGGCTTGGCTCCTATGGAGCCCCTTTCTGATCGTTCCAGAACACACACGAGATGTGTGTGTTTGTGTGTGTTTTTATTAATTTAAAACATAGCTTTCCCCTTGTCCATCTTTGGTCCCTCAAGTTTATACCTTTGCTTGTTTTGCTAAACATTTGACTAGGTATAATATCCTAGTTATTACATTCTATTTTATTAGACATTGGGTCTTACTAACAATTTTAATAATTCGAGTTTTGGGGCGTTACAAGTCTACCCCCCTTAAAATGAGGTTTCATCCCCGAAACCTTCCTTATTTGAATCAAACCAATTCTACTCTTACCCCTTTCAAGTTGTTCATTCACAATACTTATGTAAGACTCTATTCCAGAGCTCTTATTAGTGTCCTTCATTTCATATTGCTAGTTTCAAGCACATATCATCCCTAGCATTTCATTTATTGAACTTAATCCAAAAGTATACAATCCTTACTCGTATTGATTTTAAGTTTACGGCTTGTCTCCAGCTTCCTATTTAAGCATATTACCTTCATATATCGAAATAAATCGATTTATTTCATTCTACTCATACATCATGTACAAGCTTTCATTTATTCGCTTTGAGACCTCCTTAGCATCCCATTACTAATGTTACTTCTAATTATCTTAATGTTTATACGAGAGGTCAACATATCATCATAGGCATACTATAATCATTTATTTATATCAATACTTACTCATAATCACAAGCTAAACATCTTACTAACCTTGACTTCGTCGTGTATGCCAACGGTTTGTGGCCCGAGTCGGCCCGTTTCTTCATGGGTTCATGTAATACTTTCATCGATTGCTTCCATTGATTTGTTGAGCACCCGCCTATGCGCATCCTTTCAATAATGCCTTGTTCAAATGAACATGGCCAACAAGCCCAACATCAAAATTAGCACTTTCCATCGATACTCGTCATTATTACTTTTTCTCCATACTTATTTTATTTGGGGTTTTAAATGCTCCTAATTCTTTTATTCTTAAAATTATTTCATTAACCTTTTCGCAAAACTTCCCCTTCCCGGCCATACTTAAGTTATCGTTCGGTTTGTATCCCGTCATTCATTCCGACTCACATGAGTCAATTAACAACGTGTCTAGTATGTGGCTTAATCAAAATTTTCTTTTCTTGACTCAAATTTTAAGTTCGCATATCATTTATGGTCATTCTTTCGTCCTTAAATCCGTCTCGCGGATTCATACTTATCATTTGTACTCTTAATTGCGTTTATGTTTGAATCCGTCTCGCGGATTCAAATATTGCATTCATACATTTCATTCCTTGAATCCGTCTTGCGGATTCAAGCATTGCATTCACATCTTTCATTCTTTGAGTCCGTCTCGCGGATTCAAGCATTGCATTCATACATTTCATTCCTTGAATCCGTCTTGCGGATTCAAGCATTGCATTCACATCTTTCATTCTTTGAGTCCGTCTCGCGGATTCAAGCATTGCATTCATACATTTCATTCCTTGAATCCGTCTTGCGGATTCAAGCATTGCATTCACATCTTTCATTCTTTGAGTCCGTCTCGCGGATTCAAGCATTGCATTCATACATTTCATTCCTTGAATCCGTCTTGCGGATTCAAGCATTGCATTCACATCTTTCATTATTTGAGTCTGTCTCGCGGATTCAAGCATTGCTTTCATACATTGTTGATCCGTACCGTCTTACAGATTCAACATTCTTCATTCTTATCATTCACACTTTTCATTCCTACATAGTACTCTCAATTTCCCGAGAGTCTTACTACCCACTTCACCCGCACGCCCACCTGCTACCCAATTCTAACGGACATACCTGCGATAAGTACCACTGTCTCACGAATGTCATATGCTTCTTGCATACTGGCCAGGTGCGCAATTCACATACTAATTTCGTGCTTTCAGGTAATCATCGCCTTATGTCTGCAGTAGTGGGTCTCAGTTCGTGCTACATTTTTACAATCTTATCAAGACAATATCGCTGTCTTCCATTTAGTACTTACCCTCCCAAGGAGATTTCTTCCTTTTTCTTTTAACACCAGTACCATACATACTAACATTGTGTACCTGAGGTCCGTCTGTCCGTTCGCATCCTTGCCTGCCTCAGCATTCATCCTAGACTGCATTCAAGGGTCATCTTCTTCAAACACTTATACTTACCTTGCACATAACATACCGTCAGTTTCTTTATATGTATACATAATTACATACTTACATTCGCTTCTACCTTCGGATCTTGATCGAGTCTTAGATTGTACGGGTTCCTTATCATAAGAGCACACAAGTTTGAGTTCAAGTACTTACTTTCTTGTACTTGATTCTCTCAAACCAGGGCTCTGATACCAACTTGTAAGACCCTAATTCGTATTTGACAAAAAGTCGCAGCGGAAACACGTACTATAAAATTTCTTTCATTATAAATACCTCAACTTATTTAAAATTTAACTTTAACACAGCTCTTTCTCATAAATCCGTCATCCTCTTATGTACTAGTTAAAAACATAGCTTATGTTTACTACATTATGTACATCAACGTTTTCCGTGCAATCTCTCTAGTGACTCGATCTTCGATCTCCAATCCTTGGATATCCTCATGACTTGTACTACCTGCGCTCACCACATAAAATTCACAACATTAGTACGCATTATAAACATACAAGGTTTGTTCACGTTTACTTCTCGTTTCGTTAACTCTTTACATCCCAGCTTTCCCATCCTGATGATACGATCCGTAGTGAGACTTCTTTGGTATTCCTGCGTTACACTTCATTCACCAAGCACGCTATTATTACCGTTAGTACTCACTTTCATTAGATGCATACGTACATACTTTCATACAAACTGATACATACGTTTACGGTCACAAATAGCAACTTTCCTACATACGTACCTACATACATACTACGTACGTGCATACCTAAATACACCCATTCCTACCTACATACATACATACCTACATTCATAAATACATACATACATACATACATACTTATTACATGCCTTCGCACAAACCTACATACGTGCATACCTTCGTACATACTCACTTTCATTACATACGTTCTACCTACTTACACACCTACATACATACATTTAAACCTATAAGACATACATACGTATATACCTTTCTTACATCTTTACATACATGCATACACTCGTACATATCTTTATACATACATAAACACACACCCGCATACATACATACATTCCTACGCCTTCACATATATACTTACTATCACACGTATCTTCATATATACATAAATACGCATCTACATACACGCACAACATCTTGCATACCTCTTACATACTAATACGTTAATTACATGAGATTTAAACTTTGATTTATTGCCCATGTTCATCTAAGGATCAATCAAAATCATGATTAGAAAGTCCGCCGTAGTCCACGGATAACAAACCGAAGCCTACGATACATAAATCAACTTAAATCACAAATTTCAGACTTTTGGACTTGGGGAGGTCGTCGGCGACGGCCCGTAGTTTTTCCCGTCGGCCAAAACCCCGTAGACAGGAAAATAAGGCGTCTGAGAAAACTGACTTTCCCATGCCCGTCGGCGACGGCCTCTCTAAAATGCATTTTCCTGCAGTTCCGTTTTGACGTCCGAACGCACTAAAACGCGCATAACTTTCGAACCGTTTACCCGTTTAACCTCCCGTTTCTTCCTACATGCTTGTAAATTCACATTCTATCATATAAACTTAAAATCCCACATCCAGATTAAGGAAATTCTTATCTTACGCTCTATCGGCTTATTATCATTTCCTATTTATTTGACCCGTTATGGGTATTCGCGCATTAATTGGTCTAAGACTAGCAAGACCATACTTCCCACCTCCATACTTGTCCAAAACATTACTCTAATCGTATAGCTTGTTTCTAAACCACTTACTAAGATCGTTTGCCCAAAATACCCATCAAGGGCATTTTGGTCAACTTTAAATCCCATCCTTCACGACGTAAGACTACGACACATAATTGACCTCAACCATCATGTTTAGTTAATTAAAACACCATATAACTTAATCGAACATAAGAAGTGATTATAGGAATCACTTACCTCATGCGTCCATGTTTATACTCGTTTCCTCGCCACTTCTTGACCCGTTAGCCTTCCGTGCTTGATTCCGTCTCGACATGATTCCTATACTTCCATGTCATCGAAATCACATTCTTATTAGCATACATAATTGTACATGTTAACGATCATAACGATCGCATAATTCCCATTTGACTTTCATTAGTTACTTCTAACAAGCATAATACATGTGACCAAATTCATATCATTTCAAACTCATGTAAACCATCATGTCATCGAATTAACCACACATTCGTCAAACACGCTCCATATAACTTACCTTAATCTTACAATTATGACAACACGTCTAACCATCCTTCTTATACACGGTTGACTTTTAGAAGTCAACGGTTCATTTAGTTTAACTTTCGACTCATCATTATATACCCGTAACATCATAATAGCCTATACGGACAACACTATATACATATCATCTTCTACTTACATACAATTTCATCTATTAAGCTCACCTAGGCATTTCATCAAACGCTTGGTGTGCGTACCACTATGTTAGCACAATGTACAACTAATTTATGCATAATCTTCTAACCTTATACATAATTCATCAAATTCCACTTCCTAATCAACACGAATCATTCATGCATAAACATCAAACATACTAGTATTACATTTCTTTTAATTCTTCTAACAGGAACCCATCATGCAAATCAAAATACATCAATATTAAGCAAAATTGGACATGGATGATTCACCCATGTCATCATCTTCATCATAACAAATGGGTTTCATCCAAAAACATCAAATTAACCTAAATCATGCATAACCCATGTCCAATATGATGATTCTAACACACACCCATTCTCAATTTCATACAAATTCGTGATTTACATCAAAACCCACTTCGTGAAAGATCACCAATCTAACTTCTAAGACATACCTTACGATCCCCTTGTGATGGTGATCATTATTCCATGTTTAATTGCGAATTTGAGCCTTGAATCATCCCTTGATTTGAAGCTTTTGAAGAATTAGGGCTTGGCTCCTATGGAGCCCCTTTCTGATCGTTCCAGAACACACACGAGATGTGTGTGTTTGTGTGTGTTTTTATTAATTTAAAACATAGCTTTCCCCTTGTCCATCTTTGGTCCCTCAAGTTTATACCTTTGCTTGTTTTGCTAAACATTTGACTAGGTATAATATCCTAGTTATTACATTCTATTTTATTAGACATGGGGTCTTACTAACAATTTTAATAATTCGAGTTTTGGGGCGTTACAAAAAGTAGTCAAGTAATGTATATCAAATGTTATGTATGGTAAGTAAAATAAGACTACTTAAACCATAAGTAAAAATGTACAAAACAAAGTATTTTGAATATATCAAAAAGTTATGTTTTGCAAAGTAATGCATGTTACATTGATACAAACATTTATGTGGTAAGTTAATGCATACATTCAAGCCTTGAGATAGTCGGATAACCCTTTCAGTCAAGGTTATCAAAAGAAATGTTTTCGGATTCAGTCATTCCTTACATCCAAACAAACCCGGGATGTCAGGAATGGGATTTGTCAAGTCCTATGGTACCACTACTTACTACCGAGCGGCGTAGCAAATGTTAATGAACGTAATAAAGACCCGTTTGTGCAAACCAAATGTCATAGCAGTTGTATACATGTCATATGAAAACAATGTACTAAGTATGCTAAGTTAACATACAAAGCAGAAAAGTCATGTAAATCAATGTGCTAGCATGCTATCAGTCAACATACATAGCAGAAATGTAATGAAAAACGATGTACTAAGTATGCACACAATGGACATACATAGCATGAAATGTATTGAAATCATGTACTATAATGTACTAACAAACATAGCCGGTATATGATGTGAAAACAGGAAAGCATAAAAGTAACAAGTAGGCACATGTGTTTCACCCCAAAATGTTTGGAAAACGGTAAAAGAGGGGTCTATGTACTCACTTGTGATTACTCAGTAGTCCTGGAGTGATAATTAAACAATGATAGTGATCACGGAATCAAACGGCACCTAATATAGGTAACTATGTTAATAAACCGGACCTAAATCGGAAGATCGGATAGAATGAGGGTTCGTAAACCAAACGAGTATGGAAACTCGTGTAATATGGTTTAACAAAGCCTACATACTAATTGAAACCTATCATAAGTGCTTCCGACCCATTATGACCCGTTTAGGTAGCTTATGCTACTTTAACGCGTCGTTCGCGTGAAACGCGTTCGGACCGCCTAACTAGCCCTATGACAAGTGTTATATGCCTAAACATGTTACATAATCAGTTATGTGACAAAAGTTTAGGTTACATATGCTTAATTACCAATTATACATGAAAAGGGTATTCTGGTAATTTACCTAAGGCATATAAACTACCTATCATACAACTACTTAAACGTCGTGACCATAAGGTATAACCTCGGAAGGTTATTCCCTACCTACTATGGTCACCTAATGTATTTGGTCGGATTCTAATGATCGACCAAATGGGTCGGGTTCGAAGGTATAGGCGATTTATCAGATCGCCTACCCTACGACCCTAGACAACGTGGTAATCAGTGGGCATAGTCCCAAGGGACTATAACCAACGTGATTACACTCACGTTGCGAAGTTCAAACGAACTTCGCATTGACCATAATTGGTCAATGCAGAAAGTCAAACATTCAGACTCTAAAAGACTCGAAAAGCAATAAAAGAACGAAAGAATACTTACGAAGGGTCCCCGAATGCTAATTTCGATTCAAAAATCTCAGGTATGAAACAATTGTTTCAACTTAGAGTTTCTCAAATCAAAATTCTTGTAAGTTTTGCAAAGGGGTGATGGGGTATTTATAGTTTTCGGGTAACCGTTAAGATCATTTCATGTAAACCGTGCTTTAATCGCATCCGTACAAGTGTCCGGACCTTATGGTAGCTAGAAATTGATCCTTATCAGCTGACTAGACAATTGAGGATGTGTGGATGAGAAACAAACAGCTGCAATCTGATGTTAAATGCATGTAATCTGGTCAGGAAGTCGGACGCGGCCCGCTTCAGGATCACACAAGTCTCAGGCGGGCCGCCTGGCCTTGTCTGATCAGCCACAAGTTTCAGAAATTACAGTTTCAGTCCCTGCACGTGTTTAAGGCCATTTCCGACACTTCTAAGGCCCGTAAAGCCAACTTTAAGGACCTAAAATGATGCCTAAACATTGTGGACATGAAACATGTTAAAAAATATGTCGGATGATGGTTCGTTTGGTCGTACGAACGCGATGTTCGCTTAATTACGACGGAATGCACATAAGCGCGAAAAACGATCCAAATGACGCAACGAATGGATTTTTCTTAAGCCAAACACTAAAGCATAATATAGTCATGCTTACATAAATTTTTGGATGTCCGGATGTATTCAGAACGTAAGTTATGCGCGAAAGTGCAAACTTGTGCACTTTTTGACACTTTTAGTCCCTGAATGTCCCAAAAGTTTATTTTAGCATACCGAACCCCTCAAAGCCTATTTTCTAAGCTATGTAAAGGATATTTATGGTATGTTTAACTTATGGTCATGTTCCGGAATGTTCGTTACAGTTCAAATTGGCATACTTTCGCAGTTTGTCAAGTTTAGTCCCTGTAAGCGAACTAACTTGCTTTTGCCATACCAAAGCCTTCAAAACTTATTTCTAAGTTATGTAAAGGTTATTTAAGGTATGTTGAGTATATATTGATGTTCTGGAGTATTTGTCGCATTAAACTGGTTATGTTTACGCATCAGTTTGCGTATAATTCTCCAGAAAGCGATATAGAGTTTGAAATTACACAAAAGTCAAAACATGAAAAATGTAAAACACAACCAAACAAACATTGGGATCAAATAACATTGTTTTATTGATAACAGAACTGTTCACAAAGATTACAAGCACAGATGTTACATCAATCTCAACCATACACTTGCACCCACTGAATTAGAAAACCATGGGAGCCCCAAAAAGAGCCCATAGAATGTCCAAAACTTGGTGCAAATAACAAAAACCCAGCTGCTGAAACCAGCAGCTTGTTTTGCTGATCTGCATGTTCGGACGCGGCCCGCGTAAAAGCCAAGGCTTGGCTTACGCGACCGGCCTAGAACTGTTTGGCAGTTTTGGCAGATTTGGTCCCTGTATGTAATTAAGCCCATTTTCGATACTTTTAAGGCACGTTAAGCCATTTTCAAAGCTCTACAAAGATGCCTAAACATAGTGGACATGAAACATGTCAAAAATATGCCGGATGTCGGTTCGTTTGGTCGTACGGGCGCGTTATTCGCTTAATTACGACGGAAGTCGTAACGAACGCAAAAATGATCCAAATTAAGCGACGAATGGAAATTTATCATGCCAATCACTAAAATAAAGTATTTTAATGATTACATAAATTTTTGGAAGTCCGGATATATTCAGAACGTAAGTTATGCGCGAAAATGCAAACTTATGCACTTTTTGACGCTTTTAGTCCCTATTGATCAAGAAAGTTTATTTTTGCGCACCAAACACCTCAAAGCCTATTTCTAAATCATGTGAAGGATATTAAGGGCATATTTAACTTATGATCAAGTTCCGGAATGTGCAATACTATGTGAATCAGCAGACTTTCGCAGTTTGACGCAAATAGTCCCTGAGTGTGAATAAACTTGTTTTTGACACACCAAAGCCTTCAAAACTTATTTATAAGTTATCTAAAAGTTATTTAAGGTATGTTAAGCCTATGTCACTGTTCCGGAGTGTTTTCCGCATTAAACTGATTACGTTTACGCATCAGTTCGCGTTTAACTTTCCAGAAGGCGATTTAAGGCTTGAAAATGAACTAGAATCAAAATGTGAAATTGTAAAACCAAAATAAACAAATTTTTTTGAGACCAAAACACATTGTTTCTTTGATAAATGATAGTGTCCTATATTGTGTGTGTTTACGGAGCACAAGTGTCACAGTCTCCCCTACTTCAGGAAATTTCATCCCGAAATTTATTCGAAGGAGACCGTAGAGTGGAATTGAAACAACTAATGGATAAGCAGATTGCTAGATCCCAAAGATGCGGAGCATCATTTGGAAATTTCAGGTAATTCAAAATGTGATTTGGGGTATCCAAAGTATCTCAAGGTATTCAATCCTTTTGAAACTTGTGATAGTCGACTAGTGTTCAAAAATCATTTAAGTATGGCACTATGTTATACTAAGCTCCTAGTGTAATTCCGAGCAAACAAAGGGGGTGTACATTCAAGCCCTTCACGTACACGGTTTCTAACGTCCCACTAGGTACATCCAATGCACCATGAGCATCTCATGCATAGGAGACGGGTCCACATACCTATGGCATCAAGATCGTCACCTTTAACACCATAATATACTCCCGGTCAGCTCGATTTGAGTTAATGAATGTACTTGCTGTAGTCCATTGAAAACAACCACACAACTAACACTTAAACACATAATCACATAACGGTCCAAGATAACATAAAATCACCAAATGATTTCAGCAACATTCTGAAGAATAACACAATAAGAACACTTATATATAGGAAGTACCATCGGCGTATCCACCATGTTCTTATCGCATCATACTCCTCCCGTTACCTTAATCATTCTAGATTTTATGTCACCATACTTAACAAGGCTTACTATGATTCTCATGCATCGAAACTCATAATTAAGTGTGCACCCATAATTACTCGCTTCGTCACATGGTCCACATAGCTCCTCTTGTTAAGCAAGGGTAAACAAATAATAAGGTCAAACTATCGTCTAAATCAAATAAAAATTGTCACAACATAACATCTATCAAATTGAATTGTATTTCATACTAGCAATGATAACACTACTTATTTTTCCTACGACAAATTTAGTAGTATGTATTTTATTCTAGTACAAATATATATGTTTCATATTAACCAAACAGGTAGAATGCAACATATACTAATCATACATTATCATCATAATGTAAGCATATCGAGGAAAATTATTTTCAAATCATGCGCTAGGTATGCTAAGTGAACATACAAGGTTGAAATGTAAAACAATGTACTAGGTATGCACTAAATGGACATACTGTGACAACTGTGTTCTGTAATCGTTGTATAATGTAAAACAATGTTAATTATCAATAAAACAATGTGTTTTGGTGTTATTATATGGGTTTTGATGTTATTATGTGTGTAATTGTGTTTGATGATTTTACGATTTGATTCGATTCCGATTTCAAGCTTTAAATCGCTTTCTGGAAGGTTATACGCAAACTGGTGCGTAAATGCAGTCAGATTAACACGAAAAACACTCCGGAATAGTGACATAGGCTTAACATACCTTAAATAACCTCCACATAACTTAGAAATAAGTTTTGGATGGTTTGGTGTGTTGAAATCAAGTCTGTTCGATCGCAGGGACTAATTGTGTCAAACTACGAAACTATACCAATTTGTATAGTAACGAACATTCCGGAACTTGATCATAAGTTAAACATACCCTAAATATCCTTTACATAGCTTAGAAATAGGCTTTAAGGGGTTCGGTATGCTAAAATAAACTTTATTGATCAATAGGGACTAAAAGCATCAAAAAGTGCATAAGTTTGCATTTTCGCGCATATCTTACGTTCTGAATATATCCGGACATCCAAAAATTTATGTAATCATTAAAATATTTTATTTTAGTGATTGGCTTGATAAAATTCCATTCGTCGCTTAATTTGGATCGTTTTTGCGTTCGTTACGACTTCCGTCGTAATTAACCGAACAACGCAACCGTACGACCAAACGAGCCAACATCCGAGATATTTTTGAGCATGTTTTGAGTTCTCTATACTTCAACTTCATTTTAGAGCCTTGAAATGAGGTTAACGGGGCTTAAACGTGTCAAAAATGAGCCAAATTGCAAGTTTCTCTAGTGCAGGGACCAAATTGCAAATTCTGGAAAGTTGCCCAGGCGGGCCGCGTAAGACTTGTCTGTCTGTTACGCGGGCCATGCCAGAACGCCCAGATCAGCAAACTGATTTCTGAAACAGCACCTGGTATTCAGGCCTTTTGGACATGGTTTCTTGCATTCTATGGGCAAATTTTGATAGTTTTTAAGTACCCCTAGTATTACAAAACCGTGTGCCCACTTGTACGGTCCAGATTGAGGCACGATTCCCGATAAACGATCCTAACGGTTCTAGTTTTCCTATAAATAGCAACCCCCACTTCACTCTCAAACCACATTTGATCTGATTTTCATTCTCTAAGTTGAAGTCTTGCACTTCATACCTGAGAATAAATTGGATCAAACCTTCTTGGACCCTTTGTAAGTTCTCCTTCGTTCTTTTATGCGTTTTTAGCTTAAAAGTCAAACTGCGTTTGACTTTCTGCATTAACCAGTTTATGGTCAATGCGAAGTTCGTTTGAACTTCATAACGTGAGCGTAATCACGATGGTTATAGTCCCTAGTGACTATACCTACTGATTACCACGTTATCTAGGTTTAGTGACGAGTCGTAGTTTAGGCCAAAATGCGTATTCTTGCGTATTTTGTAACCAAACTACTTTTAGGTATCAAAACCGTTTGTTTTGATACCAAACCTGTTTTCTAAATTCGTTAAACATGTTTTAACATGTTTAACTCGTCACTTTTTAGATTAGTGCTTGTGTAGAGTCGTAAGTCAAGCGGACTAAACACCCGCTTAGACTTTCGAACTCGACCCGTTTGGTCGATCATTAGGATCTGACCAAACATGTTTAGTGACCATAGTTGCATAGGGAATAACCTTCCGAGGTTATACCTTATGGTCACTTAGGTTCAATTAGTTGTATGATAGGTAGTTTATATGCCTTAGGTAAATGACCAAAATGCCCTTTTCATGCATAATTGGTAATTAAGCATATGTAACATAAACTTTTCTCACTTAATTGATTATGCAACATGTTTAGGCATATAATACTTGTCATAGGACTAGTTAGACGTCTCGAACGCGCATTTGCGCGCACGACGCGTTAAAGTAGCGTAAGCTACCTTAATGGGTCGTAACGGGTCGAAAGTACTTACTGTTGGGAATCATGGTATCAGAATAATAGCGGAAGCGTATAATTTACCAAAAGCCGATTATATAAATTTGATTTATTAATCCGATTAATAAATATTCCCAATCAGGATCAAGGTTATACGCGTATAAACAAATAAACGGAATAAACAACCATAGAGGGTTTTAGTAATCAACCTTTGACGACTACACCGGAATTGTAACACGCGGGTTACAACGAATCCTCGCTAGTAGGAAGTTCACAACCGAGCACAAGATACCCCCGAGTAGAACCGGCCAAGAAGAAGGCGGTTATTATAAAAGGTGTCTAATGAGTTTCCACCTTAAACATCCTTTTATTATAAAAGGTGTCTCTTGGGATTCCACCTTAAACATCCTTTTATTATAAAAGGTGTCTCTTGGGTTTCCACTATTATTATTTCATAAATAATAATCTACCTACTCGTGAACATATACGATTCGTGTACCAACGTGTAACTCTTCGGATCGTACCGAGTTAGTTACGTTGGCTTTAATTAAGGTCGGACATACATATATCCAACAATCTCCCACTTGGACGATTTTAATTAAATGAGTCAACGTGTGCAGAGTTGGACGCCTAGCTGCATCGCACTGCTCTTAACACGGCATGACACTTTACAGTCGTCAACTAGTTCTTTGCGTTCAAGTAACACTTTACTTAACCAAATACTATAGCCCTGATAATTCTATCAATAAGTCCCTTCTGTATAGAACATTCGTTGATCATAAGACATGGATCATTCATTCTTATATAGTGATCAACCATTCTCTATTCTCGTCTTTAATTCAAAGTGGTCTAACGAACTACTCTTAGTCCGAGCGTGGCCACGCGTTTATTCCAGTTTGAGTTAACGAGGGCGCCAGAATGTCTAAACTTCTAATCCCATAGAAGTACAGAATTCCATCAGCACCATACAACTCCCACTTAACCTTGGATTCCTCCCAACGCTACCCGGATTACTACCCATATTTCAGGACAGTGTTAGATAACATCAAAGATTGTCCTTGATCAATGTAGTTTAATATGTGCCTAAAGAAAAAGGACAGATTAAACATATCAATATCAAAACATCTCATGACTTAGATCCATGGAGATCGTTTTGAAGCGAGTCACATCCAATATCATTCCTTAGTGATATCTGTGAATTTTGATTCTCAAACTCTCGAGTTATTCATCTCATGAATACAATCATCTCAATTCACAATAGTCTTACATTCAAGTTCATTCCCATGTAATTTGATCGACTATGGATATTTTAGAATACGCTTATTCAAGGATATAAACATACAAATAACGAACACAGTTACAAAATAATTTAACTTGCATTTAAGCAATAAATCAAATAACTATTTCAATGTAACTGTTGTAGTTCAAAATTAAAACACCAATACTAACTACAGATCATGCCCACTGTCTAGCAAATCTAAGCCCTATTTTTCCAGCATGCTCCTCATGTTTAGCTTGAGGTAGAGGCTTAGTAAAGGGGTCAGCCAGATTTAGATCTGTATGAACTTTGCTTATTACGATGTCTCCACGCTCTATTATCTCTCTAATATAGTGGAATTTTCTGAGTATATGCCTTGTGGTTTGATGCGACCTTGGTTCCTTTGCAAGAGCAATGGCACCAGTATTGTCACACAGCATCTCGATTGGTTTCTTTATGCTAGGCACAACGTCGAGATCAGTAATGAACTTCTTCATCCAGGCAGCCTCCTTAGCAGCATCCGATGCAGCATTGTATTCTGATTCACAGGTGGATTGAGCAACCACACTTTGCTTCGAGCTCTTCCAAGTAACAGCCCCACCATTCAGAATGAAAACGTATCCAGTCTGTGATCTTGAATCGTCACGATCAGTCTGGAAACTTGCATCAGTATAACACTTAACTGATAGCTCCTCATCCAGTCCTCCATATATTAAGAACATGTCCTTAGTCCTTCTTAAGTACTTAAGAATGTTCTTCACTGCAGCCCAGTGGCTCTCTCCTAGATTCTGTTGATATCTACTCGTCATGCTAAGAGCATACGAGACATCAGGTCTGGTACATAACACGGCGTACATGATGGAACTGATAGAAGAAGCATATGGAACTCTTTCCATTTTCTTCTTTTCCTCTTCGGTCTTAGCACACTGCTCGACATTAAGAATGGTTCCATATGCCATGGGCAAGAGCCCCCTTTTTGAGTCTTGCATTGAGAAGCGTCGTATGACCTTATCAATATATGTACTTTGACTTAAACCTAATAACCGCTTTGATCTATCTCTATGAATCTTTATTCCTAGAATATAAGCGGCTTCACCAAGATCTTTCATTGCGAAACATTTTCCCAACCAAGCCTTAACATCTTTTAGCATAGGGATATTGTTTCCAATGATTAGTATGTCATCTACATACAGAATTAGAAAAGTGATATAGCTCCTACTAGATTTCTTGTAAACACACGGTTCATCTTCGTTTTTAATGAAGCCAAACTCTTTAATTTTCTGATCAAAACGAAGATTCCAGCTGCGAGATGCTTGCTTCAATCCATAGATGGATTTATTTAGCTTGCACACCTTATTAGGATTATTTGGATCGACAAAACCTTCAAGTTGAACCATATAGACATCTTCAAGTAAGTGTCCATTAAGGAACGCGGTCTTGACATCCATTTGCCATATCTCATAGTCATAATATGCAGCAATGGCAAGTAGAATTCTAATAGACTTAAGCATGGCTACTGGCGAAAAAGTTTCCTCATAATCAATTCCTTGAGTCTGAGTGAACCCTTTTGCTACAAGCCTTGCTTTGTAGGTTTGCACATTTCCATCCATGTTGGTCTTCTTCTTGAAGATCCATTTGTTTCCTACAGTCCGACCTTCGGTAGGAAGATCAACCAAATCCCAGACTTGGTTATCATACATGGATAGCATCTCTGCATTCATGGCTTCTTGCCATTTCTTGGATTCTGAATCCAACATCGCAGCTTTGTAAGTAGCAGGTTCAGCTTCATCAATCATGAAGATATCTTCATACCTTTCAGGGGCAGAACGATCCCTAATACTTCTTCGAACACTTGGTGTTTCTGTTGTTTCTTGAGTCCTCTCAGGCTCAACTTCAACAACTAGATCAGTTACTTCTGGTTCTGTCTGAACAAATGGTTCAATCACTTGTGATTCTCAAATTTCTTCAAGATCCACATGGTTTTCTCCAATCCCTCGTGCCAGAAGCTCTTCCTCCAAGAAAGTGCCTCTGCGTTTAGTGAAAATCTTATTTTCAGTGGGATGGTAGAAAAGGTAACCGATCCTTTTAGCGTATCCTACGAAAACCACTTTTTCGCCTCTGGGATCTAGTTTATCCGAAGATTCTAGAGTGACATAAGCGTTACATCCCAGACCTTGAGATAGGATACTTTTGGTTTCTTTCCATGCCATATCTCATAAGGCGTTTTGTCAACCTTCTTCGTTGGAGCTATATTCACAAGTTTTGCGGCAGTTTCTAGAGTATAACTCCAAAAGGAGCGTGGGAGGGTTGTTCGACACATCATTGATCGAACCATATCTAATAGAGTTCGATTTCTCCGTTCAGACACACCATTATGTTGTGGCGTTCCAGGTGGAGTGAGCTGTGAAACTATTCCACAATCCTTTAGATGGTCGATGAACTCCTGACTAAGATATTTACCGCCTCGATCTAATCGAAGCATCTTAATAGTTCTATTTAGCTGATTCTCTACTTCGTTTTGGTACTCCTTGAACTTTTCAAATGTCTCATGTTTATGCTTCATAAGATAAACATAACCATATCTACTGAAATCATCAGTAAATGTAACAAAGTATCTTTCTCCATGTCTTGACATTGTTCTGAATGGACCACATACATCTGTATGTACAAGTCCCAACAGATCATTAGCTCTTTCTCCAACATTTGAAAAAGGTGCTTTTGTTAACTTTCCACTTAAGCATGATTCGCATTTGCCAAACGTTTCCGAACCCTTAGAATCTAATATTCCTACGGTTTTAAGCTGTTTAACACGGTTCTCGCTTATGTGACCAAGTCTACAATGCCACATATACGTATCGTTAAAGTCCAACTTGTTACGTTTATGGGAGATGTTGCATAATATGTTATTGTTTTGGATTTCTATCTCATAGATTCCATTGTTTGGTTTTGCATCAAAGTAAAATACATCATTAAAATAAGCAGAAATAAATTCATCATTAAAACGATAATTGAAACCTTGTCCATGCAAAGCAGAAACCGAAACAATATTTCTAGTAACACTAGGAATAAAATAAACATTGTTCAAAACAAGTTCTAAACTAGAAGGAAGTAAAAGAACATATTCTCCAATCGCCTTCACATCAACTCTTTGTCCATTGCCAACATGGACCTCCAAGTCGCCTTGTTTCAGCTACTTAATCTTTCTTAGTCCCTGCAAAGCATTACAAATGTGAAAACCACATCTTGTGTCAAACACCCATGTTTTGCCAGAAAAAGAAAAGATTTCAATAACATATATACCTGAGGACTCTCCTCCTGAAGCCTTGGCTTGCTTCAGTTCAGCTAAATACTTAGCACAGTTCCTCTTCCAGTGCCCAATTTCATTACAATGAAAACACTTGGCATCCTTTTGAGGCTTCTTGTTTGCAACTAATTTTCCTTTGCCCTTCCCTTTGCCCTGATTGCCCCTTTTCTTGGTGTTAGGTTTCTTAACATGACCCTCCTTGATCATCAGCACTGGTGCAGTCTTGCTGGGTATATTCACCTCAGCAGTTTTGAGCATCTGATGCAGCTCTGCAAGTGTCTTCTCCATCCCATTCATATTGTAGTTCATAGTGAACTGATCATATGACTTAGGCAATGAGTTGAGGATGATATCCCCAGCTAATTCATCACTCAAGGGGGATTCCAGACGAGCCAAATGATCAACATATGCCTTCATTTTTAGCACATGAGCGCTAACTGATGTTCCCTCTTGCATACGAGTGGTTATGAGTGATCTCATCACATCAAACCTCTCACGACGAGCCTTCTGTTAGAACATTTCAACCAGGTACTCATTCATCTCATATGCCATCTTGTCATCCTTGGTCCTTTGAAGTTCAGGAATCATGGATGCTAACATTAAACATGAGACTTTCATAGAGTCATCAAAGTGCTTTGCATAGTTTCTATATGCAACAGTTTGCTGATTGATGGGTTCATCAGGGACTGGCGTTTCAAGAATATACAGTTTGTTCTCCGCCTTGAGAACAATTTTCAAGTTGCGGTGCCAGTCCATGAAGTTGGAGTGGTTCAGTTTGTCCTTCTCTAAGATGGACTTGAGAGAGAATTGGGAGGAATTGTTTTCAGTTGACATCTACAAAATTCAAAATTAATTAATTAGTATTTTATGTTTTTAATATCTTAATTTAATTTTATGACCCAAAAACAAAATTTTTAATTAAGATGAGATCCCGATTCATCATATGACAGTGAATTGGCTTAAGCACTATCCACTGGTATGATTATGTAGGTAAACAACGATTGTTAATTGTGTCCACTACACAACTCTCCATTTGGGGTTATCGCTTAAAACGATGTTTGTTTAACCCCAACTATGCCCACTTGATGAACAAGCGATGTTTTGTCCTTTACTATTAACTGTATCACCGACCTATGTTACACAGGAAACGCGATGATTACCTTCTTTCATGATGGACGCCCAGATGCAGGGTATAGCACTAACATTTGGGTTCGATTTAGAATGAAGTGTTAACTCGTTAAGGGTGGCATAAAACATCAATTTAAAATTTGGGATTTATTTTAATATTTACCAAAAAATATTTTGAATAGCTCGTAGCATGAGGCGAGTTACACAATAGTTTATAAAATCCGATTTTATATAATTCGTGATAATAGAAACTCCTTTCCACACTTGCACGATATAGTTTTAAATACCCTATTAAACTATGTCGGTCGATTTATCGCGAATGATCTTGTTTTAAATATTAATAAAACCCTTTTATTAAGTATACTTTTCAGTTTTATAAAACTTGTTTTAATAAAACCGTTATCTTGATTGTGAAAATTTTATTTATTTTGGGTTATCTATATTATTTACAATAAATAAAACACAACCACAAAACACAATAATAAAAAACGAATCGAGCCCCTAATAGGTTGGCCGTTTCGTTTTAGCCAGAAACGAAACGAACTAGTCAAAAGGGGTTTCAAAAGCTAATTTTTGAAAGCTCCCACTTGACCCGCGATCTCTATCTTCATGGTACCTGTTCGCCATTTATCTTGATCTTGTACTCGAGGGATTACAATAATAAATTTAAAAATACAATAAACATAATTCTATTCTAATCCTATCTATTACATCGGATCCAATATCCGCAACAAAATACAAATCAAAATAAAACCATAACCAATACAACCATGACAAAGGTCATAACCTAGGGCTTGATTCACATCACAATCCATAGACAACCAAAAGCTTTTGATCTTTTGTCAAAACAAATAATTTTTGACAAATAAAACATAGATCAAAATTATAACTTTACCATCTATACGCGTGTAACCGTGGCTCTGATACCACTGTTGGGAATCATGGTATCAAAATAATAGCGGAAGCAGTTTATATAATTTACCAAAAGCCGATTATATAAATTTGATTTATTAATCCGATTAATAAATATTCCCAATCAGGATCAAGGTTATACGCGTATAAACAAATAAACGGAATAAACAACCATAGAGGGTTTTAGTAATCAACCGCTGACTACACCGGAATTGTAACACGCGGATTACAATGAATCCTCGCTAGTAGGAAGTTCACAACCGAGCACAAGATACCCCCGAGTAGAACCGGCCAAGAAGAAGGCGGTTATTATAAAAGGTGTCTAATGAGTTTCCACCTTAAACATCCTTTTATTATAAAAGGTGTCTCTTGGGATTCCACCTTAAACATCCTTTTATTATAAAAGGTGTCTCTTGGGTTTCCACTATTATTATTTCACAAATAATAATCTACCTACTCGTGAACATATACGATTCGTGTACCAACGTGTAACTCTTCGGATCGTACCGAGTTAGTTACGTTGACTTTAATTAAGGTCGGACATACATATATCCAACACTTAGGATAGGTTCCGATTTAGGATGTAGGCTTTGTTAAACCATATCACATGAGTTCCAACACTCATTTGGTTTACAAGACTTCATTCTATCCGATCTTCCGATTTAGGTGTCAATTATTTATATAGTGATTCGAGTACTAGGTGCTGCTTGATTTCTCTGGTTTACTTGAGTCTGTTGAAGTTATTTTGATTGAGGATACTTTGCACTTCATGTGAGTACATAGTTCCCCTATTTTACTGTTTTCAATTGTTTTGGGGTGATTCATATGTTAAACGATTTTCGAGGTTTAAACGATGGTTTCAAAAGCGATTAAAATGGTTTATATTAAATTAATAACGATTTCGATAAAGTGAACAAACTTGTTGGTTGTAGTTACATAACGAATGACATTCATTAGCATTGATCAAGCTGACCAGTATTAGGTTATGGTACCATAGGATCTGACAAATCCTGTTATCAACTACACCCATGGTTATGTGTGGGGGTTGTGGGTAATGACTGAATCTAATGATAGTTAACTTACCCTTTGGTGGTTTGTTAATGCGAGAAGCGAGAAGCGAGATAGTTGAGTCATGAAGGTTTGAAGGTTATTAGCGAGACGACCAAAAATAGTTTTCACAATTAAAACGAGGATGATTTAAACGATTTAAACGAGTTAACGATTTGGAAACGATTTGAACAAGTTAAACGAGTTGGATAAACGATTGGTTTTTGGTTAAGTGTTTAGATAACGGGACGAGTGTGATGTGGTGAAAACATGGTAGATACGCCGCTGGTATTTCTTATATATAAGTGTTTTCAACATATTATATACCGTGGCGTTATTTAGTTCACTTGGGTAAACGATTTTGAAATGATGTCACATAATGATGTTTTCGAAAGAATATAAACCATACGAGTTTTATTAACGAATTAATACGAGATGTTTTACAAATTGGTTTTCTAAAACAAATGTTTTTGGGTTAAGAATCATGGCTACGAAGTTTTATAAATTATAACCCACTTGATTTGAGTTGGTTAAATTATGTTGCAATATTATATACATTTCAAAACAAAGTTTTTATTAAGGTATTACAACATGTAAACTAGCCATGAATCCGACACCCTTATAAAACCTATGTGTTCGCCAGCATTTCTTTGCTGACTTTGTTTTTACATATGTTTTAGGTGATGTTGCTTGATGTTGATTACTAGGATGCATGAGTCACATAGGATCTGGACGAGGCCTTAGTGACATAATAACAGTGATAGTCGATATGTAACTTGTTTGTTCTGTGTTAAAACAATGTAAATTACTTAATGAATAAATAAAACGAAACTCTTTTTTTTTGTATCCATGGTTGTGAAACAATAATTCTGCCACAACACTCCCCGACGTTTCCGCCACGATTTGTTGTTTTACGTGGTCGGGGTGTGACACATACATAGCATAAAATGTAATGTAAAATAATGTACTAAGTATGTTAAATCAACATATGAAGCAAATTGGATTTACAATCATGTGCTATACATATTAGATAAATAAATCATGTATATAATGCTATGATCATAAAACAATATTAACTTGTATTGAACGTGTTACCAAATTTGTATAAATGCACTAAAACAGTATTAACTTGTATTGAATATGTTATCAAATTTGTACAAATGCACTAGAGTGCAATCACATTATACTAGATTATAAGATTTAGTTCCTAAGGAATGGAATCCTAAAAAATCAGCATAAATTTGAAATCACACATAGTGCAATCACATTAGAATTTGAAATTGAAAATTGAATAACAAAGATAAAGATAAACCTCTTGAAATTTATATTGTCATTACAAACATTGTTTAAAATATGTACATTGATCTTGAAAATAAACAGGAAATTTAGAGGTTCAAATGATCATAAGCGCTTGATCATTAGCTTGAGCCTCATTGATGTTGAATGCTCATCCATTAGCATTGGCAAGCTTGGGGCAGTTTCGCTTGAAATGATTTAAGTCACCACAATTGAAACATGCTCTTGGGCGAGTCTGAGTAGGGGCTGCTTGATTCTGGATACGACAGGTCACAGCTAGATGTCCAAATAGACCACAAATTGTACACTGGCGACAAGGGGAATTTGATGCATGATGATAATTGCAATGATTGCACCGAGGTTGCTTCCCACGATAAAATCCATTAAAGGGTACTGAGTTTAGTGGAGCAGGTGCAGGAATTGCAAAATTCTTTGAAGCCTTGCGCTTCCTAGAACTTTTAGAAGATTCGGCCTTTGATCTTCTCGAATTCTCAGAAACAGATTCGGTGTCTCGTTTCTTGTCTCCTTGTCGAGATAACTTACCTTTTCTAGCCCGTGAATCAGTCAAGATAGCAGCTAATTCCTTAGCCTCCCTGAGCGTTGCAGGTTGGCTGCCAGTGACGATGTCTTGGACAGGATCAGGTAAGCCATCGATGTATTTCTCAATGGCCCGATCCAAAGGTGTGACCATAGATGTAATATGTCTAAACTGAAATGGTTTAAATAACGCTACGATATGTAATACCATAAAAGCACTTATATATAGGAAGTACCAGCGGCGTATCCACCATGTTTTTATCGTATTACACGTCGCCTCGTTACTTAAATCACTTACCCAAACAGCCACCAAGATGAAATGTTTAACAATTGTAGAAATGTTTATGTATGGTCAAATGTTTATCAACGGTTCAAACAGTTACAAATGGTTCATGTCAATCAACAGATACAAACGGTTCACACGGTTCAACAGTTACAAACGGTTTACATAATTCAATGGTTACAAACGGTTCAAAATGTAAATCAATGTAATGTGTAAACAATGTTATGTATGGTAAGTAAAATGAGGCTACTTAAACCACAAGTAAAAATGTACAAAACAAAGTGTCCATATGCTGGATGAGCATATACAACAAAAAGTAATGTAAAACAATGTGTCCATATGCTGGATGAGCATATGCAACAAAATGTAAATCAATGTGCTAGCATGTTCAGTCAACATACATAGCAGAAATGTAACGTAAAACAATGCACTAAGTAAGCTAAGTAAACATACGTAGTGAAACAATGTAATGTAAATCATCTACTATAAATGTACTAATGAGCATAGCAAGTATATGATGTGAAAATAGGAAAACACGAAAGTAACAAGTAGGAACATGTGTTTCACCCTAAAACGTTTGAAAAACAGTAAAAGAGGGGTCTATGTACTCACTTGAGATTGCCTAGAAGTCCTTGTGTAACAACCAAACAATGCTAGAGATCACGGAAATCAAACGGCACCTAATATAGGTAACTATGTTAATAAACCGGACCTAAATCGGAGGATCAGATAGAATGAGGGTTCGTAAACCAAACGAGTATGGGAACTCGTGTAATATGGTTTAACAAAGCCTACATACTAAAATGAAACCTAACCTAAGTGCTTATGACCCGTTTAGGTAGCTTATGCTACTTTAACGCGTCGTTCGCGTAAAACACGTTCGAAATGCCTAACTAGCCCTATGATAAGTAAAATATGCCTTAACATGTCTAATATTGTTGCTAAATCAGTTTAGATATCAAAAATTATGTTACATATGCTTAAAATGAATTTTGGCGTGAAAAGGGCATTTTGGTAATTTACCTAAGGCATATAAACTACCTATCATCCGACTAATCAAACCTAAGTGACCATAAGGTATAACCTCGGAAGGTTATTCCCTACGCTACTATGGTCACTTAACATGTTTGGTCGGATCCTAATGATCGACCAAATGGGTCGTGTTTGAAAGTCTAAGCGGGTGTTTAGTCCGCTTGACTTTCGGCTCCACACAAGCACTAATCTAAAAAAATGACGAGCTAAACATGCTAGAACATGTTTAGTTAAGTTAGAAAACAGGTTTTGAAATCAAAACAAACGGTTTTGATATCCTAGAGTAGTTTGGTTACAAAATACGCGAGAAAACGCATTTTGGCCGAAACTACGACTCGTCACTGAGCCTAGATAACGTGGTAATCAGTAGGTATAGTCACTAGGGACTATAACCATCGTGATTACGCTCACGTTATGAAGTTCAAACGAACTTCGCGTTGACCATAAACTGGTCAAAGTAGAAAGTCAAACGCAGTTTGACTTTAACGACAAAAACGAATGAAAAGAACGAAAGAATACTTACAGAAGGTCCCCGCAAGCTCTTGATCCGATTTACTCTCAGGTATGAAGCATAAACTTCAACTTAGAGATCCAAAATCAGATTCAAGTGTGCTTTGGGAGGAAATGAGGGTGGGTATTTATAGGAATTCAAGAACCGTTAAGATCGTTCATCGAAAACTGAGCTTTGATTTGGACCTTACATGTGTGCCCATGGTTTTCTAAAACCATGGGAGCCCCTAATATGGACTATGTTCATTGAATACCAGCCTATGGTTTTGCAAAACCATGGGTTAAAACCATCAACACTTCAAAATGGACTAGGTTCATTGAATCTGCCATAAATTTCAAAAATGGTCCCTGCACTTGTAAAACTTGATTTTTGGCACTTTTAAGCCCCGTTAACCCCATTTCAAGGCTCTAAAATAAAGTTAAAGTATAGGGAACTTAAAATATGCTCAAAAACATCTCGGATGTCGGTTCGTTTGGTCGTACGGTTGCGTTATTCGCTTAATTACGACGGAAGTCATAACGAACGCAAAAACGATCCAAATTAAGCGACGAATGAAATTTTATCATGCCAAACACTAAAATAAAATATTTTAATGCTTACATAAATTTTTTTATGTCCGGATATATTTAGAACGTAAGATATGCGCGAAAATGCAAACTTGTGCACTTTTTGACGCTTTCAGTCCCTGAATGACCCAAAAGTTTATTTTAGCACACCGAACCCCTCAAAGCCTATTTCTAAGCTATGTAAAGGATATTTATGGTATGTTTAACTTATGGTCATGTTCCGGAATGTCTGTTCTAGTACGAATCGCCATACTTTCGCAGTTTATCGAATTTAGTCCCTGTAAGCGATTTAAACTTGATTTTGCCATACCAAAGCCTTCAAAACTTATTTCTAAGTTATGTAAGGGTTATTTAAGGTATGTTAAGCCTATGTCACTATTCCGGAGTGTTTGTTGCATTAAACTGGTTATATTTACGCATCAGTGTGCGTTTAACCTTCCAGAAAGCGATTTAGAGCCCGAAATCGAACAAGAATTGACATTTGCAAACGATACACATATTTATACAAATCCCAAGTATGAAACACAAATTTCATTAATTTGGTTTTTATTTGATGGTCGCAGTGACCCAGGTGTCACAGTCTCCCCTACTTTAGGAAATTTCGTCCCAAAATTTATTCGTAGGAGTCTGTCTGTGACTTTGTGTTAAACGATCATCAAAGATATGCAAGGCATAATCTTGTCATTTTCCTCAACGGATATTCTTCAGAAGTGAAAATGAACGAACGGAGTCATTTTCCTCAACGGGTTCTTCGGAAATGGAAAATGAAGGATTTAACAAACGGATATTCATTTCCCTCAACGGATATTCTTCAGAAGCGAAAATGAATGGATGATTCATTTTCCTCAACGGGTTCTTCGTCAGAAACGGGAATGAAGGAATAATCAACGGATATTCATTTCCCTCAACGGATATTCTTCAGAAGCGAAAATAAACAAACGGAGTCATTTTCCTCAACGGGTATTCTTCAGAATTGGGAATGTAGGATTAAACAAACGAATATTCATTTCCCTCGACGGATACTCTTCAGAATGAAAATGAACAAACGAAGTCATTTTCCTCAATGGGTATTCTTCAGAATTGGAAATGAAAGATATAACAAACGGGTATTCATTTCCCTCAACGGATATTCTTTCAAAAGTGAAAAATGAATAGCTAGTTCATTTTTCCTCAACGGATGCTTTATCAGAAATGGAAATGAATAGGGTTAACTCTAGACACATGACAGAACTTGCTGTGATTTCTATTCACTAAATTCCATAATTATCTATGCATCCATAATTACGTAATTCCTTGCATAGTAATCACAGTTTGTTTTATAATGTGAAGGGGATAGAATTTGAACAAGGTCGAGGCAACCTATAATTAGGTCAACACATCAACACACAAGCACATAATTTTTTTCTTGGATATAAATTTGTTATCATCTTGTTATTAATTGTTATTAACTTGATGTCGATTTGAACATGGGTATTCAAGGTACACCAGGAACCCAGTCGATGGACTTCAGTCCTCAAGAATCTAGTCCCTATAAGCGATTTAAACTTGATTTTGCCATACCAAAGCCTTCAAAACTTATTTCTAAGTTATGTAAGGGTTATTTAAGGTATGTTAAGCCTATGTCACTATTCCGGAGTGTTTGTTTCATTAAACTGGTTATATTTACGCATCAGTGTGCGTTTAACCTTCCAGAAAGCGATTTAGAGCCCGAAATCGAACAAGAATTGACATGTGCAAACGATACACATATTTATACAAATGCCAAGTATGAAACACAAATTTCATTGATTTGGTTTTTGTTTGATGGTCGCAGTGACCCAGGTGTCACAAGTATATTATCCAACATTCCAGTTTTACCCAAACGACCTATTCCTCTTAGGAATACCCAATGATTGTCCCATCCACCGGGATGCATGCTCAAGAGGAATGAACTCACCTTAGATTTGCTCGGTATGTTTAGTTACCCGTCCAAGTTGGTCAACCCAAACCCTACCGTGATTACCAATCAACATCAGTTTCACAATCAATCAAGTTATTAATTTCACACAGGTTACATAAGATCACCTTATGTTGCACATCGAGTACTCAGTTATCATGATAACTTATCACAGATGGATTGACTACCCACATGGGCCAAGTCAAAACCCTCATATCTAGTTAACATTACTATCATGCCACAAATAGAATGTCACAACACATGCATCCAATAACATAAGCATCACTGATTTACTGTTCAGACCATCTATCTCCTCGGCGAAGAACCCTAGCGACGAATTATCTATTCTTCGTCAAGATTACATGTGTCGAAGCACCTATTCTTCGCCGAGATTACATGTGACGAAGTACCCCTCCTTCGTCGAGTCCAGGTGTGACGAAGTACTCATCCTTCGTTGAGACTAGGTGTGACGAAGTTTCACCAAGGTTCGTCAGACTAAGTTAAAACAGCCTTAATCTCATAACAACAGTTACACATCAGCAGGATCAATGGATCAAAAAACAGTTATTGCACACATTCAAGCAAACCCTATATATCATTGTTGGGTTTTTCACATGTTTATCAAAGTTATTTTATCCTTATAAAATAAAAACCCAGCGGAAAGATTATTTAAAACATGTTACTTACAAGATATAAGACTCATTTTATATGTAAAACCCAATCCCCGGATCCATATACGAACATGCATGCTATCAAAATTAAAACACAACCATAGAGTGTTTCAAGAATACTACCTTCCAAGGAGTAAAGGATATGAAGAAGATGATGCTTCTTGAACGGTAGTCTTCAAGTGTAGAATACCTCAAGCTTGTATACCCCAAGCCTTCCAACAAACACTTTGATTTAGCTAGGATTTTACACTCATGAACTCACTTGAAAAATCCCTCATAATCAACCATACATGGCCGAAAATTATGGAACATTTTAGAGAGTTCTTGCACTTGAAAAATGATCTTGAAATTCGCTAATGGACCACCCATGTGAGCCGATTTTTAGAGAGAAAATTCTAAGGTTTTTCAAGTTCATCCACCTCTAATTTTGTCAAGCAAAATTATTATAAAACAAGGAGAGAGAGAGAGAGAGAGAGAGAGCCACCCCATTTGCCCCAAAAAAACATCTAGATATGACATTTTGCATGAAATGTCATTGGAGCAAAATATTTTGGGAATACCCATGAGGGGGAGCGGCCTAGGCTTTGGTTTTTAAAAAAAAATTCAAAAATTTATTTTAATAATAATTTAAGTCTTATATAATTTTATAACTTTTATAAAATTATAACATCACATGTTATAAGACTTATACTACTTTTATTATGTTATTTAACCCATTAAATAACAAAATAAAATATTCTCTCAAAATAAATTATCCATATAATTTATTAGTTTGTCAAGTGCAATTATTTAGAAAACCGATTTCTAAATATTATAAGTGTTAATATTTATTTGTATGATCATATCACAAATAAATATTATAAGTGTTTGTCTAGCTTGTATTTGGGTATGACTCGACTTGGATCATAACGTACTAGCCAAATCAATTTAATATGTGTCTTGGGCATACAGAGTCCAACAATGTATTGATGAATTTTTATTAGAAATGTTATTTCGGAAAAATAACACAAAAGTTAAGTATGAAGGTACTTAATAAACCCAATAAAAATACGTATTCTCGTACGTATAAATACACACCGGAATACGCTACTAAAACTTGGCAAAAATACACAAGTATAAGAATATGAGTATAAATACATCATGAGTGTAAAATCCTAGCTAAATCAAAGTGTTTGTTGGAAGGCTTGGGGTATACAAGCTTGAGGTATTCTACACTTGAAGACTACCGTTCAAGAAGCGTATTCCGGTGAGCCGATTTTTAGAGAGAAAATTCTAAGGTTTTTCAAGTTCATCCACCTCTAATTTTGTCAAGCAAAATTATTATAAAACAAGGAGAGAGAGAGAGAGAGAGAGAGAGAGAGCCACCCCATTTGCCCCAAAAAAACATCTAGATATGACATTTTGCATGAAATGTCATTGGAGCAAAATATTTTGGGAATACCCATGAGGGGGAGCGGCCTAGGCTTTGGTTTTTAAAAAAAAATTCAAAAATTTATTTTAATAATAATTTAAGTCTTATATAATTTTATAACTTTTATAAAATTATAACATCACATGTTATAAGACTTATACTACTTTTATTATGTTATTTAACCCATTAAATAACAAAATAAAATATTCTCTCAAAATAAATTATCCATATAATTTATTAGTTTGTCAAGTGCAATTATTTAGAAAACCGATTTCTAAATATTATAAGTGTTAATATTTATTTGTATGATCATATCACAAATAAATATTATAAGTGTTTGTCTAGCTTGTATTTGGGTATGACTCGACTTGGATCATAACGTACTAGCCAAATCAATTTAATATGTGTCTTGGGCATACAGAGTCCAACAATGTATTGATGAATTTTTATTAGAAATGTTATTTCGGAAAAATAACACAAAAGTTAAGTATGAAGGTACTTAATAAACCCAATAAAAATACGTATTCTCGTACGTATAAATACACACCGGAATACGCTACTAAAACTTGGCAAAAATACACAAGTATAAGAATATGAGTATAAATACACCCATCCTTGGGGAAATATTCATGTACAAATACATAAGTGTGACAAGTTAAAATATATTATTTTAACTAATATTCTAAAATTCATAAATATAATTTAAGTTAAAATATTTATTATTTTAACAAATAATTATATAACTTGGAACAATATTGATGACACAAAGAAACGTAACTCAAAGACACTAATTAAGACTAAGTCAAGGCACAAACCGCTCGTCTAATAGACCGTAGTACGTTGTAGGTAGTCGTGCACGCGAGTTAACAGCTTTGGGTTACACTTGGATTTGAAGAACGCAAGATTGTGAGTTCATGTCCCCCTTTTCTCTTAACTGTTTTCGTTTTTATAACTTCGGGGGTGAAGTACATGTTACAAATTGTTTACAAACGTTTTATATGGTATGGTTAGCTAAGGAAAGGTACTGCTTGATCATATGAGTGGTGGGTATAACGCTTAAGAACATTAATCCTCGTAGTAGGACCGAGGGACATGAGTGATAGATCTATTTGGGTGTAGCGAGCCCCACCCATGTGGACCGGGGTTTGGCCCATGAGGTGACTATGTCTTACAGCCGGAAGCCCGGTGCAAAATCTGCTAGGTTTGAGCCTTCCTGCATCACGTCACACATATTAATGGCCTTGCAAACCATTAATGATCTGTTTTCCTTGTTTGCTTTCATACCGGGTTTACAAAACATACATATTTACAATGATTTCAAAGGTTTATTTGTGCACACATACAAAACACATGAACTCGCTCAACTATTGTTGATGTTTTCAAACTGCATGTATTTCAGGAAATTAAATGTGGATCTGGCGAGCGTTTGGAAGTTTCAAGTGATGTTGGAAATAAAAGATGTCATCCGGTGTCTAAGGGTTTGAATTGTGTATCTTATCCTAGATAAGATACATAGTTCAAAGCCTAGTTTTTAATAGTGTCTTTTGTCGAGTCCTTTTGGAACTCTAAAACAATTTGAATGGTTTATAAATTGGATTTGAAGTTTGTGTTTGGATTTTAAGACAATGTTATCGTGATGTTTTAAACTTAATCAATGGATGAACATCTTTGGTTTTATCATATAGTTGTTTGTTATGGTTGAATGCAATGATATTAAGCAAGTCACACATAATCACGCTTCCGCAAAAGTCAGGGTGTGACAGTTTGGTATCAGAGCTTCGATTGTAGCGAACTTGGATTCTTTCTCGAGTCTAGACTACAATCATTAGGGCTCTCACGAAAATATTTTTACAACATATTTTCATTGCATACACAAGACGCCCAGATCCAGGGAACAAACATTTTTACAAAAGGAAAGACAAGAAACACAATTGCAAAGTTACATTTGTGGTCTAGTCTGGGATAGACTAGGAAGGATAGAAAGGATTCGTGAGGAATAATGAGGATACATGGTTAATGATAGTGGTTAATATATGTGCATATGTTATGTTTGTTCAGTTACAGATACTATGTCTTCTTCCGAGAGCGGACTATCAGATGTTGATGACCCGATGGCTGTAGTCTCAGATGACAAGATCGCACCTGAGCCCGAGATACTTACATCCGACACTGAGAGCGACCCAGATATGCTATCAGACGATGAGGATGACTTTCAGCCGTTCGCGTTGCCTGACTTTGGAGATGATTTACCGCTTGCTGATGGTATTCCAGACGAAGATCCTTTTGTTGTTCCCATTCAAGTCCATGATCATCTTATCATCGGTCATCCCGATGGTGAGCATATTGTGGCCCCGATCCTCGATCCTGTTCCTCTCGTGGTCATTCTTCCCGAGGATTGGCCTTTTGATGATCTGTCTGATGATGACGTTGATCTGTTTGTTGATGGTCCTCCTGATGATGCCCATGGTGATGGAGAGATAGATGAGGACGTTGTTGCTATTCCTCCTCCTGAGATCCCTGTTATTGAGTTATCCTCTGATTCTAGTTTGCACTCTGTCTCAGATTTGTTTGAGTCTGTGATGTCCTCAGCCCTACAGGCGGTCGGATTGCAGCGCTATGCTACTGATTTTGATGATGACACGACCATGTCAGCTGCACCATCTCCTCCACACGATCCCGAGCTTGATCCTGAGCTAGATTTTGTTCCTCTTGATCAGCCTGATATTGCACCTGCTGATCCTGAGCCCATACCTGGTCATGACCCTATTCCTTTTGGTTTACCAAACATTGCACCACTTATACCTAACCCAGTTCCTGCACCTGTTGATCCTCCAGTTGTTGAGCCATTTATTCCTCCACCCGCACTCGCACCCGCTGATGTTGCTCCTTTTCCCCCTATGGAGTCCGACGTCCATCGCACTGACTTACCTATTGTCTTCCTTCAGGATATACCCGCTCCCCGTCCAGGGGAAGGTACTTTAGGCCAGCAGCCTACTCATGATCCTTATGTTTCAGTAGCTTTTCCACAGATCCCTCAGTCTGCACCATGTGCTCCTTTTACTTCTTCGCCACTCGATGAGCCATTCCGATGGTTCCCACCATATTCTATGCCGATCTCAGATCCCTATCATCCCTCACATTTTGTTGGTTACACACGGGATAAGTTACTCTTATCACTTCAGCTTCAGTATGAGATTATGAGTCGCAGGATTTTGGAGCTTGAGCTGAATCCGCGTCCCCTACCGTGTCCTTGTCAGCCTACTTTTGTTCCCCCTCGTTCATCACCGTCTCCATTTTCACATCCACCTGCTCCTCTCACTCCTTTTCCAGAGTTTGATGCTCGATTTCTCACTGTCGAGTAGTAGATCAGTTAGCTGCTGCGTCATGTCTATGAGCTTGAGGAGGAGCTTGCGCATGTGTGCAGCTTGCTTTTCTTTCCTCCACCTCCTCCACCACCACCATCAGCATAGTTGGTTTTTGGTTTTATGTAGGTTGCATTACTTTTGATGAGAGCACCACTATTGAGCCAAGCTTGTGAAGCCTTTTTGGAGACCACCTTTTGATTGTATGACTTTCGTAGATTGATAGACTATTTGGACCAGGGTAGTGTGACCCTGTGTTCCTTTTGATATGATACACTTTGTAAAGCATCTAACAATACTTTGTGGTCGATGATTAATGAAAGCTCAATCGTCATGTTCTGATTAAACACGTTGTTGATTTACATGTTTGTGCTATGATTGTGATGTTATATGCTTGCTTGCTATGATAAATGCTATTATATATACGTACTATATATTTATTTACCGAATAAGACCTGACCTATACAATCTTCTTCTTAGAAGATGCCTCCTCGAAGGAACACTCAGTTGCCCACAACCGAGGCAGAACTACACGAACGAATTTCACAGGCAATCGCACAGCATGAGGCCCTATGCTCTAAACACAGCGGAGGCACCTCAGGGAATAACCCACCTAATGGTTGTACTTACAAGCAGTTTCTGGACTGCAAGCCCCTGAACTTTGACGGCACTGGAGGTGTCGTAGCTTTTGTGAGATGGGTTGAGAAGACGGATTATGTGTTGCGGATGAGTAAGTGTGCGCCAGAGCATCAAGTCACTTACATTTCTGGGTTGTTCCTAGATGGAGCTCTGTCATGGTGTAACCTTCAGGTTCAAACTTTGGGTGAAGCTGCAGCATATGCGTTGTCATGGGACGAATTGAAAGAGCTGATGCGTAAGAAGTACTATTCGAGGGCAGAAATTCAGAAGTTGGAGACTGAGTTTTGGAATCTGAAAATGGAAGGTCCCAAAGTAGCTGAGTACATGCAAAGATTCCATGATTTGTCTTGTGTTGTCCCTTACTTGGTGGAACCAGAGTTCAAGCGAGTTGAACGTTTCATTTGGGGATTGGCACCCCAAATACTAAGCATGGTAACTGCTTCTAAGCCACCAACGATCACTGAAGCCATCGACTTGAGCGTGGCATTGATTGAAGAAGCAATCAGATTGGGCAAGTTTTTGATTTCTGAGGGAAAGAAGAAGGAGACTCATATCGAGTCGTCTGGAGAGAACAAAAGGAAGTTTTCAAACTTCAAGAAGGGTACCCAAGGAAACAACAACAGTGCTAACAAGCGGGGAGATGCTAACCCACCAGCCGAGGTCAGGACTGGTGCTGCAAGTTCTAGGAACAAAGGGAAAGGATACATGGGCACCCTGCCCAAGTGTGATGTATGTCAGTTTCATCATGCCGGCCAGTGCAGATTTAGGAAGTGTGGTAATTGTGGAAAGAATGGTCATTCGAAGGAAACATGTTGCGCTGGTACTGGTCGTGGAAATGGTGGTCAGAGAGGAAATGGTAATGGTAATGGCAATGGAAACCATGGTGGAAATGGTTATGGGAATAGAAACCAAGGAGGAAACAGTAACCAGGGAGGTAATGGAAACCGAAATGGAAACGGAAACCAGGCGGGAAATGGAAATCGCGGGGGAAATAATAACAAGAATCAGGTCGGTACTGGAAACCGTCAAGGTTGCTTTAGTTGTGGTGATACAGGGCACTTCAAGCGGGATTGCCCAAAGAACAGCCAAGCTCAGGGAAGAGTCTTCAACATTGGAGCTAGGGAAGCTCGCCAAGATCCGAACGTAGTCACTGGTATGTTCCCTATTAATCAACATTTTGCATCTGTGCTATTTAATGCCTGTGTCAACTATAGCTTCGTATCTCTAGATTTTAAGAATATACTTGGTTTAGTTGCAAGTAAGTTAGATATTCCGTACTCGATAGAACTAGCTAATGGGAAGCTAGTAGAAGCTAGTGAAGTGATTAGAGGTTGTATGATAGAGCTTGGAGAACGTGAGTTCTCGATAGATCTTCTGCCAGTTGAGTTGGGAAGCTTCGACGTAGTAGTTGGAATGGATTGGTTGTCGAGTAATCATGCAGAGATCGTATGCCATGAGAAGATTATCCGTATCCCGATGACGAATGAAGAGACGATTGTGATACATGGGGAGAAGCAGGATACGCCTCTACGGATTATCAGTTGTTTAAAGGAAGCCGAAGAACCGAAGCTCGAAGATATCCCTGTGGTAAGGGAATATCCTGAAGTCTTCCCCGAAGACTTGCCAGGATTATCGCCTCAACGACAAGTCGAGTTCCGTATTGACTTGGTTCCAGGCACCGCGCCTGTAGCCAAGGCACCTTACCGACTTGCGCCTTCAGAGATGCAAGAGTTGTCAACACAGCTTCAGGAGCTACTGGACAAGGGATTCATTAGACCAAGCTTCTCGCCTTAGGGAGCTCCAGTTCTGTTCGTCAAGAAGAAGGACGGTAGTTTTCATATGTGAATCGACTACCGAGAACTGAACAAGCTAACCATCAAGAATCGGTACCCATTGCCGAGGATTGATGATTTGTTCGATCAACTTCAGGGTTCAAGTTATTACTCCAAGATCGATCTTCGATCAGGTTATCACCAGCTGCGAATTCAAGAAGAAAGTGTACCGAAGACTGCCTTTAGAACTCGTTATGGAAATTACGAGTTTCTAGTGATGCCGTTTGGGTTGACGAATGCACCGGCAGTGTTTATGGACTTGATGAACCAGGTTTGCAAGCCATATCTCGATAAATTCGTGATTGTGTTTATCGATGATATTTTGATCTATTCGCGGGCAAAAGAAGACCATGAGCAACACCTTAGAGCCATCTTAGAGCTGCTTAAGAAGGAAAAGCTCTATGCTAAATTCTCGAAGTGCGAGTTTAGGTTATGTGAGGTACAATTCCTCGGTCACGTGGTAAATGAAAATGGTATTCATGTGGATCCCACCAAGATCGAGGCAATCAAGAATTGGGAAACTCCGAAGACGCCAACCGAGATCCGACAGTTTCTGGGTTTAGCAGGGTATTATCGCAGATTCATTGAGCATTTCTCCATGATTGCTCAACCGCTGACCTCCCTTACTCAAAAGGATAAGAAGTATGAATGGGGAGATAAACAGGAAGAAGCTTTTCAGCTGCTCAAGAATAAGCTATGCGATGCACCTATATTATCCCTACCCGAAGTCACCAATGACTTCGTGGTATACTGTGACGCCTCGCGTCAGGGATTGGGCTGTGTGCTAATGCAGCGACAAAAGGTTATCGCTTATGCTTCGCGCCAGTTAAAGGTTCATGAGAAGAACTACACCACACATGATTTGGAGTTAGGCGCAGTGGTGTTTGCCTTGAAGATTTGGAGGCATTATCTTTATTGTACCCGATGTACGATTTTTACGGATCACAAGAGCCTTCAGCATATATTTGATCAGAAAGAGCTTAACATGTGACAGCGACGATGGGTTGAGTTGTGAAATGACTATGACTGCGAGATTAAATATCATCCAGGAAAGGCGAATGTAGTGGCAGACGCCTTAAGTCAAAAAGAAAGGATTAAGCCCATAAGGGTTAGGGCTTTGGAAATGATTATTCAGACAGATCTCTCATTGCGTATTCGTGCTGCACAAAGGGAAGCTCTTAAGAAGGAGAACTTAAAGGCTGAATACCTCCATGGTATGGAGAAAAGGTTGGTACCCAATGAGGAAGGAACCTTGTATTTTATGGGATGAATTTGGGTTCCGCTTGTTGGAGGTCTTAGAGAGGTTATTTTCAATGAAGCTCATAAATTGAGGTTACCTCGATCCATCCAGGATAGGACAAGATGTACCAAGATTTGAAGGATTATTACTGGTGGCCAAGACTTAAGGGCGATGTGGCTACTTATGTTGGGAAGTGTTTGACTTGCGCCAAAGTGAAGGTCGAGTATCAGAAGCCTTCAGGTCTCCTGCAGCAGCCAGAGATACCCATGTGGAAATGGGAGAAAATCTCTATGGATTTCATAACAAAGTTGCCCAAGTCTCCCAGAGGTCATGATAAGATTTGGGTAATCGTGGACCGTTTGACAAAGTCTGCGCATTTCTTGCCAATCAGAGAAAAGGATAACACTGGTAAGCTAGCTGAGCTTTACCTAAGGGAGATAGTTGCACGTCATGGAGTGCCTATCTCGATCATATCGGACAGAGATGGACGGTTTGTGTCAAGGATTTGGCAATCCTTCCAGGAAGCTTTTGGTTCTCAGTTGAATCTGAGTACTGCTTTCCAGCCGCAGACGGACGGTCAAAGCGAGAGAACGATTCAGACGCTTGAAGATATGCTACGGGCTTGTGTTATGGATATGGGTGGCAGTTGGGATACTCATCTGCCTTTAGTTGAGTTTTCCTATAACAATAGCTACCATACAAGCATCCAAGCTGCACCATTCAAGGCCCTTTACGGACGCAAGTGTCGATCGCCGTTATGCTTGGCAGATGCAGGCGACAGACAGCTGGTTGGTCCCGAACTGGTCCAAGAGACAACTGAAAGATCATGTAGATCTGAGAGCGCATCAAGGCGGCTCGTGATCGACAGAAGAGTTATGCGGACCAAAGACAAAAACCTTTGGAATTTGAAGTGGGTGATATGGTTCTGTTAAAAGTCTCACCTTAGAAAGGTGTGGCACGCTTTGGGAAGCGTGGTAAGTTAAACCCACGATTTATCGGACCGTTCAGAAATTTGGAAAGGGTTGGTTCGGTAGCATACAAGTTGGAGCTACCGGCAGAACTTAATGGTGTTCATGATGTCACACCCCCAAAATCCACAAGCGGAGTATCACCGCAGGAGGCGTGAGATGACCAGGATCAAGCCACCAATCATATTGAACAATATAGTAAATCAAATAAAAGTTCAACCACACAATATAATTGGTGTTCAAAAACAAGTTAACCAAATTCAAGTTAAACAGCGGAAGCATCAAATGTAAAACCAAAACATAAGTTATAAGTTTAGCAAGTTTAACATGGCACACATTGTCCATGTCCCACAACGACTCCTTCCACTCGTGCAAGCTCCATAGATACCTAATGACCTGCAAGGCATGTAACAACGAGTCAACAACAAAGTTGAGCGAGTTCACAGTTGGTGTTCGTTTTAAAGTAGTTTCAAAAATCATGAGTTTGTTTGCAACTATAGGTTAACCAACTTTCCTTGTTTTCCAAACCATAATTAGTGGGGGTTACCCCATGTTGTAAACCACTAGACTAGTTATATATATTGGCGTCCTTCCCAATCCGAGGACGGAGGTACGTATTCTTCCCAATCCGAGAATACGCAGGTTTAGTGTAGGCGTCCTTCCCAATCCGAGGACGGAGGTACGCATTCTTCCCAATCCGAGAATACGCAGGTTTAGTGTAGGCGTCCTTCCCAATCCGAGGACGGAGGTACGTATTCTTCCCAATCTGAGAATACGCAGGTTTAGTGTAGGCGTCCTTCCCAATCCGAGGACGGAGGTACGTATTCTTCCCAATCCGAGAATACGCAGGTTTAATGTAGTCTATTAGTGGTGAATATACAGGTTTCATCTTAGCTTCTTAATCCCATTCCCAACTCACTGGGAATCCCATGCCTTAAGAGAGTGTGAACTCACCTTGGTTTGCTCGGTAAGACCTAGTAACTTGTTTGTCAATTGGTCAAACACGTCCTAGAAGGGTTACCGATAATAGTCAGTTCTACATGCACACGGATCACATCTTTCACGTACAAACAATTCATGTATTCATTGTTCATATGTAGCACAATTATTGTTTATGTAATACACACAAGTAATCCAACTCATGATATTTAGCTCAATCACCTAATGTCAGCGATTAATCACCCAATATGCAATAAGTCAATCATACCACATACATACATGATTTATTAGTATACATTTCAACCCACCTATTGAACACATGCGGCCCATAACTCATACCAAGTCCAAACAGAAAATAGGTGATTCGGTTTCCAAAGCAGCCTATGTGAAACGTTACCCAAGATTGTTACCCAGCCCAACTATTTCTAATTTCCTCTGACTAATTGTGGTTTATCATACATATACATGCAAAGCCCAGTTTAGTGGTTGTGGCCCAGCTATATATATAATTTTGTCTAATAATTCTAGCAGCCCAAAATTCCTTATTGTTCAGCCCATGACTTAAAACGAAACCCAAATCCATTGGCTTCCTATTTGTCTCGCCAACAATCAAGTCCATATTACATTTATGTGTTATACAGTCCCATTATTCTTTAAATCAAAGTCCAACTCACATTTCAATTAGGTTTAGTATTGAAACAATAATCATATGCATCCTATATTTAATTCAATCAACACAAAACCATCACCCAATAACTAAGTTTGATCACACGGATAATCCATATCACATAATTCGCAACTGTTGGTTTATACATTCTAAATCCCCTCTAGTTTATCTTTATTGGCAGGAATTTAATTGGTTGATCAGCATAATAACCTCTTACCATGCCATCATACTTCTTGAACCATTAATATTAATTGTCTGATTAACACTAACTAAGTACCCTAGTTATTGTCATGCACTATAATATATTCACATATAATCATATATTCATGCCATCGATAAGAACCACAAACAAATTAATACCAGGGTTTAATATACTAACCGAAGACAAAGGTACAGGTTTGAAGGGTTTCGAGAGTGAAAAGGGGGGGGGTGTCTCCTGTTGCCGCAACTCCAAAGGGGGTTAGGGTTTGTATGTTGATATTGTAAGTTGTAAATAAAAAGGAAGTCACGTAACACATAATATAATACCAAACAATCTAAAGTGGGCCGGTGATCATTACGTAACATCTAATAATATGCCAAACAAACCAAAGTGGGCCGGTGATCACTAACTTGGGCCGAAATCAGTAGCATGAAGTTGATTTGAACAAATATGAAAGATATTAAATTCCAATAGAAACGTACAATTTTAAATGCTATTATTTGATGTTAACATATTTTTTTTTAAATAATCAAACATGTACCAATTGGGAAAAGAATCTGCTATCAGAATTTATTTTTAACAATTTGTACCAATCAGTTTAACAAAGTTATACGAACAGAACGTTTCAACATATTAGAGAAAGATAACGAGAAGTAAAGATAAAAAGATGGAACGTTACCAACCTTGAAAGTTCGGGTTGTCACATCATCCCCAACTTGAAAGAAATTTCGTCCCGAAATTTAGCACGTGTTACTAAGGAAGCTAGTTAAGTTGTGTGGTTTCCTGGTTTTTCCTGGGGTGTCACATCATCCCCCCGTTGGTTTGGAATTTCGTCCCAAAATTCCGCAGTAGCTTCAGCCTCAGTAGTGGTTTCACGTTTCTCGAACAACTGGGGATACTTGTGTTTCATTCGGTCTTCTCGTTCCCAAGTGAACTCTGGGCCACGACGGGAGTTCCAACGAACTCGAACAAGAGGTATTCTGGTACGCTTGAGAACCTTAACATCTCGGTCAGTAATCTCCACTGGTTCCTCGACGAATCGCAGTTGATCGTCGATGGTGAGTTCCTTGAGAGGAACTATGAGGGTCTCATCTGACAGGCACTTCTTCAGATTTGACACGTGGAATACGTTGTGAACTCCACTGAGTTCTTCGGGTAGGTTCAGTTTGTAGGCCACTTTGCCTATTTTCTATATGATTTCGAAAGGTCTGACGTATCACGGGTTGAGTTTACCTCACTTACCAAAACGAACTACCCATTTCCAAGGTGAGACTTTAAGTAGCACTCGATCCCCAACCTAGAACTCGAGTGGTTTCCTGCGCTTATCAGCATAGCTTTTCTGACGGTCACGAGCTGCCGCCATTCGTTGTCGTATCTGAGCAATCTTCTCGGTTGTATCTACTACAAGTTCTGGGCCAGTGATTTGGTTGTCGCCAACCTCTGCCCAACAAAGAGGTGATCGGCATTTACGTCCGTACAATGCCTCAAACGGAGCAGCCTGGATACTGGTGTGGTAACTGTTGTTATATGAAAACTCCACTAACGGGAGGTGTTTTTCCCAGCCATTACCAAAGTCGATTACACATGCCCGAAGCATGTCTTCAAGGGTTTGGATGGTGCGTTCAGACTGCCCATCCGTCTGTGGATGATACGCCATGCTCATATCTAATCGAGAGCCAAAGGACTTGTGCAGAGCTTGCCATAATTCAGAGGTAAAACGCGCGTCATGATCAGAGATAATGGTGGTTGGCACCCCGTGCCTTGATACTACTTCCTTTAGGTAGATGTCTGCTAGAGTAGAAAACTTATCCGTTTCCTTGATAGCCAGAAAATGTGCAGACTTGGTCAGTCGATCCACGATCACCCAGATGGTATCATTTCCGTGTTGAGATCTAGGCAGGCCAGTAACGAAGTCCATGGAAATTTGCTCCCATTTCCATGTCGGTATCTCTGGTTGTTGAAGTAGGCCTGATGGTTTCTGGTACTCGATTTTGACTCTCGCACAAGTCAAGCATTTACTGACGTAGGTTGCTATGTTGGCTTTCATACTTGGCCACCAGTACGTAGTCTTGAGATCGTGGTACATCTTATCCGAACCAGGATGTACCGAGTAACGAGACTTGTGTGCTTCATCCATCACAAGCTCACGTAGATTACCATACAAGGGAACCCAGATGCGCCCTGTCACGTAATAAGCGCCGTCTTCCTTTTGTTCTAACCGTTTCCTTGATCCTCGCAAAGACTCAGCCCAGATGTTCTCTGTTTTTAATGCTTCCACCTGAGCATCTCGTATCTGAGCGGGAAGACTAGAATGAATGGTAAGCTGTAACGCACGTACACGCTTAAGATTAGATTCCTTCCGGCTGAGGGCATCGGCCACAACATTGGCTTTGCTCGGATGATACTTGATCGCGCATTCGTAATCATTTAGGAGTTCGACCCATCGACGATGTCGCATGTTCAACTCCTTCTGTTCGAGGATATGCTGGAGACTCCTGTGATCGGTGTAAATAGTGCACTTGGTACCGTACAGGTAATGCCTCCATATCTTTAGTGCGAAAACAACGGCTCCCAGCTCCAGATCTTGAGTAGTGTAGTTCCTTTCGTGAACCTTAAGTTGGCGTGATGCGTAAGCAATGACTTTCTCACGTTGCATCAACACACAACCAAGTCCTTGGATTGACGCATCGCAATAAACCACAAAATCATCGGTGCCTTCGGGTAATGAGAGAATAGGCGCGCTACAAAGTCTCTCCTTTAAGTGCTGAAACACGGATTCCTGTGCATCACCCCAACGATAGGTGACGCCCTTCTGAGTTAGTGAAGTGAGAGGTTGCGCAATCTTTGAGAAATCCTTGATAAATCTTCTGTAGTAGCCCGCCAAACCCAAGAATTGGCGGATTTCAGTTGGTGTACGGGGTGCAGGCCAGTTCTTGATCGAGTCAACCTTGGATGGATCAACGTGAATCCCATCCGCATTTACCACGTGGCCTAAGAAATGGACTTCACGAAGCCAAAAGTCGTATTTTGAAAACTTAGCATACTGCTGCTCTGCTCGAAGAAGTTCCAAAATAAGTCACAGATGTTGCTCGTGCTCCTCCTGACTCTTAGAATAGATCAGGATGTCGTCGATGAAAACAATAACGAACTTATCCAGGTAGGATTTGCACACTCGGTTCATGAGATCCATGAAGACCGCAGGTGCGTTTGTTAATCTGAAAGGCATGACCAGAAACTCGTAGTGCCCGTAACGAGTTCTGAATGCTGTCTTGGAGACATCCTCGTCTCGAACTCTCAACTGATGGTAGCCCGATCTCAGTCAATCTTTGAGTAGAAGCTCGACCCTTGCAGCTGGTCGATAGGTCATCAATACGCGGAAGAGGATAACGATTCTTCACGGTCACCTTGTTGAGTTCGCGATAGTCAATACACATTCGGAAGGTACCGTCTTTCTTCTTCACAAATAAGACTGGAGCTCCCCAGGGCGATGAGCTAGGACGAATGAAACCCTTGTTAAAGAGTTCTTGTAGTTGAGTAGATAGTTCTTCCAATTCTGATGGAGCTAAACGATAAGGTGCATGAGCTATGGGCGCTGCTCCAGGAGCTAGTTCGATTTAAAACACGACTTGACGATGAGGCGGAAGACCAGGTAATTCCTCAGGAAATACCTCAGGGAAGTCGCGTACAATCGGAATGTCCTCTATCTTCTTCTCTTTCGTTGAGGTGTTAGTAACGAGAGCTAAAATGGCAGTGTGACCCTTTCGCAAACACTTCTGGGCCTTAAGAAAATAGATGATGCCTACGACTGCATCACTCTTGTCACCAGGAATCACGAGGGGTTCTTCACCAGAACGAGGGATACGGACGATTTTCTCCTTGCAAAGAATCTCCGCTTGATATTGAGACAACCAATCCATTCCAATGACGACGTCGAAACTACCAAGAGCGATGGGAATAAGGTTGATAGAGAAGGTCTGACCAGCTAAGACGACATTACAACCCTTAACTATGTGTGTGGCCTTGAGACTTTTACCATTTGCTAGTTCTACAACATGCTTGGTGTTCAAAAGTGATGGGGTACGCTTAAGCATCTGACTAACTTTTAAAGACACATAATTGGTATCGGCACCCGAATCAAATAAAACAGTAACAAAGAAGTCGTCCAGTAGAAACTTACCCGTCACAACGTTGGGAGCGTTCCTCGCTTCACCCTGACCAATCATGAAAGCACGACCCTTTGCACCATTGCCACCATTGTTGCCCCCATTGTTTCCATTTCCTTGGTTGTTGTTGTTCTGATTCTGATTCAACTATGGACAGTGTCTCTTGAAGTGACCCTCAGCACCGCACTGATAGCATCCCTTATTACCCTGCTGGTGCTGCTGTTGGTTCTGCGGAGCTTGTGGCTGCTGTTGACAATTCTGATTCGCAGGACGTGAGCTCCTGCAATCCTTGGCTTCATGACCAAACTTGTTACATCTCTAACAACGACCCTTGTTGCACGGCCCGCTGTGGTGCAAATTACATCGATTGCACTTAGGGTGATTTCCCCTGTATCCACCCTGACCCTGATTCCGATTACCTGAAGATTGCTGACCAGGGCTCTTGAAGTCGTCAGTCCTTCGCTGCTGAGACTGAGACTGAACCGAAGTCGAACCCTTGCTCGAATTTCCATCCCACTTGTGCTTGTTGTCACTAGGAGCATCTGAAGTAGTTGTAGCACTAATGCGCTCAGGCAGCCTGTTCTGTTCAACTGCCTGGTCAGTGAGGCGATGGGCTAGTCGAATGACTTGCTGAATGGTACCAAGGTTAGCCGCAGTCACATGGCTCTGAATCTCTGGCACTAGACCCTTAAGGTACAGCTCGATTCGCTTGATAGGAGGATCCACCATAGTAGGACACAATATGGGCAATTCGTTCGATCTCTTCGTATACGCCTCAATTTCAGACCCCGTCATCTTCAAATTGAAAAGCTCCACCTCTAGCTTGTGGATGTCGTCATGATTACAGTACTCTTCTTTGATCAAATCTTTAAAGTCGTCCCATGGGGTGGCATTAGCAACCGCCAACCCTAGCAATTGAACCTGTGCTTTCCACCAGGTGAGTGCAGCACCTTCGAGTGTTCCAGTAGCAAATTTTACCCTACGAGCCTCAGGGCATTCACACATCTCAAAAACAGACTCGATCTTCTCGAACCAGTGAAGAAGACCTACAGCTCCTTCTGTGCCGCTGAAGGTACTAGGTCGACAGTCCATAATGGTCTTCAAGGTACATACGGGAGGCTGAGCATGCTGACCTGTCGCGTGAGAAAGAAAAGACAAGGTTAAGCACAAGAGTTGGTTCGCGAGGGTAGGATCTAAACATCCTAGGTTAGGTCGGAATGGCAGGTTATACCTCCTGCAGGGACTGCTGCGAGTGCCTCAGCCACTCGTTCGTTGATTAGAGCCGTCAGCTGGGCTTGAGTCAAGTTCAAACGTCCACTCATGATCTTCACATCAAAGAAACCACAAGTGAGAGAGGTGTCGCGAAAGTGCATAAGTGTGGGATGATAGAAGAGAGTACACAGGGTTTCAAACAATAGTTGTTACGTTAACTAAGCATACAATAAACAATGCATTAAGGAAACTAATAGATAGGCAAAATAAACATAAACCATATCACCTATAGTGTTGAGCCTTGCACGTGGAGCGAAGCGTCGTTGTGGATCGTTGAGTACTGTACAGGTTATAGTCTGGTTTTGTTAAAAAGCTTTTTCCCCTTTTTTTAAAAAAAAACCGAGTTCGCTATAACCAATGGCTCTGATACCAATCTGTCACACCCCCAAAATCCACAAGCGGAGTATCACCGCAGGAGACGTAACATGACCAGGATCAAGCCACCAATCATATTCAACAATATAGTAAATCAAATAAAAGTTCAACCACACAATATAATTGGTGTTCAAAAACAAGTTAACCAAATTCAAGTTAAACAGCGGAAGCATCAAATGTAAAACCAAAACATAAGTTATAAGTTTAGCAAGTTTAACATGGCACACATTTTCCATGTCCCACAACGACTCCTTCCACTCGTGCAAGCTCCATAGATACCTAACGACCTGCAAGGCATGTAACAACGAGTCAACAACAAAGTTGAGCGAGTTCACAGTTGGTGTTCGTTTTAAAGTAGTTTCAAAAATCGTGAGTTTGTTTGCAACTATAGGTTAACCAACTTTCCTTGTTTTCCAAACCATAATTAGTGGGGGTTACCCCATGTTGTAAACCACTAGACTAGTTATATATATTGGCGTCCTTCCCAATCCGAGGACGGAGGTACGTATTCTTCCCAATCCAAGAATACGCAGGTTTAGTGTAGGCGTCCTTCCCAATCCGAGGACGGAGGTACGTATTCTTCCCAATCCGAGAATACGCAGGTTTAGTGTAGGCGTCCTTCCCAATCCGAGGACGGAGGTACGTATTCTTCCCAACCCGAGAATACGCAGGTTTAGTGTAGGCGTCCTTCCCAATCCGAGGACGGAGGTACGTATTCTTCCCAATCCGAGAATACGCAGGTTTAATGTAGTCTATTAGTGGTGAATATACAGGTTTCATCTTAGCTTCTTAATCCCATTCCCAACCCACCGGGAATCCCATGCCTTAAGAGAGTGTGAACTCACCTCGGTTTGCTCGGTAAGACCTAGTTACTTGTTTGTCAATTGGTTAAACACGTCCTAGAAGGGTTACCGATAATAGTCAGTTCTACATGCACACGGATCACATCTTTCACGTACAAACAATTCATGTATTCATTGTTCATATGTAGCACAATTATTGTTTATGTAATACACACAAGTAATCCAACTCATGATATTTAGCTCAATCACCTAATGTCAGCGATTAATCACCCAATATGCAATAAGTCAATCATACCACATACATACATTCATGATTTATTAATATACATTTCAACCCACCTATTAAACACATGCGGCCCATAACTCATACCAAGTCCAAACAGAAAATAGGTGATCCGGTTTCCAAAGCAGCCTATGTGAAACGTTACCCAAGATTGTTACCCAGCCCAACTATTTATAATTTCCTCTGACTAATTGTGGTTTATCATACATATACATGCAAAGCCCAGTTTAGTGGTTGCGGCCCAGCTATATATATAATTTTGTCTAATAATTCTAGCAGCCCAAAATTCCTTATTGTTCAGCCCATGACTTAAAACGAAACCCAAATCCATTGGCTTCCTATTAGTCTCGCCAACAATCAAGTCCATATTACATTTATGTGTTATACAGTCCCATTATTCGTTAAATCAAATTCCAACTCACATTAATCAATTAGGTTTAGTATTGAAACAATAATCATATGCATCCTATATTTAATTCAATCAACACAAAACCATCACTCAATAACTAAGTTTGATCACACGGATAATCCATATCACATAATTCGCAACTGTTGGTTTATACATTCTAAATCCCCTCTAGTTTATCTTTATTGGCAGGAATTTAATTGGCTGATCAACATAATAACCTCTTACCATGCCATCATACTTCTTGAACCATTAATATTAATTGTCTGATTAACACTAACTAAGTACCCTAGTTATTGTCATGCACTATAATAAAACATATATTATCACATATAATCATATATTCATGCCATCGATAAGAACCACAAACAATTTAATACCAGGGTTTAATAAACTAACCGAAGACAAAGGTACAGGTTTGAAGGGTTTTGAGTGTGAAAAAGGGGGGGGGGTGTCTCCTGTTGCCGCAACTCCAAAGGGGGTTAGGGTTTGTATGTTGATATTGTAAGTTGTAAATAAAAAGGAAGTCACGTAACACATAATATAATACCAAACAATCTAAAGTGGGCCGGTGATCATTACGTAACATCTAATAATATGCCAAACAAACCAAAGTGGGCCGGTGTTCACTAACTTGGGCCGAAATCAGTAGCATGAAGTTGATTTGAACAAATATGAAAGATATTAAATTCCAATAGAAACGTACAAATTTAAATGCTATTATTTGATGTTAACATATTTTTTTTAAATAATCAAACATGTACCAATTGGGAAAAGAATCTGCTATTAGAATTTATTATTAACAATTTGTACCAATCAGTTTAACAAAGTTATACGAACAGAACGTTTCAACATATTAGAGAAAGATAACGAGAAGTAAAGATCAAAAGATGGAACGTTACCGACCTTGAAAGTTCGGGTTGTCACACATGATACATTTCATGTATCTAATCTGAAGAAAAGCCCAACACAGGAAACAGTGGTTATCCCTGCAGATGAAGTTCACATTGATGACACGCTTCATTTGTTAGTGCAGTAATGTCTATCGCCTCCGTCAATCCAGTTCGTAGCAAAGAATTGAAGAAAACCTGATTTTATAGTGTAATATTTAGGAAAAAGGGCAAGGTGGCATTATTGTAAATAAGGAGAATCTCCTTATATCCTTGGCCTATAAATAGGAGCTTTAGGGTTTCATTTGAGAACTTTTGCCATTTTGGAGCTTTGGAGATCTAGAGCTAGAGAGAGAAAGTCTAGAGAGAGAAAGGTGATTCGTGGTGCTTGTACTCGTCATATTGATCAATAGAATCACGTTAATTGTACGATCTTGTGTTCGGTCACGTTCGTCTATGGATTCCGCACGTCACACGTTTGGTTCGCAATCGTTCGGGAGTCAAAACCGGTCCTACAAGTGGTATCAGAGCAGGAGCTCGATTGCACGGATGAAACACACAGATTCTCACACGAATTCAGCAGATTCAGATCCAATTTCTTCCAGATTTGTCAAAATTTTCTTCATTTTTCATCTCCTTCACGTTTCTAACTAAAAAACGCAAAATTAAACGGGTTTTTACGGTTAAAAATTGCTGATTTTTGAATATGTTGTGTGAAATCTGTTGATCAACAAACCTACAAAATTTTAGAACTTAATTCCTAACGGTTTAAGAGAAATCTTGATTTTTGTGATTCGAAAATATTAAAAATGTTGACTGTTGCTGTTATGATTCAAGTTGGTGTTCACCGATCGGATGGCCACCCGATCAGGTGACCATCCGATCCAATAACCTCACCCGATCCATCGTCTGGTTCTTTCTGATTGGTTTAGCTAAATTAATTGTCACATATTATCTGTTCAATTACAATTTTATGCAAGCTGTTCAATCCACGTGAGTTGTAGGCACAATTAATATACTTCATCAGTGCATGTGAAGCGGCCCTATAAGATTCTAGAATTCATTTAAGTTGTCAGCCAAAACTATTCAAAGTCAAATTGAGAAATTCATCTGTTGTTAGTTCATTAATTCTAGAGGTCCAATGAGAATTAGTTTCATATAAATGTTGTCGGCCATTAATCTTGAAATTGCATATAACATGTCAGATATCATGTGATAGTAGTAGAGGTCTCGAGTAGCTATCCGATCCACTGCAAAGTTTGTTTTTGTGTCTTGAAGTGCCATCTATCGAGTGGTGACTCGATCGGATCACCATCCGATCGGCCAACATAAAGTTTTGTCTTGTAGTGATCAATCATCGAACGGCCACTCGATCGAGTGGCCACTCGATCCAAAGATTCAATTGTTTCATAAAGCTACTCGATCCATTGCATGTAATGTCCATGTGTTAACAGCTCATTCAAAGTATAATTGTAATATGAATTGTCAGAATCCACGTGATTAACTAAGAGAATTATTAATCAAGAGTTGGACGGCCCAATTATAAATTGACATTAAAATTGAATTTGTCGGCCATCGTTATTGAAGATATCATATTTTCACAAGAATTAAAGGTGTTGTCAGTTTGCATGTGAGATTACATTGAAAGTCAAATTTCATTGTTGAGGTCAAAGAGTCAAACAGCTACTCGATCGGATCGCCGTCCGATTCGTTGCAATTTGTTTGTTTTGATAAAGGCCAATTATCGAGTGGTGACTCGATCGGATCACCACCCGATTCGTTACAATTCATTTAAATTTTTTTTTTTGACTTTGATTGACCCACCCGATCGGATCACAATCCGATTCAAGGGACTTTGTTTGTTCAAAGGTTTAAAGTGCAAAGAATCGAGTGGAAATCCGAACGAATTGCCACCCGATCCTAATCATTTCATTTGTTTGTGATATAGGTGACTGTCAAAGTATCGGATACCTACTCGATCGAGTAGCCACCCGATCCAAGGCACTTTCTCACCCGATTGGACAGCATCTCACCCGATCAGATAGCATCTCACCCAATCGGACAGCTTGTCACTCGATCGGATCACCACTCGATCCAAGCACACTGTCAATCATCGGATCGTAACTCAATCGGATCACCGCCCGATCCGCTGTCACACGATCTTTGTTACTGTTGACTTTGTTTGACTCGCACTCGATCGAATACCCATCCGATTTAGCTGTTTGATAGTCTTAAACTAATTGTTTGTGTGACTCGTTTGCAGGTGATTTACAAGGTGTGAATATCAAGATGTAGATTGAAAATGTCAGGAGGTGGTGAAGAATTTTACAACACGTTTTATAATGCATTCACTTCAGAATCCTCCGAAAGAAGAACAGAAACAAGAGATCTTTCAAAAGAGATTTCAGACAGTTTGAAGTACAACAATATGTACGGAAACAAACAGAATCCACCGAAATTAATGAGTGTTGAAGATTATAACTGGTGGAAAAATCGGTTTGAGGGTTGGGTAAAAGCTTTTGCACATGAAAGTTGGATAAAATTAAAATACGGATATACTGAACCAACGAAAGAAGGAGGAGTTTTATTAACTGATGCAGAGCTCACAGAAAAAGAAATAAAACCTATTGTTGCTGAACAAAGAATGATTACACTGTTATATCAATCAGTTAGAGAAGATATTATTTCACTACTTGAACATGAGAAAACGTCAAAAGGTTTGTGGGAAGCGTTAGAAAGAAAATGTACTGGTAGTGAGGAGATTATTAACAACAAACGTTCGTTATTGAAAAAAGAATTTGATTTGTTTGCATGTATGAAAGGTGAAACTGTACCACATATGATTGAAAGATTTTGTCACCTTAAACTTGAAATGGAAAGAATTTGTGTGTTAAAGGATAATGAAGAGATCATTGATAGGTTGATAGAAGCCGTTCCGAATGAAGACGACTGGTTACATTATGCCATAATTCTCAAAAACAGCAATGATATGAGCAAGGTGACCCTAGACTGGCTGATTGAGAAGTTTAAGGGGCATGATTTAGAAATCAAGAAACAAAACAAAATAGGAAGCCAGCTGTATAAACAAAATGTCGATCTATACTATAGAGGAAACATTATTGATCAAAAGTCAAAAACGACATTTAGTGCTGGAAGCTCAAGGGATTCACCTCAGCAAGGTTCTTCAAGAGATTCGGGTTATCATTCAATTGGTTCAAATTCATCAAATCCGAACATAGTCCATTGCAATATCGCCACATATTTGAAAAACTCTCAAAGTCTGAATGCAGAAGCTGCCAAGCAACAAATGGTGTTTTTAGCATCTGTCCTGGAATCGTACGAAAGTCTGATCGCGGGAAAAATTGGAAACCCAAATATGACAAAGGAAGATTATGCCTAGATCGATCCAGAGGAGATGGAGCTAATGGATATTACACTACGTGAAAAAGGGTCTACGGTCACACTTTTGGCAAAACTGCACTGCCACACATTTGAAAAAATGTGTGGCTAAAGGTCATTCATAACATTTTAAAACACCTTTAGCCACACATTTTATTATTAATGTGACCATTTACACCAGTTCAGTATCATTAGCCACACTTTTAGAAAATAGTGTGACATTTACTAGCCACAACTCGAAATGTGTGACCGAATGTTTTCTATAGCCACATATTTTTGTTTCGTTTGACTAAAAACTCATGTATTTGACACCTTTAGTCACAATTTAAGAAAAAACTGTGACATATATTAGCCACAGTAGCAACGTGTGGCCAAATGTTATCTACGATCACAGTATCTGTTTTCATATGACCAATAATATATTTATTCAAAACCTTTGGCCACATTTTAAGAAAAAAACCGTGACATTTATTAGTCACACTAAAAAAGTGTGGCCAAATGTGATCTACGGCCACAATATTTGTTTCATGTGACTAAGAATAGATATATTCGAAACCTTTAACCACACGTTAAGAAAAAAATAGCCACACTAAAAAAGTGTGGCCAAATATGATCTATGACCATGTTATATGCTTAATAATGTGGCTGAAATCTAATATATATGGCCACATACATTATTTTGTGTGACCAAGTTGTAGACAATAGCCACACTTAAAATTACAAAATTTCATGTGGCGTTACATGAACATTTGTCACACCATCGTCACTTTTTTATATTGTGTGACGAAATGTTATCAAATGTCATGGAAAAATGTGTGACCAAGTGTTTAACTTACTACATCTTTAAATACTCTCTCCAAATATTTCATCCTGAAACTTAAACAACCCCCCCCCCCCCCCCCAAAAAAAAAAAAAATTATCCTAAAACTTCCCCCCTAAAATGTTTAAATTCATCTTAAAACTTCCCTCCTAAAATATTTCATCAAAAAACCTTAAACTTCCCCCCAAAATATTTCACCCAAAACTTCCCTCTCAAATAATATTCACATTTAAAAATTATATTATTAAACAAAAAAATCTTACTACAAATTTTAAAAATACAAACTATTATTAAATATTATATATACTAAACTATATTTGTTTTCTTCTAAATAATATGCTAATGTTTGTATATTAGTTGCATTAATATACATTTTTATTGTATGCATATCAGTACAAGTATCAAATTTTCCGTACCAAATTGTTTTCGGTACCCATGTTTTGGCGTTTTCGGTACTCGTACTTTTGGATTGGTACGGTACCAGTATTTTACCGAATTTTACTTTCAAATACCGGTATCCTACCGGTATTGTACATTATCGTACCGAACGTTTTCGGCACCGTTACCTGTACCCATATTTGATGATTTTAGGTATCGGTATTTTTGGTACCGGTACCAATACCGGCACCGAGCTCATCCCTAATCATATACCTGTTAATAGACCACAATGGGACTTAATGGGTCATAAAAGCCAATAATGGGCTTTAATGTATCACAATCAACAATAGTAGATCAAACATGTCTTACTAGACCATATTGTGCCTTAATGGATCACAATAAATAATGGTAGATCAAACATGTCTTAATAGACCATATTGAGCCTTAATGGATCATAATAGCCAATAGTGAATCACACGTGTGTTAATGTGGGCGTTAATGGATCACAGTGGACAATAGTACATCAAACATGTCCTAATGAATAATATTGGGCCTTAGGAGATCACAATGGCCAATAACCGATCATACATGTTTTAATAGACTATATTGGGCCTTAATGGAGCACGATGGACAATATTGGATCATATATGTCTTAAAGGACCATATTGGGCCTTAATGGATCACAATGTAATAGACTGTGCATATCTTATTGGGTCTTAATGTATCACAATGGAAAATAGTAGATCATACATGTCTTAATGGACCGTATTGGGCCTCAATGGATCACGATGGACAATAATAGACAATACATGTCTTAATGGATCATATTGGGCTAAAATGGATCACAATGGACAATATTAGAACATACATCTCTTAATGGATCATATTGGGCCTTAGTGGATCAAAGTGGACAATAGTAAAGCATACATGTCTTAATGAACCATATTGGGCCTTAATAGACCACAATGGTCAATAGTGGACCATACACGTCTTAATGGGCCATATTGGGCTTAATGGATCATGATAACCAACAATATATCATACATGTATTAATGGACCATTTTAGGCCTTAATGGATCATAATGTATCAATAGTAGATTATACATGTCAATGTATTAATGGACCATATTGACCCTTAATGGATCATGGTAGACAATGGTAGATGATACTTGTCTTAATGGACGATATCGGCCTTAATGTATCACAATGGAAAATAATAAATCATACATGTTTTCATGGTCATATTGGGTTTTAATAATCACAATGGATAATAGTAGATCATATGCATAACATGTAATTTACATATCAAATGCATAAAAATATATAATTTCAATTTATGTTTTATAAATTCATATGTATTAATTTATAGAAATATAAATATGTTTGTGGAAAAAAACAGTTTACTAGCCACTAATTTATATGTATTAATTTACTTTTTATAAATTTCAATTTACTGTAATCCTTCCATTTTTATAAATTTCAATTTCAAAATTTTCAGATTTTCACCTCTAAATTTCAGTTTCCCTCTCCATCTCCATTCTAAACCCTATCTCCCTCCTTCCCCAATTGCAAAATTCTCCACCTTCTCAAAATTCTCCAACAAAATTTGTTCAGTTTCCCTCTCCATCTCCATTCTAAACCCTATCTCCCTCCTGCTTCACATCGGCTATATACTCCACCGCCTCGATACTTAATAACAAAAGAATTCCCTAAAACCTCAACCACCCCTACAAAAACCCTCACGATCATGAATCATTCTTTCAGTCCATTACTCTCAAAGTCACAGCCATGGACATCATCTGCTTCAAGCTAGACACAACCCATATGACAATGACATCACATATGAACAATGGAATTTTGGTTAATAAAGTGTTAATTTAGTTTACAGTGGCTCCCTCAAGAACGCAGAGCCATCCTTATTTGATTTCATTCAGGTTTCTCTCTTTATGTGTCCTTATTTGATTTGTTTTTCTTGTATGAATGGTTCTATAGGGTTTCTGGAATGTTAAATTGTGTTGTTGGTGTTGTGGTCGAGATGGGTTTGGTTGAAGTTGCACGCAAGATGTTTGATGAAACGTGTGAGAGAGGTGTGGTTTGGGATTCTTCTACTTCCAAGGTTTTGATCACTAGGTATTGTGAGAATCTACAAATTGATTGCTGGGTTTAATCGATGATGGTAGTGCTGGTCGTGCTCTTCAAAAGTGAGTTAATTTTAAATAGAGAATGAGATGCAATTGAGTTTGATAATTTAATTCGGTTTTGGCAGATCAGGAACAAATTTGAATCAGTTAGCTGGTGTGGCAGTGTCTAGACCACAAGGAGAGCTTGCTAAAGATGGAAGAGAACCTCCTGCATCTAAACAAATGTTAAAGAAATCATCTTTTGGTAAAACATCCCAAGAAAACACAAAAGGTAACTGCTTCTTGGTCTCCAAAGAAACATCTACTCGAAGAAGGTTCCAGCGATGTGCTTGTTAAGGACTGTGAGCAGATCATGCCCTTGGAGTTTTCTTAAATCCAAGGACAAACTAAAAATTCTTTTTGAAGAACGCTGGAATTTGCTCAAAAAAGTGAGACAGTTCGAGGCATGTTTTCTTCATTTTAGTGCTTAAAAACTAGTAAATTTATGAATTATAATGTACTAACTTTGTCTTAAAAAAACATAACCTTAATGCATCACCATCTCTGTTAACCTTGAAGCATGTCTGCATGTATTGTACACTTATTTAGAAAAGTATGCACCTGATTGATAACTGGCAATATGTAAATGGTTTGGGTCTAACTATAACTACCTGAAAATCTGAACTTTGAGCTAGACGAAATCAATATATACTCTATTTTAAACAAATTAATACAATCCTCTATACAAAAGATAATCTGGTAATATTATATAAATTGTGCTTAGGAACTGATTTGATGCTAATTATGCCATAAAAACCGGTGTGGATCATGTTAACGATGCTTCTATTACAAGTTTACTTGTTCCCCACTATTAAGAAACTGCAGGTGCCCCTTTAATGTTGTGATCAAATCAATAGTGCACACTAACTATAGGTAACCAATATAGTCTAACCTGTTGACTACAAATTCTATACATCTAGTATAAATCGTGATCGTATTGCTAAATGCGTATACAATATACATAAATTGTTATTTCATATGTTCGTGTCTTTTGGTCAGTGTGGGTGTTTCTTGGTAGAGAGTTATCTAAATGATGATACCATTCGGCGAAGGTAGTTAAAGCAAATGAGTCAGAAATTAGTGTATCTTTGTTAACCATGGAATCAACTGGTATCTTGCATTTTGAGTCTTATTACAACACAACATCCCAATGTTTATCAAAATTAGGGTACAAAAAGAGCATACAATGTTAGTTTACTGTTATTGAGAGAGTTCATTGGGTATATTGATCAGTGAGCCCAACCCACTAACCTTTCTTGATCCATTTCTCAGCTTACCTGTTTGCTACCTTTAAGTTTACTAGATTTCTTTTTTTGTTTAGCTTACCAGTTAGTTTTAGATGTTGTCATGTGATTTTAATTGTTGTAGTATTTAGTTTTTCAGCTATCAAAATTTAGTAATACAATAGCACCAATATGTATGTTTTTCTCCAGCTATTGGTAATCAAAATTTGGTAAAACCATCGCATAACTCTAAAGATGTTTTTTGTGATGGATAGAGTGATTGATTTGATTCTTGGTTTGTACAACGTCATGTAATCAGACCTTGTATTGGAGTCAACTAACATGAATTTATGATTTTGATATCAAAGGAAATCTTGTGGTGAAAAGGCAGTCACTACTTCTTTGGGTATCCCAATCAGAATGAACAACGGATTCGCCGCCTCTGTGCTTGTGGATGGTTTGTACCATGGGGATCAAACTCGTGTTTCTGTGGAGTATGAAGTGCCAGAAGGGATTACAAAGTTGCCACCAGATATTAAATCACTGATAATATGGCAGCCTGAACATTTGGAAGATGGAGATGGCGATTCTATACCCCTAGAAGTGGACCATATACTTGTTAAGTTCACCTGACCCCACCAGAGGTATGGCATTTAATTAGAAAATACATTAGATTTACATATAAGTAGCTAAATATTACTCGTTATTGCTCATAATGATGTGATGAAGTACATTGACTGTTTTTTATGTACCAATGTTGTGTCCTTTTAAATAGACTGGGGAAGACTACTAGTTATACACTCTTCTTCGTCAAGGATTAGATGAATGACCACTAGGTAAAAAGGCAATAATTGTAACTCCTACAAGTCTAGTAAGCAACTGGGAGACAGAAATTAAGAATAGGGTTGGTGAAAGAGTTAAGCTTGTTGCTTTATGTCAAAGTAGCCGTGATGATGTCATTTCCAGCATTTATAACTTCAGAAGCCCACATAGCCAGTTACAGGTAAATGTAGTTGAATTTCTTGATGTTAGAAGTATACACAAATTGACCCTGGTTCTCTCCCATGTATTGATTGTTTCTTATAAGACCTATCTAGTGCATTCATCAAAGTTAGTGGCTCTTGTAATCTTCTCATATGTGATGAAGTACAAATGCTGAAAAGTGGGTCAGAATGGGTTGTAATAGAATAGGAAAAATGAAGTACGGGTCAGAACAGATTGATTACTTGAACCGAATAGGTTTATTATAACCCGATTCTATTTTGGTCAAGCCGTTTGACCAGTTACCTGACCGACCATCTGTTTTGCATTTACTTCGGATTTGTATCTTAACATTTTGTCATCTGATTTTCAATTTACAGAAGCATTTGGAAAGTTATACGGAAGCTCAAAACAGGGAACCAGCAATTATAAAGGTCATGCTGGTGTTCATGACAATTGCATCAAGTACGTCCTTTTACCATTCTTACCTTCTTATTTCATTTTTTTCACATTTTGTTTAATTAACTTCACACATTTTGTGTTCTTAGTTGCATTGTGCCACTAAAGAAATCAAAGAGTACCAAATTGACCAGCTTTAACACTTTAGGTAGGGGCGCAAACGAGCCGAGCTACTCGTGAGCTACTCGAGCTCGGCTCGAAAAAAGCTTGGATGAACTCGAGCCCGCGCCCAAGCTAAAAAACAAGCTCGTTTAGTAAGCGAACCCGAGCCCAAGCTGAGCTTATCTAGCTCGAGCCTAAACGAGCTCACTGTTTATATAATTCATTAATATATTACATATATATTTAAATAGTAATAGTTACTATTTATAAAATTATGAAAAAATAACTTATTATATATAAAAATAGTTATAATTAATATAAATCATTTAATAAATAAAAAACGAGCCGAGCCTGAGTCGAGCTTTAGAATAAACCTCGAATCAAGCCGAGCTCAAGCTTTTGTAAGTTAAACGAGCTCGAGCCTCATTGAGCTCGGGCTCGGCTCGGCTCGTTGGCAGAAAACCGAAGGACCGATTTCATACATAACTGATACTCGATGTTATCCACCGTGTCCAGATTTTGGTTCTTGATTTTATACAATCTCGGGTTCCGGGTCAGGTTTGCTGAGAGTTGAGGAGGTTTCATTTTTCTTTATTATTTTCTGGTATTTTGGCGCTGGCTGGGGTTTATACATAATTCTTGATGAAGAAGAATAATGACACCTTATATTGGCAGAATGATCAGCTGTATACGCAGGTTTCGTTTTTCTTTATCATTTTCTGTTTTTATAGTAGAAAAATGTGATTATGATGTTTATACGGTTGCCTGCTACATGTTTATTTCAAGTTTGGGGCAATATTTAACATCGGACGGCTTTTTTGGATGATTTTAGAGGGTTTGAGAATGGGCCATGGTGGGACCACCTTTTCAATGGCTACACCATCACACCATGGCTGGTGGTATTAAATATAGGTTTCACTGGTCTTCTGGTGTCATGGTTAATGACATATGCTGGAAATATCGTAAAGGTTGTACTTTTTTATGACTTGTATTTTTTTTCTTATCTTTGTCATCATCATTATTATATATGGTATGAACACTTGCCCTATCAGTACCTCCTTAAGAGGTCCCATGTTCTTATGACAAATTGTTCTACTTGTAGTTATATGACTTGATATGGTTCGAATTTACTAGGATTTGCATTATTCTCATAGAATGCTGGCTTTTTGATTGACCAAAGTACCTCAACATGTTATGTTACAGCTTAACTTGCATTTTCACCAATTTTAAATTAGTGGGTAGCTAAGTAGCTTCTACAATCAGCTGTGTAAGTTTCTGCATAGACTTTTCCATATGCTTGCATATATCATTGTGATATAGTGTGTGATCAATTTGACTCTGTGATGTATCACCTACTTTGATAACAGCGAATGAACCCTATTGATAGTTGTTGTATGTTTTTTTTAACTTTTTTAAGTGCGTTTTCTAAATATCATTACATCCCGAGTGTTGGAGATAATGTTTTAGCCCATACCTAATTGCATTCATAGTTTTCAAGTAATGATTTTGATTATATGTTTTAGTGACTTTCGTTGACCAAACGTACAATTCTGGAAAGTATGTTACAAGATGAGGATGGCATCTTAACCTTCTATGTTATATTAATTTTCAGGAGCTGGATCAAAAGCACACTAGGAGTCTCCTACTGGTTGTGGTTTGTACCTATGTTGTCAAAAGCGCAAAAAGCGCGCGCCTAGGCGCCCGGGCGCAACGAGGCGCACCTACAGCGCCTGGTGGTAGCCTAGGCGCAAAAATGGGTTTAAAAAAAAACGGTTCTGAGGCGCAAAAAGCGCGCGCCTAGGCGCAAAAAACGTTGCTGAGGCGCATAATATAATAGTTTTTTTTAATTTTATATGTGGAATCTTATTTATTTTCAAAGCATAACATATTTTTTATATTTTTTTCTCTATGTGCGCTTTTCTTAAAAAAGCCCACGCTTTTTTTGCGCCTTGCGCCTAGGCTCCGGGCGAGGCCGATGCGCCTCGCCTGCGCCTTGCGTCTTTCACAACATAGGTTTGTACAATTATGGGATGAGTTTTGTAAAAAGAAGCACCCAAATGAGTCATCATCTTAGAGGGCTAATGTGATCTGCGTAAGTTTGTTTGTTAATAAACTGTGTAACCAAGTTGGATTAAAGTTGTATAACTGCTTGGCTATTTTATTGTTAATTAGAAGTAAATGCAAGAGATATATGTGCCATAACAAGCCTTGGGGATTTCAGGTTTAATTGAGACCCAAGGAAACATTTGAAGAACATAGTCCCTGGTCTCCCTCGACTCCCAGCTAATGGGGCACGAGAAAGCACATGGCTTTGCCCAACAATGCCCTTGGAGTGGTGTTACGCTTTCAATGGTTTAAACATTTCCAAAGCCATCACCACATGTACACTGATTCTTGGAATGCTTACAATTGTTTTATTAGTTTTATATTCAGCTCTACGTGCTGGTTCTTCGAAAATATTCCTATCCCCTCCATCTTCTCCGAGAGCAGGTAATACTAGTACTTTAATCATATAAATTGCATTTTTTTTCCAAATTGGATTCATGAAACTAACATTTTAGTTCACCTTTCACAACAGGCGAACGATCACCATTTCTAGAATCAGAAGAACTGGAATCAGGCAAAGGCAAGAAAGAAGTGAAAGCAAAACTTGTGAGTTATTCGTATGCGTTTTTCCATATTATAGGCTAGCATGTATTCGGGCATGCTTTTATTGTGATTGAGCAGTTCAAAAAGAAGCTTGGATCTCATTGATGTTGTGTGGCTAGTCATTGATTGAATTGTTCACAACTTGAATCTGGTGGCTGGTCATTGATTTTGCAATCAAATCTTGGAGCATTCCACAAATTCAAAACAACCGGATATAAATTTGCAGCACTTTCAAGTCTAAAAGCAATGCGTATATGGATTTGAAGACAACCTAGAATTAGTTTTTAGTTTATGTGTAGAGGCATTCCCTTTACAACATTTGTAGATAGGTTTTGATTAGAAGTTTATGTCTTTAATTAGTATTTAAGTTGAAAACTTATGTATGGATTTTGGTTTATTATTGTTAATATCATTAGGTTTTTAGGTTTTCTCATGGTTACTAATGTTTTTATTTAACAAAAATTTGAAAATAAATGTCTAATTATATGAAAATTGCCACATAAAGCTACAATAAATATGTGTGACAAAAAAGTTAGATAATAGCCACACTTAAATTATAAAGTTTTATGTAGCCACACTTTCGTCAGTTTGTTTTTGTGGTGGAACCATAACAAATGTCATGGAAAAACAAAATATGTGTGACCAAATGTTAGATAATAGGCACACTTAAAATTACAAATTTCAAGTGTCTATACATAACCATTAGCCACACTTTCGTGATATCGTTTTTTGTTTGTGTGACGAAATTATAGCAAAAGTCATAGGAAAAATAAATATGTGTGACCAAAGGTTAGACAATAGCCACACTTAACATTACAACATGTGGCTATACATAACCATTAGCTACACTTTCGTGATATCGTTTTTTGTTTATGTGACTAAATTATAGCAAAAGTCATGGGAAAAACAAATATGTGTGACCAAAGGTTAGACAATAGCCACACTTACAATAAACTAATGTAACTATATAATAGAATCGGCCACAATTTGTCACATTGTTTTTGTTTATGTGACGAAATTATAGTAAATGTCATGGAAAAAACAAATATAAGTGACCAAAGGTTAGACAACAGCCACACCATAGTCACTTTGTTTCTTATTTGTGTGACCACATGATAGAAATCGCCATAAGAAAAAAAATATGTGTAACCAAAGGTTAGACAACAGCCACACTTAAAATTACAAGATTCCGTGTGGCTATAAATAACCATTAGCCACACCATAGTCACTTTGTTTTTTGTTTGTGTGTCTGTATAATAGAAACAACCACACTTACAGTAAGTTCATGTGACTATATAATAGAAACGGTCACACTTATAATAATTCATGTGACCGATTTTACCCTTTTGCCACACCTTTTTTTTAGTTGATGTGGCTAAAACAAAATTTTTGGTAATTTATGTGACTATATAGTAGTAACGATCACGCTTAAAGTAAATACACGTGGCCGTTGCTATCTTTTTGCCACACTTAATGGAGAAAATGTAAGATTTTAACCAAAAAATGTTTGTACCCTTTAGCCACATTTTTAAGTTCTACGGCCACTAAAAAGTGTGTGTGGCAGTATGATACCTACGATGACTCGAGCTTTGGTCACACTTGACATGAAAAAAATATGTGTGGCGAAAGACATATAGTCACACTTTTTTCGTGTGGCTGTATCCCTATTTTGGCGTAGTGTTAAATGGTGCATGGCTATCGCAATGAGGAGAGCACAACAATTCATGGAGATCACTGGAAGTTCGTGTTTAGGATCTGCTGATTCAAAATTGGGGTTTGATAAGGCAAAAGTTACCTGTTTCAGGTGCAAACAGAAAGGGCACTTCAAGAGAGAATGTACAAACAGGCAAACTGATGAAGTTGTGAATCCATTCAAAGATGATTATTATCAGAAAGCAATTTATCATCGCAACAGTGGATCATCAAATGCGAATAAAAAACAGATCGGTGAAGGGTCGTCAAAGGAAAAATCAACGGCGATGGTGGTCATTCAAGATGACGAAGGTTACGACTGGAGTCAAGTTCTTCTAGAAGAAGATTATGTCGGATCTGCATTTGTAGCCGAAGTGGTTCAAGATAAATGATGGCAAAGAGATAGTGCGAGATATGAGATTAATAAATTGAGTGCTCCATTAAAAGAAGCTCAGAAAGCCAAAAGATGGAATGCTGAATTGGAATGTTATATGGATCCACAGGGTAATCCAGTGGTTGATCCGACTAAGGTGGATTTTGATGCAGTAACAGATCTTTTTCCAAATCAGGACACTTATCATACAAGAAGGTTATCTAAAAAAGGTTATGAAGCTGATCTGATGAACAAATTGAAAGAAAATTTTGAAGCAAGTCTACCAAAGGTGGTAGAAATGAGAAAGAGGAAAGAAGAAGAGCTAGAAAAGCTGATAGAGGAGGTGAAGAGAACGGCAGAGGATGCTGATGAGGATGAATAAAAGAAGGAAGAGGATCAGAAAGTTGAAACAGAAGAATCACAAGTGTCAGATGACACTGAGGTAACTGAATCTTCTGAATTATTAAATGTTGATAAAACTGAAGATAAGTGCAGGAATTGCATAGAAATGTGCAAAGTCTGTACTGAGAAAGATGAAAAGATAAAAACAAAAGATATTGAAATAAATAAAATTGAATATGGTTTCAAAACAAAATGCAAGGAAATGCTTGAAAATGAAGAAATTTTGATACAAAAGATTGAAAAGCTGACACTGAAATGTCAAGATTTTGAAAAGGAAAATGAAATTTTAAGACAAATGTGTACAGCAAAATGTGAAGGTTGTGTTGAAAAAGATAATAAATTTCAAGATTTTCAAAAGGAGTATGATAATTTGAAGTGGTCAAGTCAGAGGGTACAAGAAGCTTATAATACTTTGAAGAAACAAGTCAAATGTTTTGATGAAAGATTGTCTGAAACTTTAACAACAAAGGAACTTTATGAGAAAAAGTTTAAAGAAAAGCAACTTGAATTAAACAAGTGTGTTGATGAAGTTGCTAATCTCAAACAAGTTCTGGTTGAAAAAGAAAAGATTGTTACAAAACTTCAAAGTTATCATAGTTCTTTGTACGTTCTCGAACGCATTTTCAACATCACACCAGATGACAAAGATTTTGATAAGAATAAAAAAGGTATTGGTTCAGAATATCATCAAGTACCACCACCATTGAGGGATAATTATACTTTCTATGATGAGGAAAAGGTGGCAAAAGGTCTGAATATAGTCGACCAATTACCTGAAAATATCGATGTGACTTACACCAAAATTGATGATGCTGATGATTCAGAGGTGGTAAGTAAGGTTGTTGAAAGTGTTTTGAAAGATGAGTCTACCAAAGGTAAGTCTGAATCACAGGATGAAAATGAGGGAAATTTTCATGATGGTTATCTCAAACATTCAAAATATGTGAAAGTTGTGAATGATGATCCAAAAGGATTGGCTTATACCATAATTGAATTGGAAAAATTATTCTCAGATAACGAGTTCACGATTCAGAATGTGATTGCAGATAAAATTGACAAAGTGTTTAAACTGGTTGAGATCGAAAAGTCAGAAATTTCAAAATTTTCCGGAAAGAGCAAGAAAGCTTTTTATAACAAACCTGGTTACAAAAAGAAGAATATGAAGGCAGTGTTGGGTTATAAAAAGAAACAAAATCAAGATAAAAAGTTTGAAAATCAAAATTTTCAAAAGAAAATGAATTTTGTTCACGGGAAAAGTTTGGAAGAAGAGAAAGAACTCCAATTTAGACGACAGTCTAATGAAGAGTTCTATGCTCAGAAAAAGCAACAACAATAGGCTAAAGATGTTTCGAAGAAAATTTGTTTTAAATGTGATCAAACTGGACATCTTGCACGCAAGTGTCCAAACACAAAGCCTGTTGATGTTGAAAAACAGAAATGTGAGGATATGAAACAAAAATCAACCAAATTTGATTCAAAACAAACTTGGAGGTACAATACAAACAAGTTTGCTTCGAATCAAACTTGGAAATCAAATCAGACTAGGTTTGATTCAAGACAAACCTGGAATTCTCACACACCCAGATTCAGAACAACACAAAGTTGGCAAACATCGGTTGATATGACAAAACCAAACCATTTTTGGAAATCAAAAGTTATTGTTCAAAACCAAAATAATCAAAACGAGTCACGATTTTACAAAAGAAGTGCGTCAAAAGGACAAAACTGGGTGGTTTAGAAACAAGAGACGTCTATGAATGACGAAAAAGTTGAAGTCAAAGATGAAAAAGTTTTTGTACATAATGACAAAGATTTTCCATCATTGAATGAATTTTGTGTTGAAATGCCTAAGGTCAAACAGACCTGGGCTGAATTGTTCAAGTAATTGAGTTGTGTATATGTGCAGGTGTTCCTGAAGAAAACTGAATGTCAACAAAAGGAGTATCGGAGCAGCCTGGCACTAGAGGAGAAGCCTGCTGGTCCCTGCCACTGAGAAACAGGGAGTTTGTTTGGTTTTTGTACATAAATAAATCATATTTCAAAAACCCTAAAAATTGAAAAATTAAAAAAAATAAAAGAAACCAAAAATATGTTGAGTGAATACGCCGAAACCCTCACGGCTGAACAAACATGATTAATTTCACAAGATTGAAAAACGGTTTTCAAACTGTAAAATATCAATGTGTTGTAAATCATGGGGGTACTTACTGCTTTACATGTTATATTTTCTGCAAAACAGGGCATGTGAAACAGAAAATTGATGGCGAGACAAAGCTATCTACATCGGTTATCAATTTTTTTTTAAATGTTTTGAATTTTAGGGGGAGTAAGAAAATTTCAGAAAATCCAAAAACATTAGAAAATTTGAAAAAGCCAAAAAATGATAAAATTCAAAAATGAGTTTTGTGTAAAAAGAGGAAATGATAGTACATCAGTAGACAATCACAGTACGCTAAAGAAATGTAAAGTTAAATGTGATAAACGGTCTCACTGATGATATGCCAGTAGGTTTTTACATGCTTAGTAGATTGTTTTCGAGATATAAACCTAAATATCAATACTTACTTATCTCGTGGGGAACATCTCTCGGATATATGGGTAACCCCCGAAATCTTGTTTGAGAGATTGCCTGATTCTGAGATACTAGGTCTTTATACTGTTTGATATCTGGGGTATTATACCTGGCCTTCTTATATTACGGAAGCAATGGCCAAGACCTCGTATAATACTTTACGCGCTTTAAAAGCTTACCCTCTGCACAAAAATTGATAAAATATCGAAAGATACGAATCAATTGCAGTTGAAGAAAAGATTCCCTAAAGGGAACACACCTAAAGTCGAGCCTTCATCTCTTTGACTGAACAAAAGTTCATACCTGAGCTCTCAAGGTCTCGCACTAACCCTAAGTACAGATATCAAATTGGTATACTCACCTGTAAGACTGAATCTAGGGAATTTTGATACGGGAGTATATTCTGAGGTGGGACACGCGAATAAGTTAAGTCCTTAAAACACTAAATAGTATCTCGAATCGATTGAACTTTGTGTGAAAATTTAAGTGGATCAGCATACTTACAATCTAAGTGAATCGTTTAGAACTTAAAGTGTTAAAAAGCTCAACGGTACTAGTGATTTGTCATAAACTGATATGATCCTCTGACGCGAACTCAAACAAAAATATTGTAACACCTGTGCCTCCACGACCATCAAACAAATACCAAACCAATGAAATATTATATTTCATACTTGGGATTTGTAAAAAATATGTGTATCATTTGCACATATCAATTTTTTGTTCAATTCCAAACTCTAAATCGCTTTCTGGAAGGTTATACGCTCACCGATGCGTAAATATAACCAGTTTAATGCAACAAACACTCCGGAATAGTGGCATAGGCTTAACATACCTTAAATAACCTTTACATAACTTAGAAATAAGTTTTGAAGGCTTTGGTATGGCAAAAACAAGCTAATTCGCTTACAGGGACTAAAGTTGACAAACTGCGAAAGTATGCCAATTTGAACTGTAACAGATATTCCGGAACATGAACATAAGTTAAAGACACCATAAATATCCTTTACATAGCTTAGAAATAGGCTTTGAGGGGTTCGGTGTGCTAAAATAAACTTTTGTGTCATTCAGGAACTAAAAGCGTCAAAAAGTGCACAAGTTTGCACTTTCGCGCATAACTTACGTTCTGAATACATCCGGACATCCAAAAATTTATGTAAGCACTATAATATTTTATTTTAGTGTTTGGCATGAGAAAAATCCATTCGTCACGCATTTTGGATCGTTTTTCGCGCTTATGCGCATTCCGTCGTAATTAAGCGAACATCGCGTTCGTACGGCTAAACGAACTGACATCCGACATATTTTTGAGCATGTTTCATGTCCACAATGTTTAGGCATCATTTTAGGGCCTTAAAGTTGGCTTTACGGGCCTTAGAAGTGTCGGAAATGGCTTAAATACACAACAGGGACCAAAACTGTCATTTTTGAAACTTATTTTCTGATCAGAACCCCCATGCGGCCCGCATTAGTTTTGGTGTATCCTGAAGCGGGCCGCCTCAGCTTTCCAGACCAGATTAATTGCATCTAACAGCAGATTCCAGCTGTTTTAACCACAACCACATACTCACACTTGCTTAGTCAGCTGATAAGGATCAATTTTAGTCACCATAAGGTTCCGACACTTGTACGGATGCGATTAAAGCACGGTTTCCATGAAACGATCTTAACGGTTACCCGAAAACTATATATACCCATCCACCCCCATTGCATAATTCACTAGAATTCTGATTTGAGGAGCTCTAAGTTGAAACCTTTGTTTCATACCTGAGCTACTTGGATCGGGATTAGCATTCGGGGACCCTTCGTAAGTATTATTTCGTTCTTTTATTGCTTTTCGAGTCTGAAAGTCAAACTTTGTTTGACTTTCAGCGTTGACCAGCTTATGGTCAATGCGAAGTTCGTTTGAACTTCGCAACGTGATTGTAATCACGATGGTTATAGTCCCTTGGGACTATGCCTACTGATTACCATGTTGTCTAGGGTCGTAGGGTAAGCGATCTGATAAATCGCTTATACCTTCGAACCCGACCCATTGGTCGATCATTAGGATCCGACCAAATACATTAGGTGACCATAGTATATAGGGAATAACCTTCCGAGGTTATACCTAATGGTCACATCGTTTAAGTAGTTGTATGATAGGTAGTTTATATGCCTTAGGTAAATTACCAGAATACCCTTTTCATGTATAATTGGTAATTAAGCATATGTAACCTAAACTTTTGTCACATAACTGATTATGTAACATGTTTAGGCATATAACACTTGTCATAGGACTAGTTAGGCGGTCCAAACGCGTTTCACGCGAACAACGCGTTAAAGTAGCATAAGCTACCTAAACGGGTCGTAATGGGTCGTAAACACTTAGGTTAAGTTTCATTTAGTATGTAGGCTTTGTTAAACCATATGACACGAGTCTCTACACTCGTTTGGTTTACGAAACCTCATTCTATCAGATCTTCCGATTTAGGTCCGGTTTATTAACATAGTTACCTATATTAGGTGCCGTTTGATTTCCGTGATCTCTAGCGTTGCTTGGTGGTTATCTTAGGACTTCTGAGCAATCTCAAGTGAGTACATAGACCCCTCTTTTACTGTTTTCCAAACTGTTTTGGGGTGGAACACATGTGCCTACTTGTTACTTTCATGCTTTCCATGTTTTCATATCATATGCTTGCTATGTTCAATAGTACACTTATAGTACATGATTTCATTGTGTTTTATGCTATGTATGTCCAATTAGTTCATACTTAGTACATCGTTTTACATTTACATTTTATGCTATGTATGTCCATTGCGTGCATACTTAGTACATCGTTTTCATCACATGCTTACATTTTGTTATGACATTTGGGTTGTTTACAATGGAACAATACATTCATTAACATTAGCTACGCCGTTCGTTAGTAGGTAGTGGTACCATAGGAATTGACAACTCCTGTTCCGGTCATCCCAGGGAAAGGGGATGAAAGGAATGACCGAATTCGATATACATAATTTAGATAAACCTTTAAGTGGTTTAAGGGTTTATCGCCGCAGTCTCAAGGCTTGGATGTATGCATTATAACAATACCGCATAGATGTTCGTATCAGTATAGCATGCATTTCCACAAAACATAGCTTTGATTTAAACCAAGTTTTACTTCAATACTATGTTCTTGTGCATATGGTTTAGTTGATACATTTCACTAGCCATACATATCATTTTGTTTACATATTACATGATTTACATTGATCATGCATTTCCACAAAACATAGCTTTGATTTAAACCAAGTTTTACTTCAATACTATGTTCTTGTGCATATGGTTTAGTTGATACATTTCACTAGCCATACATATCATTTTGTTTACATATTACATGATTTACATTGATCATGCATTTCCACAAAACATAGCTTTGATTTAAACCAAGTTTTACTTCAATACTATGTTCTTGTGCATTTCATCTATGGTTTAGTTGATGCATTTTCACTAGCCACACATATCATTTTGGTTACACATTACATGGTTTACATTTGACACATAAACACTTTTGACATTGGTTATACATTACATGATTTACATTTTGACATAAACATTTTAACATATTATTTCAATACATTTGGAAGTTGGTTTAAACATAGACATCTTACATTGTTGGTTTGGTTTGAGTAAGTGATTAAGTAACGAGGCGTGTGTAATATGATACAAGCATGGTGGATACGCCGCTGGTACTTCCTATATATAAGTGTTTGTATGGTATTACATATCGTAGCGTTATTTGAATCATTTCAGTTTATGACATATAACATTTTATACAAATAACATACTTTTCACAATACATTGTTTTACAAATAACTTAACTTATACAAACTCATTTTACATGGTTATTCATTTAACCATGCAATATTCTCTTATTTATACGTATCATCTGAAATTTTTGTTTTTCAAATGATTTACAAAGACAAAGCAAATTACAAGGTTCATGACTAAACATTTTCTTAAACAAAAGTCATGAATCTTATTTTCACAAAACCTATGTACTCGCCGGCATTTTTATGCTGACGTACCTATTTTCACATGTGTTTCAGGAAATGAAGCATAGGATTGATCAAGATACACTTAGGCGGACATGGGCCTTAGTGACAATAAAAGATGCAAGACTAGTTATTTATGTTATGTTTCTTTGATTATCAAGACATTGTAACTCGTGTATTCAATAAAACAGTATTTCAATTTCCATGTGTTATGAAACAATGATTCTGTTACAACACTCCCCGATGTTTCCGCCATGTTTTGTTGTTTTACGTGGTCGGGGTGTGACAGAAAAGTTGGTATCCGAGCTCATGGTTATAGGGAATTAGGTTATTAGTAATACTTTGACCTAGTCTATAACCTTTCTAGGACCCTAACGCGAGTTTACTTGCGTTTAGTCATAAAACAATACTGTCACCTATCCTTAGGTGACAACCACAACAAGAACATAAAATTCAAAACCGCTTTGAAAACTAATCATCTGTTCTAGGATGATTCATTTCTAGGTTTTGAACCCTCTATTTTAAGGTTTTGAACTCTCTATTATATGGTTTTGAACCCCTTTGAGTTTTCAAAACCTCGTCAAGGTTTTGGGTTTTAAATAATGTGAACACGTGCAAACTGGAAGGGTGAATGCCTGTATTCTGGGTTTTCTGTCTAGGCAAGCACTTCGTATACATCTCATCAGACGCGAGACCAGTTGTGCTTACCTGGGAATTCTTGGGATGAGTGTTCACTTATAGGCGAGCATGTCTTCGCGATACATTATTTTTGACCCATTTACTTTGATTTGTCACCATCTCATTTGTTTGCCATAGGTAACAAACAAATGATCAAAATTTCCATTCGTTACCATTCTGTATTGATTATCCAATAAACTTTTCACTCGTTTCTTCCTATGTCTTTCATTTTCTTCTAGAATGTCTATTCCTCTCAGCACTGGTCAAATGTCCGAGCGAACAGCCAAATTTGTCCAGCAAATAGGTGAAGTGATTCAGAAGACTGTGGATTTAGGCATTGCCATGGCTCGTCTCAACAATGAAGCCTCTCGTCTCAACAATGAAGCCACTCAAGAGCCACTAAAGGAAGCAGAAGTCAAGCCAGCACCTAAATCAAGGAAGCATAAGGCTTCAAAGAAACCCGCAGCAGTTACACCAAATCAAGCAGGGCCTAGCCAGAAGGCAACACCACCTGCTAAGAAGCAATACAAGGGAACAGCACCAATATGCGACAAATGTAATGCACACCACTTAGCTCACCTACAGTGTCGTTTGTGTGCATCATGTGGGCGAATTGGTCACCTGGCAAGTGCTTGTCGATATAAACCGAACCAAGGTGGTCCAAATCAACCACAAGTCAACCCTACTCAAGCTCGCTTTCCGACTGGAACATGCTACAACTGTGGCGAGACAAGCCATTTCAGGAACAAATGCCCAAAGCTTGCTAATGCAAATCCAACCCTTGGATGAGCATTCGGCTGAACAAAGGATGATGCTGTCTTATGCCTTTGTTTCTTTTGTTTTCGTGTATTGTGAAACAATATGTCTCGTTCATAAATAAAAGTTGTTGTTCGCAATTCTGATATACAAGTATAATTACATGTGTTTATGGCATTTCCCTATAATACCTGTATTAAGGAACCATGTTCCTTACAAACTACTCTTGTGATTTCTCTCTTTCAAATGATCGCTCATGATTCCCCCAAAAATTTTAAGTACTCGTTTCATTCTAAGAAACGAAGTACATGAAATAAAGTGAAATTATGAGTAATCGTGCTTTTTACATCTGTGCCTTTGAATCCTTGGTTAAATAACTAAGGGTATTTCCAAATCTCATACCCATTACGTTTTGATTTTCAACATATACAGTACAAATATTTCAAAAACAATCTTCATGATCTCAAAACATTTCATATAGTTTGAAAACAATTTTTCTAGATGCATTGTCTATGTTATTTCAAAAACATTGACCATGTTATCAAAACCAACCTTTATAATTTCAAAATATTTCGTATAGTCTGAAGGCAATATTAACACAGTACATTTTCTTATCAAGTGCATGATTTCGAAAAGCATCATTCATATTTTCAAAAACCTTATACATAATTTCGAAATTTATCTCACATAATTTTAAAACATTTTTGTAAATATATCTACCCAATACACCTACTTCATAATTTCAAAAGTATTATATATAAGGTTTCAAAAATGTTAAACGCATTTTTCTTAAAAGAACCCCATGCATAGTTTTCAAAAATATTTTCCTCATACATTGACTTAACCTTCAAATTCTGCTTCATATGTCGCCTTGACATATCAAGCATCACAACTTCATAAGCATTCTTATTTCATGTTTTGACATAAGCACATCCAGTGCAAGGTTTCAAAACATCTTCAACTTCTAAAATCCATATGGGATCTTTTTATCTTCACATTTAGACCCTTGTGGATGATCATCATTCAAATCAGAGTCCTTAATTGGATTCCTTATGTACCTTAATTCGAACATTTCGGTTCCTAATAATCGAAATCGAATTTTCTTTTTGAATCTTTCTATCGTTATAGTTGGATTCTTGATAACGTTTAAAGTACCAAATGAAATCCACGGAATGAATTCCTAGTGTGCTTTAAATGCAAGTACGCAATTTACAAGACAAATTAACAAACAATTTTGTGGTTATGTGACTATGTGTTTATTCATCTTATGTTTTCTTTTATGCATTTTTTTGTGTTTTTGTATACTCTGGATATTCGTTATCCAAATCCTCGCAGAATCTTTCATATCTTCATATGAGGAATTCGTAGCAGGATAGTCAAAAGGTACTACCTTAAATCCTTAATGGGCTTCTATGTAATAGTTAAGACCCTTGGATTATATAGTACCACTCCATGATTCATAAGAGACCTTTTGGTGGTCTAGTAAAAAAGATTGATTCACAATTTGGTTAAAGAATGACATCTAGTGATGTAGCTGAACAGACTCCTGGATAGTCTATTTAGATCATTATTGATTTAATTAAAAGGACTCTATGGGGTCTAGTCACACTCATCATAGGTTCGTTCATTGGTTTTCCTCTACACATTATAAAATAGACTGGGTGAACTATGCAAGGAATTGTCTAATTATGGACGCGTACATAATTATGAGATTTAGTGCACGGTAACCACAGTAAGATTTATTATGTGTAAGAACCGATAGTGACAAAAATAATGAAATGAGAACGATGTAATGGAGGTACGGTGGACGCACCATTGACGCTTCATATACTTGTATATAAGTATCCCTCTTACATTGCAATCATGATGTTATTAAAGGTTACTAGAAGCTCAGAACCCTAACCAATGTTGTTTGATCTTTTCAACTTCATGTTTTAAACTCTCACAAGTTTCCTCTAAATAAATTTCGGGACGAAATTTCCTAAAGTAGGGGAGACTGTAACACCTGTGCCTCCACGACCATCAAACAAATACCAAACCAATGAAATATTATATTTCATACTTGGGATTTGTAAAAAATATGTGTATCATTTGCACATATCAATTTTTTGTTCAATTCCAAACTCTAAATCGCTTTCTGGAAGGTTATACGCGCACCGATGCGTAAATATAACCAGTTTAATGCAACAAACACTCCGTAATAGTGGCATAGGCTTAACATACCTTAAATAACCTTTACATAACTTAGAAATAAGTTTTGAAGGCTTTGGTATGGCAAAAACAAGCTAATTCGCTTACAGGGACTAAAGTTGACAAACTGCGAAAGTATGCCAATTTGAACTGTAACAGATATTCCGGAACATGAACATAAGTTAAACACACCTTAAATATCCTTTACATATCTTAGAAATAGGCTTTGAGGGGTTCGGTGTGCTAAAATAAACTTTTGTGTCATTCAGGGACTAAAAGCGTCAAAAAGTGCACAAGTTTGCACTTTCGCGCATAACTTACGTTCTGAATACATCCGGACATCCAAAAATTTATGTAAGCACTATAATATTTTATTTTAGTGTTTGGCATGAGAAAAATCCATTCGTCACGCATTTTGGATCGTTTTTCGCGCTTATGCGCATTCCGTCGTAATTAAGCGAACATCGCGTTCGTACGGCTAAACGAACTGACATCCGACATATTTTTGAGCATGTTTCATGTCCACAATGTTTAGGCATCATTTTAGGGCCTTAAAGTTGGCTTTACGGGCCTTAGAAGTGTCGGAAATGGCTTAAATACACAACAGGGACCAAAACTGTCATTTTTGAAACTTATTTTCTGATCAGAACCCCCATGCGGCCCGCATTAGTTTTGGTGTATCCTGAAGCGGGCCGCCTCAGCCTTCCAGACCAGATTAATTGCATCTAACAGCAGATTCCAGCTGTTTTAACCACAACCACATACTCACACTTGCTTAGTCAGCTGATAAGGATCAATTTTAGTCACCATAAGGTTCCGACACTTGTACGGATGCGATTAAAGCACGGTTTCCATGAAACGATCTTAACGGTTACCCGAAAACTATATATACCCATCCACCCCCATTGCATAATTCACTAGAATTCTGATTTGAGGAGCTCTAAGTTGAAACCTTTGTTTCATACCTGAGCTACTTGGATCGGGATTAGCATTCGGGGACCCTTCGTAAGTATTCTTTCGTTCTTTTATTGCTTTTCGAGTCTGAAAGTCAAACTTTGTTTGACTTTCAGCGTTGACCAGCTTATGGTCAATGCGAAGTTCGTTTGAACTTCGCAACGTGATTGTAATCACGATGGTTATAGTCCCTTGGGACTATGCCTACTGATTACCACGTTGTCTAGGGTCGTAGGGTAAGCGATCTGATAAATCGCTTATACCTTCGAACCCGACCCATTGGTCGATCATTAGGATCCGACCAAATACATTAGGTGACCATAGTATATAGGGAATAACCTTCCGAGGTTATACCTAATGGTCACATCGTTTAAGTAGTTGTATGATAGGTAGTTTATATGCCTTAGGTAAATTACCAGAATACCCTTTTCATGTATAATTGGTAATTAAGCATATGTAACCTAAACTTTTGTCACATAACTGATTATGTAACATGTTTAGGCATATAACACTTGTCATAGGACTAGTTAGGCGGTCCAAACGCGTTTCACGCGAACGACGCGTTAAAGTAGCATAAGCTACCTAAACGGGTCGTAATGGGTCGTAAACACTTAGGTTAAGTTTCATTTAGTATGTAGGCTTTGTTAAACCATATGACACGAGTCTCTACACTCGTTTGGTTTACGAAACCTCATTCTATCAGATCTTCCGATTTAGGTCCGGTTTATTAACATAGTTACCTATATTAGGTGCCGTTTGATTTCCGTGATCTCTAGCGTTGCTTGGTGGTTATCTTAGGACTTCTGAGCAATCTCAAGTGAGTACATAGACCCCTCTTTTACTGTTTTCCAAACTGTTTTGGGGTGGAACACATGTGCCTACTTGTTACTTTCATGCTTTCCATGTTTTCATATCATATGCTTGCTATGTTCAATAGTACACTTATAGTACATGATTTCATTGTGTTTTATGCTATGTATGTCCAATTAGTTCATACTTAGTACATCGTTTTACATTTACATTTTATGCTATGTATGTCCATTGCGTGCATACTTAGTACATCATTTTCATCACATGCTTACATTTTGTTATGACATTTGGGTTGTTTACAATGGAACAATACATTCATTAACATTAGCTACGCCGTTCGTTAGTAGGTAGTGGTACCATAGGAATTGACAACTCCCGTTCCGGACATCCCAGGGAAAGGGGATGAAAGGAATGACCGAATTCGATATACATAATTTAGATAAACCTTTAAGTGGTTTAAGGGTTTATCGCCGCAGTCTCAAGGCTTGGATGTATGCATTATAACAATACCGCATAGATGTTCGTATCAGTATAGCATGCATTTCCACAAAACATAGCTTTGATTTAAACCAAGTTTTACTTCAATACTATGTTCTTGTGCATATGGTTTAGTTGATACATTTCACTAGCCATACATATCATTTTGTTTACATATTACATGATTTACATTGATCATGCATTTCCACAAAACATAGCTTTGATTTAAACCAAGTTTTACTTCAATACTATGTTCTTGTGCATATGGTTTAGTTGATACATTTCACTAGCCATACATATCATTTTGTTTACATATTACATGATTTACATTGATCATGCATTTCCACAAAACATAGCTTTGATTTAAACCAAGTTTTACTTCAATACTATGTTCTTGTGCATTTCATCTATGGTTTAGTTGATGCATTTTCACTAGCCATACATATCATTTTGGTTACACATTACATGGTTTACATTTGACACATAAACACTTTTGACATTGGTTATACATTACATGATTTACATTTTGACATAAACATTTTAACATATTATTTCAATACATTTGGAAGTTGGTTTAAACATAGACATCTTACATTGTTGGTTTGGTTTGAGTAAGTGATTAAGTAACGAGGCGTGTGTAATATGATACAAGCATGGTGGATACGCCGCTGGTACTTCCTATATATAAGTGTTTGTATGGTATTACATATCGTAGCGTTATTTGAATCATTTCAGTTTATGACATATAACATTTTATACAAATAACATACTTTTCACAATACATTGTTTTACAAATAACTTAACTTATACAAACTCATTTTACATGGTTATTCATTTAACCATGCAATATTCTCTTATTTATACGTATCATCTGAAATTTTTGTTTTTCAAATGATTTACAAAGACAAAGCAAATTACAAGGTTCATGACTAAACATTTTCTTAAACAAAAGTCATGAATCTTATTTTCACAAAACCTATGTACTCGCTGGCATTTTTATGCTGACGTACCTATTTTCACATGTGTTTCAGGAAATGAAGCATAGGATTGATCAAGATACACTTAGGCGGACATGGGCCTTAGTGACAATAAAAGATGCAAGACTAGTTATTTATGTTATGTTTCTTTGATTATCAAGACATTGTAACTCGTGTATTCAATAAAACAGTATTTCAATTTCCATGTGTTATGAAACAATGATTCTGTTACAACACTCCCCGATGTTTCCGCCATGTTTGGTTGTTTTACGTGGTCGGGGTGTGACAAATATTGTCTGTAAATATTTCTTTACTGCTTTATATTTCAGAAAACTACAAAAAGATTTTGATTTCTGCTTTATTTTCGACAACCGATGTCTGAAAGCTGAGTTTCAAAATCTGAGTATGTTGATCGTGTTTCTGAAAAATAAACAAGTTCATTAATTTGAAACTTGAAGTTTTTTAATAAAAAATCAAAAACAGTTTGTGAAATCTCCAAGGTCATTAATTTGGACTTAGATGATAAATCGTGAAGGTTTTGGATGCTTAAACTGTTAATATCTGTTGTAAAGAGCAAAGTTTCGATTTTGGATACTTAATACTGCCAAATCTATGAAGTTTGTTGATAGGGGGCGAGAATCAAGTAATCTTGGATATATTCATATTATTATATTTAGAGCCAAGATCTTGATTTAAAAAGTTTTAAAAGAGCCAGGTTATGATTCCTGGACAACTGAAAATGCTTTCACTGTAAAAATATTTTAGCATATGATGAGAGAGCCAGGTCATCAATCCTGGACATTCAAAACATTTTTACTTATAAATGTTTGAGATTTGCAGATGAAAGTTCCAGATTACGATCCCGATAGCCGAGTCTAAGGGGGAGTCTGAAGACGAGCTCGACGCAAGGGGGAGCTTGTATCCGGAAAGCCAGGTGTCGATCCCAAAAGCACGGAAGCTTGACGAGAGGGGGAGCCTGAAGAAAAGAAGTCTAACCAAAAGGGGGAGCTGAAGCTGAAGACAGATCCACGGGGATTCTGTTCGAGAAAGAGGGAGTCTGTGGTTGCTGATGATATCAAACATTCAAGAAGACTCAGAGAGAGAGAAAGACAAGACGCTACGAGATTGACTGCGGCAATATCCAAGGGGGAGTCTGTTAGTGCAGTAATGTCTATCGCCTCCGTCAATCCAGTTCGTAGCAAAGAATTGAAGAAAACGTGATTTTATAGTGTAATATTTAGGAAAAAGGGAAGGTGACATTATTGTAAATAAGGTGAATCTCCTTATATCCTTGGCTTATAAATAGGAGCTTTAGGGTTTCATTTGAGAACTTTTGCCATTTTAGAGCTTTGGAGATCTAGAGCTAGAGAGAGAAAGTCTAGAGAGAGAAAGGTGATTCGTGGTGCTTGTACTCGTCATATTGATCAATAGAATCACGTTAATTGTACGATCTTGTGTTCAGTCACGTTCGTGTACGGATTCCGCACGTCACACGTTCGGTTCGCAATCGTTCGGGAGTCAAAACCGGTCCTACATCATTTCACCGAGGAACCCGTTGAGGTTACAGATTGGAAGGTTAACAAGACTCGGAGGAGTAGTGTTAACCTTGTGAAGGTTAGATGGAACTCACGTCACGGCCCAGAGTTCACCTGGGAGCGTGAAGACCGTATGAAAGCAAAATACCCGCATTTGTTCCCCAACTCCCCTGCAGCTAGTAGTAAAGCTTAAAATTTCAGGACGAAATTTTCTTAACAGGGGGAGAATGTGACAACTGTCAAAATTCCAAGTATCCGTACAATTATTAAACAATGATTAGTGCTTAATGACTGTGCTGAATTACAATTAATGACTTAAATTGCTTTCTGATTATTGTTATCATACATACATGTGCATCATATATTGCAAATAACATATCATTATTACATGCAAACTTTATTGACTCAAATGATGCACGAAACACAGTTATTAGACAAATCAGAAAAATGCTGACGGAGTTCAGTACATAGACAGACATGGTATTGAGACACAGAATGAGCCAGAAACCAAGAATTACACTAGTATAGTGTGTAGGAAAGTAAGGATCATAAAACTGCCTTCCTAGAGATAGTTTAAGTGCCTGAAAGTGCCTAAACTCACATAAACTGCAGAATTATGCAGAAATCAGCAAAATTCAGCATTTAAACACTTTAATATCATGCAGAAATATGGTTAAATGGCTCAGAATGCTTTCCTAAGTGTCGGGAATCAAAACTGTCACAAAAGGTAACATATAGCTCACTAAACTGCATAGTTTAGCACCTTAATGAACCGGTAACCAACCGAACAACCGGACACTACCTGAAACACCAAATTTTCACTAGAAGCATTGTTTTAACATTACCAAGCTAGTTATGGTCCCCAAACATCATAACACATTATATAACAACTAGTAACTAACTAACCTAACTAATACTTGAATTTTAACCAACTAAACTGACTTATGGTTACTACCTAGCCTAGGACCCCCCCCCCCCCACCTATAATCGGCCAACATGTGGCCCCCACTATGGATTTTATTTGTTTATAAAAATAGATCATGTTTCTTCTTTTTAAACACATAAACCATTAGTTAAAATGGTGGTGGCATGTTATAAGAATAACCATAAGCACATAACCATCTCATTTTCTCACAAACACCACACACACTTTCTTCTCCTCCTTCCCCTTGGTCTCGGCCGAACACCACACCCACACCATCATCATCATCTTTCAAATTTCATACAATCTACACATATACAATGGTGCTAGAAGCCATATAAGGGAGCTTAGAACTCTTGGAAGCTAAAGGACCTCTCACACAAGCTTTTATCCACTCCATTTTCATCTAGTGATCATCCCTAGCCTTGAGCTAGTAGTAAGATCATTCTACTCTTCATTTTACATCTTGTTTTGGTGGTTAAAGAATGATACAAGTTGTTAATCATAAGGAACACTATGAATTAAGAGCATGAAACTTGAACATAAGACTAAATACATAAGAAATCATGTTGTTTAAGTGTTGTTATGATTGTTGATTGTTGTTTGCTCATGTTATTGATGTTGATCATCATATGATCTTGCTAGATAGTGATTAAAGACGTAATCTAGCAAGATTAGAGGATGATTATGTTAAGATCAAAGTAATCATCCATATGTAAATCATGAACTTGAAAGTATAAGTTGTTTTTCTTGTTAAGTGATGATCAAAGTAAACATAAAGTCTTGTAAATCTATGATTTCAAGAATGATTTCTCAAGAAATCAAGTTAAAAATACAAAGTTTACTTAATCTTGGTTCTTAAAGGAATTAACCACATTTTTAGTGGTTAATCAAGTGTAGAAATATATATGTAACAAGAAAAACTCAAGAAAAAACATTTATAGAAAAATTAATTACAAGTTGTGAAGAAATAATTTCTTCAGAAATGATATTTTTAAATAAACAACCACACTTTAAAGGGTAACTAAGCTTACTAAACACACTAGTAAGTTACTACAAATTTTAGTAAGTCTTCAAGTTCATGATGTAGTAGTTTATGCTTGATTTTGGCAAAATTTGGTAAGTGTAGATTGATTTGTTTTTTATTGTGTTGATTTATAAAAGAAAATGATATGCTTTGAAATCATGGAAACCTCCATTTTTAGGGGAAACTATGGCAAAATTTTTCTAAAAATTAAACACTTAGAAAAATATTTTTAAATAAATACTTACAAGTATATTTTAAACCATAAATTTTTATATAAAGTTTGCCATAATTTTTGTTACAAAAATTATAAATATTGGAGGTTGATTTTTGTAAATAAAAGTGACTAAATATGTATTTAGGAAAATATATATTTAGATGTCACCATGTGTGTGATTATTTGTATATTATGTGTATTAGTTATATTATTTTAGGACTTGAAATAATATAACTCACCAAAATACCAAGAAATTACAATCCAAAATATTACCAAAAATTCCAAGAAATAAATACATAATTTATACCCAAAATATTGGAGAAACCGAACAAGGAATATAACTTACAAAATATTCCGGAATTTAAGTTCATAAGAATATTATGGTAATTGGTATTTTGGACACCAATAGAATAAAAATGTGATTTTTACAATTATTACAAAAATATATCATATTTTTGGACAAGGAAAAAATATATTATTTTTTGGTAGATAAAAATATATATTTTCTTGAAATTATTAGAAGACATTATTTTTGGGAGAAAATGTATTTTCTTAAATAAACTTGAAATATATTATTTTTGGATGAAAAATGGATGTATATATATTTTCTAAGTTAGACTTGAAAATATATCATTTTTGAAGTTTATATGAAAATACAATTATTTTTGCCAAAGGAGAAATTATAAATAATTTTTCTATGTAATATCTCTTAAATATATATTTTGAGAATATATATTGATAAATTTTTATTAGAAATGTTATTTCGGAAAAATAACACAAAAGTTAAGTATGAAGATACTTAATAAACCCGATAAAAATATGTATTCTCGTACGTATAAATACACACCGGAATACGCTACTGAAACTTGGCAAAAATACACAAGTATAAGAATATGAGTATAAATACACCCATCCTTGGGGAAATATTCATGTACAAATACATAAGTGTGACAAGTTAAAATATATTATTTTAACTAATATTCCAAAATTCATAAATATAATTTAAGTTAAAATATTTATTATTTTAACAAATAATTATATAACTTGGAACAATATTGATGACACAAAGAAACGTAACTCAAAGACACTAATTAAGACTAAGTGAAGGCACAAACCGCTCGTCTAATAGACCGTAGTACGTTGTAGGTAGTCGTGCACGCGAGTTAACAGCTTTGGGTTACACTTGGATTTGAAGAACGCAAGATTGTGAGTTCATGTCCCCTTTTCTCTTTACTGTTTTCGGTTTTATAACTTCGGGGGTGAAGTACATGTTACAAATTGTTTACAAATGTTTATATGTGGTATGGTTAGCTAAGGAAAGGTACTGCTTGATCATGTGAGTGGTGGGTATAACGCTTAAGACCATTAATCCTCGTAGTAGGACCGAGGGACATGAGTGATAGACCTATTTGGGTGTAGCGAGCCCCACCCATATGGACCGGGGTTTGGCCCATGAGGTGACTATGTCTTACAGCCGGAAGCCCCGTGCAAAATCTGCTAGGTTTGAGCCTTCCTGCATCACGTCACACATATTAATGGCCTTGCAAACCATTAATGATCTGTTTTCCTTGTTTGTTTTCATACCGGGTTTACAAAACATACATATTTACAATGATTTCAAAGGTTTATTTGTGCACACATACAAAACACATGAACTCGCTTAACTTTTGTTGATGTTTTCAAACTACATGTATTTCAGGAAATTAAATGTGGATCTGGCGGGCGTTTGGAAGTTTCAAGTGATGTTGGAAATAAAAGATGTCATCCGGTGTCTAAGGGTTTGGATTGTGTATCATATCCTAGATAAGATACATAGTTCAAAGCCTAGTTTTTAATAGTGTCTTTTGTCGAGTCATTTTGGAACTCTAAAACAATTTGAATGGTTTGTAAATTGGATTTGAAGTTTATGTTTGGATTTTAAGACAATGTTGTCGTGACGTTTTAAACTTAATCAATGGATGAACATCTTTGGTTTTATCATATAGTTGTTTGTTACGGTTGAATGCAACGATATTAAGCAAGTCACACATAATCACGCTTCCGCAAAAGTCAGGGTGTGACAGATAGAAACTTTGAATCACCACACCGGTAAACTTCAAATGTGTGAATTACCACGAAAATCTTGAAATCCCGTTTTCCGTAATCACCTTTAAGCACACTCTTGAATGATTAATCAGTGTAAACGGTAATCTCCACAGTCAACAAATCTTCATAGGATAACAAATCATCTGGTAACACACTGTAATCTAAGAAACATTCTTCCACGATCAGTGTGACAACCCGAGATTTCAAGGTCCTGCCTCTACGCAATTACTTGTTTCACAACTCTGTGTTGATAACTGGTTGATGTTGCATGTTTGATAAATGATTACTGTATTGATTATGTGTGGTTGTATTATGTATATTTCATAACTTGGGTTCTTCGCCATAAACCCTCCTCGACGAAGATAGTTCTTCGCCGACACCAAACTCGACGAAGTATAGATCCTTCGTCATTACTATACTCGACGAAGCTTAGAACTTTCATCATCACTCCACACGACGAAGAAGGTCCTTCGTCAACACCCTCGGCCCAGGTCCACTTGTGGCCCATACCTGTCAGATTTTATAACCTCTCATAATCATAATGGAAAACACAAACCCTACCATTCTTTCTCTCTCCCTGTTAGACGGCAGCCATTCTCCTTGGGTTGGAGTCTTCAATCGATCTTTCTTGTGCACAAACCATTGTACGGTTAGTAACACTGTCATGATTTGAATAAACATCCATGTGATCCTTGTTCATATGTATTTGATATGTTATTGTGGTGACGGAGAACGAATGCATGATCTAATGCTTAGTTGGTAATTCGATATGAATGATGATTAATGTTAGGGTTACATGATAACAGGTTTTGATGAATGACTTACAATAACAAACCGATTAGATTCGAACAATGAGTAGGGTTAGTCGTTAAAAAGGGGGTTTTTGATGTCTTGATACTGAATCTGAGGAATTAGTACATGTATGATAAAGGTTCGATGATCTGTGTATGTTTACATTCATCATGTGGTTTGATAGTTCTGTTCGATGAACTTATGTTATGATAAATTAACAAATCTGATTTTGGTTTGATCATTGGATGATTAGGGTTAATGTTTGGATTAGAATGATTTGTATGTTGGGTGCGAACTGTTACGTTTTGAATGAGTGATGATTGTTCATAACTAGAATGCATGATGATCGTTTAAAAGTATTGTTTGATCTGTTTCGGATATTGATGAACTTGTTAGCATATGTTACGGCTGAAATTAAGGAAGTGTAACTGTCTTGACTGGTGCGACGAAGGACTACTCCTGACGAAGAACCCAGGTCGACGAACCTATATTTCGCCATATTCATACTCGACGAAGAATGATTCTTCGCCGAGGGGTTCTTCGCCACACTTAGCTCCGACGAAGGACAGACCTTCACCGGAGGATCCTTCACCAAAGGTGTATCCCACGAAGAATGGATTCTTCATGGGGAGATGTTGCCTATGTGTAAGTCTATCTGTTATGTGTTGTTATGTATCATGCACATAGAATGTGAACTAGCATGCGAACTAAGTACTTGCTACCTGTTATACTATGATCTATATGATGAATACAATCTGTGTGATATACGTGACTGGGTTGATTATGAAACTGATATTATTGGTAACCACGGTAGGGTTGGTTGACTAACTGGAACGGGTAACATAATATACCAAGAAAATCTAAGGTGAGTTCACTGCTCTTTTTCCAAGCATGCGTCCCGGGGAGGGACATCTGGTAAACGTTCCGGGGAGGAATGTCGGGTAATTGGGTTTGACTGGAATGTTTAACCTGGGATGCTGGTTAATACACTCATATCTATCATTAAGTCCCATCATATACCGAATTGGTTGCCGGGGAGGCAACGGGGTTATTAGTTGATAGCGCTATTAGGTTTGGCACCCTCACACCGTACCGGGGAGGACGGTCGTGAACTAATTACCTTAACCACTTGACCAATGTTTGATAGAGCATTGGGGAAGGGCAAATAATTTGGAGCCATCTACGGTAATCGAGTTATTAACAACATCTAATCTCTGAAATGTTTTAAACTCCTATCTGGTAATTAATCGTGTTAACAAACTTTGAACTCTCCAGCGTTGTTTGACACTCTTGTCTGCATGCTTGCAGGTCGTTAGATTCATGGTTATGGAACTTAATATCTGGGAGTGCTGGAGTGGTCATGGGTCGTAACTCTTGGATACATGTTCGTTGGTTTTGCACATTTGTTTTGAAACACTTGGATAACTATATACATTATGCTTCCATTGAACGTATTTGTTTTAAGTTGTGTTTTGGATTTACTTTATGAAATAAATGGAAACTTTTACTAAATACTATGTTATAGTTCAATGTGATTGGTGGCTGGATCCTGGTACATCACACGTCCCGCGGTGTTTCCGCATGTGGTATTTTGGGGGTGTGACAGTTTGGTATCAGAGCCACTGGTTATAGTGAACTAGGTTTTAAAACGTTTTCATAAAACCAGACTATAACTGAACAACTTCGAAATCGACCATGACACTCAGCTCCAGATTGCAAGGTTCGTCTCACGTTTATTTATTACATAGCATATCTAGTGTACACTTATGTATGATGTTGCATGTGATTGTACACTTAGCACTACAGACTGAATTCATGTGTTACTTGCCTAAGTTATGTGGTTAATAGAGTCACAGTGCGATGTTCCGTTAGACTTTCATGATTTAAGTTATGTGACGTCTTTTGTCCTGCTATTCGAATTTGAGGAACCTTTTAGCACGAGTAGGGATGAGCTGAGATAAACATGCAAATTGCATTGTTATTATGGGTGCACACATAATAATAATGTGGGGTGCATGTGAGTCCCAGTGAGGCCTAACGAGTGTGAAGGGGGTTCCGCTCAGTTGTCTGATGTAAACTCTGTAGTCTGTAGAAGTCAATGTGAGGTTTGACTCCTACCTTATCTCGACTCTTAACCTGTCCTCTTTTCTTATATAGAATCATGAGCGGACAAGGCCATGGGCGTGGTCACATTGCGATGACTCAGGCCGAGTTGACAAACTTGATTAACACACGTGTGGCTGAGGCTTTGGCAGCCTACCAAGCTGGTACGATATGAGCCAAATACTCTTTATTCTTGTGTCGCGTACTCAACCCTTACCCGTGTGCTGTATTTTCTTTCGTCCTTAGATCAACAAGCGCATCAAAATCAAAACAATCCGCCTGCTTGTACGTTTAAGACGTTCATGGATTGTAAGCCACAGATATTCAGTGGGACTGAAGGAGCTGTGGGGCTACTTCGATGGTTTGAAAAAGCTGAGTCAGTGTTTGCTATGTGTAACTGTCCCGTGGGGGACTGGGTGAAGTATGCTACAGGCATATTAGAGGATGGTTCCTTAACTTGGTGGAATGCTTAGGTGCAAATGTTGGGCATCGAGATGGCTAATGCAACTACTTGGGATGATTTCAAGGAGTTGATGCGGGAGGAGTACTGTCCTAGTGACGAGATACAGAAACTCGAGAACGAGTACTACAATCTGAAGATGGAGGGGTCTGAGATCGAGGCTTTCACAAAACAATCTCACGAGCTAGCTAACATGTGCCCTAACTTATCTCGACCCCCACCTCGAAGAATTGAACTGTACATCAAGGGCCTAGCACCATCAGTAAAGAGTTTGGTCACTGCTGCAAACCTTAACAACCTGCCTTAGATCATCCGTTTAGCACACAAGATTACTGACCAAGAGGTCGAGCGTGGTTCGCTACCGCCACGTGTTTCTGCTACTACCTCAACTGATACAGCTACCACACCTGCTAGTGATAACATGTGACAACTGTCAAATTTGCGTGCATCCGTACAATTATTAAATGATGATTAGTGCTTAATGACTGTGCTGAATTACAATTTAATGCCTGTATTGCTTTCTGATCATTATCATTATTCATACATGTGCATCATATATTGCAAGTGACATAACATTACTACATGCAAACTTTATTGATTCAAATGATGCACGAAACAAAGCTAGCACAGTTATCAGACAAAATCAGAGAAATGCTGACGAAGTTCAGAACATAGACAGACATAGTATTGAGATACAAAATGAGCCAGAAACCAAGTATTACACTAGTATAGTGTGTAGGTAAGTAAGGATCATAAAACTGCCTTCCTAGTGAATGTTTAAGTGCCGGAAAGTGCCTAAAACTTACATAAACTGCAGAATTCTGTAGAAAACCAGTACAATTCAGCTATAATGTCATGGCCCCCGACCCGGTTTGACCCGTTTCAGGAGCCGCGGGACAGAAATCCCGTGGTAGTTATTTAATTGAGTTTAACAGCGGAAGTTTATCATCAGGATCTTTTTCAAGCTAAAATTTTCCCAATTATTTTATTTCACAATTTGGGATAAAACCCTAATATTTTACAATATTATGATTTCACGGACAAATCTTTATTTTACAAAATATATTTCTTTATTGTAATAGGAGCCACTTTCTTAAGCTTGCAGTGCTTCCTGGTACCTTTCCTGAATCACAACAGATCACCTGAAATATGTTTGAAAAAGGTTTTGTCAGCAGGAAATACTGAGTGAATCATTCTATTTACTAAAACAACCTGTTTGTTATAATTTACAGTATTAAGAGCGATTACAATGTTTCTATCTTTTGAATTAACTGACCCAGTTGTCATTTGTGACTGTGGACATATCACTTGTTGGGTCCGTTCACCCACAAATGATAAATAATTAGTAGCTATGTGCACATCCCCCCACATACTGGCAGTAATTTCAGATTACATAGACTTAATCCCTGTAATTATAATCTTTGAAAATAAACATGCTTTTGTAAAGTAATTTGATAAAAAGAGAATGACTCACATTGCAGATTTAACACAAACAGAATCTAGTCTTATGGATTAGCCTTGTTAACCTAATTTATATAACAATGCACACAAAACTGGGTTAGTAATCAATACAGCATTTACGATAACTCACGAGATCAACCCTCACAACGAATGACAAAGTGCTATGCTTAAACATCCATCGAATTAACGACTAATGACAAAGCATTACCCTAATGTGGGCAGCACTTAAACATCCATTGAGTACATTGATCGATCGGAAAATGAATCGTAATAGCGATCGAGTTAATACCCGGTATTTGAGCAGCACTACTCTATAATTGAACTAAATTCGACCTTAGAGCAGTAGAATTTCGTTTTTGTAAGTTTTTATCGACACCAGTGGATTGTGCAGGTAAAGGGCTATTTATAGCTGAAATTGAGGTCTGACGCGGCCCGCGTTGCCGCCCAGTCTACGACTAGCTTTGACCAGTCATACGTAGGTGCACCAGATGGTCAACACGTGGCACGGTTACGCTTATCCGGTCAACACAAGTTTGACGCGGCCCGCGTAAGACTTACATTGTTTCTTACGCGGCCCGCCTGAGAACCCAGATTTTGTTTTTTCTTGATTTTTGATATAGGGTAAAGTTTTAGGGGTCCGGGTTTATACTTACGGGTATTTTTAGGATAATTTTGAGAGTCCTTACATTCTCCCCACCTTAATAAAAATCTCGTCCTCGAGATTTACTGGAATAATTGAGGATACTTTCGTTTCATTTCCGATTCCAGCTCCCAAGTGTATTCAGCTCCTCTTTTTGAATCCCATCTGACTTTAACTAGCACTAGTCGTTTATGCTTGAGAAACTTTATTTTTCGGTCTTCTATCTGAAGAGGTTTTTCAACAAATTTTAACTTTTCGTTTACCTCTATGTCTTGAAGAGGTATTACCAGAGATTCGTCTGCTAGACATTTCTTGAGATTTGATACATGAAATACATCATGTACTCCCGCTAATTCTTCTGGTAGTTGTAAACGATAAGCAACTGGTCCTATACGTTGGATTACTGGAAATGGTCCTACATATCTTGGACTTAGCTTTCCTTTCTTACCGAACCTAACAACTCCTTTCCAAGGAGAAACTTTTAACAGTACTCTGTCTCCAATTTGGAATTCTAATGGTTTGCATCTATTGTCTGCATAACTCTTCTGGCGATCTCGAGCCGTCTTCAGCCTTTCCTTGATTTGAGTAATCTTGTCTGTTGTCTCTTGTAAAATCTCAGGTCCTGACAATTGACTTTCTCCTATTTCTGCCCAACATACTGGAGTTCTGCACTTTCTTCCATAAAGTGCCTCGAATGGGGCAGTTTCAATACTTGCATGATAACTATTATTATAGGAGAATTCAATTAATGGTGAGTGATCATCCCAATTTCCACCAAAATCTATTACACATGCTCTGAGCATGTCTTCTAGAGTTTGGATTGTTCTTTCACTTTGCCCGTCCGTTTGAGGATGATAAGCCGTACTTAGGTTTAGTCGAGTTCCCATTGCTTTCTGGAAACTTGTCCAGAAATGAGAAGTGAAACGACTATCCCTATCCGAAACAATGGAGAGTGGAACTCCATGTAAAGATACAACTTCATCTACATACAATTTTGCCAATCTTTCCATGCTAAAGGTTTCTTTCATAGGTAGAAAGTGAGCAGATTTGGTTAATCGATCCACAATTACCCAAATCGCGTCATTACCTTTTCTGGTTTTGGGTAACTTAGTAACAAAATCCATTGTTATGAGTTCCCATTTCCATACTGGCATTTCTAACTGTTGTAATAGACCTGATGGTTTCTGATGTTCTGCCTTAACTTGTGAACAAGTAAGACACTTAGAAACATATCTAGCTATATCCTTCTTCATGCCTATCCACCAAAAATTATTTCTTAAATCTTGGTACATTTTATTATTTCCAGGGTGTATGGTATACCTAGATTTATGAGCTTCTTCCAAGATCTTATTTCTTAATTCTCCCTGTTTCGGTACCCAAATTCTACTTTTGTGGAATCTCCAAATTCCATCAGTTCCTTTTTCTAATTCTTTTATTCGTCCCTTCATTCCTTCAGCAACATCCTCTATTGCTGTTTCTTGAAAATGCTTCAGTTGTTCCATTAAATCTAACTGTAGACTTAATCTGAGAGCACGAACCCGTCGTTGTTTCTCATGATACTTACGACTTAAGGCATCTGCAACTACATTTGCCTTTCCCTCGTGATATTGAATATCACAGTCGTAATCACTTAGGATTTCCATCCATCTTCTTTGTCTCATATTTAACTCTTTTTGCCCAAAAATATATTTTAAACTTTTGTGGTCAGTGTAGACAATAAATTTACTTCCGTAAAGATAATGTCTCCAAATCTTAAGGGCAAAAATTATAGAGCCTAACTCTAAATCATGAGTTGTATAATTTTCTTCGTGCTTTTTCAATTGCCTTGAAGCATACGCAATTACCTTCTTGCGTTGCATAAGCACACATCCAAATCCTAGTTTTGAAGCATCACAGTAAACTTCAAAATCTTTAGTCCCTTCTGGTAAAGCTAGGATTGGAGCATTTGTTAATTTCTGCTTTAATATTCTAAAGGCTTCTTCTTGTTTAGGTCCCCATTCAAACTTAATGGCTTTACAGGTTAGCTTAGTTAATGGTACAGCTATCTTGGAAAAATCCTTAATAAACCGTCTATAGTACCCAGCTAAACCTATAAAACTTCTAATTTCCATTGCAGTTTGCGGAACCTTCCAATTGGTAATTGCCTCTATCTTTGCAGGGTCTACATGAATCCCTTCGTGATTCACCATGTGTCCTAAGAATTGCACTTCCTTTAACCAAAATTCACACTTTGAGAATTTGGCATATAGCTTTTCTTTTCTTAACAAAGTTAAGAGTGCATGCAAGTGCTCACAATGTTCTGTCTGACTTTTGGAATAAATAAGTATATCGTCTATAAAAACAATTACAAATTTATCCAAATATGGTTTACAGATTCTATTCATCATGTCCATGAATGCTGCAGGTGCATTCGTTAACCCGAAGGGCATGACTGTAAACTCGTAATGACCATACCTAGTTCTGAAAGCAGTTTTAGGTATGTCTTCTTCTTGTACCTTCAATTGATGATATCCAGAGCGTAAATCTATGTTAGAGAAGTATCTAGCTCCCTGAAGTTGATAAAAAAGATAATTAATCCTAGGTAATGGGTATCGATTCTTAATTGTAATCTTATTCAATTCTCTATAATCAATACACATTCTCATTGAACCATCCTTCTTCTTTACAAACAACACTGGAGCTCCCCAAGGGGATGAGCTAGGTTGTATGAATCCTTTACTTAGTAATTCATCTAATTGCTTTTTCAGTTCTAACATTTCGGTAGGAGCTAACCGATAAGGTGCTTTAGCTATCGGTATAGTTCCAGGAATTAGATGAATCCTAAACTCCACTTCCCTATCAGGTGGTAATCCCGGAAGTTCTTCCGGAAATACATCTGGGTATTCTGAGACTACAGGGATTTCCTTAAGTTCTTTGTTCTTAGTATTAATGATTACCGAAATCATATATACTATTCCTTGTTTTCGTTCATAACTAGCAACTTTCATTACTGATATGAACTTCATGGGCTTTCGTGGTTTATCTCCTGTAATCGTGATTACTTCTCCAGTAGGTGCCTGAATTTCTACAGAATTCTTATCACAAAGAATTCGAGCATGGTTGGCTATTAACCAATCCATTCCTAATACAACATCGTTTTCAGCTAATTTCATAGGTAACAGATTTGCAGAAAATTTATGACCTGAAAGTTCTATTTCTACTTTTTGCAAAACCTGATCTATTTTAACTGAATTACCATCTGCGGTTTCGACTGTAAAAATTTGCCTAATATTGGTTAAGGGTAACTTAAGAGCTTGACAAAATAAAGTATTGATAAAACTTTGGTTTGACCAGAGTCAAATAATACTTTTGCGTATACGTTGTGAATTAGGAACGTACCAGCTATCACATCTGGAATGAGTTCTGCTTCTTGAGTGGTTAGCTGGAATGCTCTGACATTTTTCTTAGTAGCTCCGTCAGTCGCCTTGGCTTTGTTATCTGCTGGTTTGGCCAATTTAGGACATTCTGTTTTGAAATGTCCGGCTTCTCCACAATTGTAACAAATTATGGATTTCTTTCTGCAGTTTTCTTCACGATGTCCTATAGTTTTGCAAAAATTGCAATATACCTTGCATTTTCCAAAATGTTTCTTTTTGCAACTTGAACAGAACGGCAAAGTTGAAGATTGCCCTGCTCCTCTTCTCTTGAAGCTGTTATTATTACCCGTACGAAATCCTTGGGTAATTTTCTGAGCTAATTCCTTCTTCCTGTTTTCATCTTGAGTGCGTACCAGTTCGTCAGTTAGGGTGTTGGCTAGTTCCACTGCATCGTCAATAGTGCGAGGTCTCGCAGCTTTAACGATATTGCGGATTTCGCTAATTAATCCCCAAATGTAGCGGGAAATGAGTACCGGCTCTGGCGAAGCCAGTGTTGGTACCACCCTAGCATATTCGAAGAATGTCGAAGTATAACCACGACAATCTACATTTACCATCCGATGGTTTAGGAACTTATTTGCCATTTTCTCTTTTTCATACTCGGGACAGAATTTTCTTTCTACAAGACTCTTAAATTCTTCCCAGTTCATGGCATAAGCCACAATCCTTCTTTTAGCTTGTAATACTGTGTTCCACCATTCTAATGCCCCTTCTTTAAAAAGATTGGAAGCATACATAACTTGACCTTCCTCAACACATTTACTTATAGCAATTACTGCCTCAGTTTTCTCTAACCAACGTAATGCTGCAATAGCCCCTTCATTACCTGCAAACTCAGTTGGTTTACAGGCAAGGATTTCTTTATAAGTGCAACCAGGTGTTGCCGCTTTCATTTTCTTGAAAATTGGGGTTTGCAGATCATTATTGTTATTAACATGATTTCCGCCTCCATTTATACTATTACTAAAGTTGTCACCTTGGGTACGTTTACTAGGAATGATTGATTTAGTTTTAACGGGTTTCTGAACAGCAGCAACAATTGCTGGAATAGCATTGGCTATTCCTTGTGCAACAATGTCCTCTATATCTTGTCTATTTAACAATTGTTCTTCCTGAATTTGCTCGGATTGATTTACTTCATTTACTGGTTCATTACCAACGTTTTCCATCTGATAATTAATGTATAAATAATTAGTATAAAAGAAATAATCCAATGTCACAATTAATTGCACATAATCACGAAAACAAATATACAAACAAAATCTAAAAGTTCATTTAGTTTATAGATTATAACATGCCTCTATATACAACCGTTTTATTATTTATTTTACAAGTACTGATTTTACTATTACTATTACACAACCACAGTTTTACCAACCCACTATCTCTCGTCATTTGTCTTCCTAAAAACGAAGTTCCCTTTCATCATACTTCCAGGCAATTTGTCCCCCTATCTCCCGAATTCTACTTCCCGCATCCATTAATTCTTCGCCAAAATGGCGAAGTTCAGCCAGATTTTCGTTACTCATGGGTGGATTTGGTAATGGTTCTGGATCGAATTGCGGAAGAAAGGAATAAGGACTGTTGACAATGTTTTGGAATTGCCAATCATTAGTCCACCACTCGTCCATTTCTACAGGTTGTTCCACATCAGGAAAATACCCAGTAAACTCTTTGGAAACTTCTAGATTTACAGGGTATAGGTTGAGATTCTCTAAAGCTTCTGATAACTCATTCATGCTGTTTAATATGCAAGTAAAAATAATTAATCACAACTCCCAAAAATAACCTTCCCATATTATTGCATACCATATAACTTAAAACAACTGAAATTTAAAACACACTATGTTTTATTGTGAATTTATTTATTTACTGAATGGATTTTCTAACTTGTAGGTGATAGTGGTTGCTAGTCAATTTATTTAGAGATCTGCATTGACTGCTACTGTAGCTAACATATATAGATCTGCCCATTTTTCGTCTAAATTGTCTTCCCAGGGTGATTTATTGATTAATTCCTGAGTTTCCTGTTTAACTTTCTTCTCTCTGGCTTTCTTTATTTTCTCTTTACTTTTCCTAATAATTAAACTTCTTTTATTAGGAGAAAGTGGTTCCTCGTATTGGGCTTTTCGAACAAATATTCCTTCTTCAGGAGTTTGGGAGGAACTTCCCTTCTCGTTGGATGACCTATCTAATTTAAGATAGATGCTGGAAAGCTTTTTCTTACCCATACTGTAACTAACAAATAGTCAGTTAATAAAACACATAATCACATAATAGTAATCAGGAAAAATTAAGTATTTCTAAATACTTAATTAGCTTAACTCAGTGGCTCTGATACCACCTTATTTCTGTCACGGCCCCCGACCCGGTTTGACCCGTTTCAGGAGCCGCGGGACAGAAATCCCGTGGTAGTTATTTAATTGAGTTTAACAGCGGAAGTTTATCATCAGGATCTTTTTCAAGCTAAAATTTTCCCAATTATTTTATTTCACAATTTGGGATAAAACCCTAATATTTTACAATATTATGATTTCACGGAGAAATCTTTATTTTACAAAATATATTTCTTTATTGTAATAGGAGCCACTTTCTTAAGCTTGCAGTGCTTCCTGGTACCTTTCCTGAATCACAACAGATCACCTGAAATATGTTTGAAAAAGGTTTTGTCAGCAGGAAATACTGAGTGAATCATTCTATTTACTAAAACAACCTGTTTGTTATAATTTACAGTATTAAGAGCGATTACAATGTTTCTATCTTTTGAATTAACTGACCCAGTTGTCATTTGTGACTGTGGACATATCACTTGTTGGGTCCGTTCACCCACAAATGATAAATAATTAGTAGCTATGTGCACATCCCCCCACATACTGGCAGTAATTTCAGATTACATAGACTTAATCCCTGTAATTATAATCTTTGAAAATAAACATGCTTTTGTAAAGTAATTTGATAAAAAGAGAATGACTCACATTGCAGATTTAACACAGACAGAATCTAGTCTTATGGATTAGCCTTGTTAACCTAATTTATATAACAATGCACACAAAACTGGGTTAGTAATCAATACAGCATTTACGATAACTCACGAGATCAACCCTCACAACGAATGACAAAGTGCTATGCTTAAACATCCATCGAATTAACGACTAATGACAAAGCATTACCCTAATGTGGGCAGCACTTAAACATCCATTGAGTACATTGATCGATCGGAAAATGAATCGTAATAGCGATCGAGTTAATACCCGGTATTTGAGCAGCACTACTCTATAATTGAACTAAATTCGACCTTAGAGCAGTAGAATTTCGTTTTTGTAAGTTTTTATCGACACCAGTGGATTGTGCAGGTAAAGGGCTATTTATAGCTGAAATTGAGGTCTGACGCGGCCCGCGTAAACCTTAAGCTTAACCTTACGCGGCCCGCGTTGCCGCCCAGTCTACGACTAGCTTTGACCAGTCATACGTAGGTGCACCAGATGGTCAACACGTGGCACGGTTACGCTTATCCGGTCAACACAAGTTTGACGCGGCCCGCGTAAGACTTACATTGTTTCTTACGCGGCCCGCCTGAGAACCCAGATTTTGTTTTTTCTTGATTTTTGATATAGGGTAAAGTTTTAGGGGTCCGGGTTTATACTTACGGGTATTTTTAGGATAATTTTGAGAGTCCTTACATATAACCAGCTATTTAGCACAATAATAACATGCCAAATTTATGTTTTGATGTCCAAAACAACTTACAAAGTGTCGGGAATTAAAACTGCCACAAAAGGTGCTTCATACTTAGTGAAACTGCGCAATTCAGCACTTTAACGAACCGTAACAAACCGAACAACCGGACAATAAATGGAACATCAAAATTTTACTAGAAGTAATGTTTTTATGATATTAAGCTATTATTTGTGGTAGAACACCTTAAAAATCATAAAAACACCTAAACACACTTAAACATACTTAAACCTTCTAGTTTGCACTTTAAACCCCAAACTTCCAAAAATTTACATTTTACCCCCCCCCCCCCTTCACCAAATCCGGCCCCAACAAGGGCCCCACTTCAAGATTTTATCTATATATTATATTAGATCTTGTTACTACTTTTTAAAACATAAAATCTTTGAGAAAGATCATGTATTGGAAGATTATGTTATAAGGACCTTAAGTGTTTATGCATTGTCCATCATTCATAAAATTCACCATTTCTTTCCTTTCTTCTTCTTTACTCTTGGCCATACATCACCACACACACATCCATCCTTTTCAACCATCTTCTAAGCAATCCAAGGTGATAATATGGTGTAAGAAGGTTATCTAAGGAAGCTACAAGTGGTGAAAGTGGAAGGACCTTCACCGTTTGCTTTTATCCACTTCATTCCTTCACTTGATCATCCCTAGCCTTGAGCTAGTAGTAAGATCTTCTACTCTTCATTTTACATCTATTTTAAGTGGTTAAAAGATGATACAAGATGATTATCATAAAGACCACTAAGGAACAAGAAGATGAAACATGAACATAAGCTTAAAGTTATAAGAAATCATGAAGAAATCATGTTGTTTTGTGTTGATTTACTTGTTGATCATTGTTTGCTTGTGAAAATGATGTAGATCATCACATGATCTTGCTAGATCATGATTAAAAACATAATCTAGCAAGATGAGAAGATAAACATGTTAGAGATTCACATATCATCCTAACATAAAGCATGAACTTGAAGGAATATATTGTTTTCTTATAAAGTAATGATCTAAGTAAGATGTAAATCTTGTAAATCTAAGATTTCAAGAGTGATTTTCTAAGAAACCAAGTTAAAAATACAAGTTTTACTAGATCTTGGTTATTACATAAACAAATCTTATTTTTAGTGGTTAAATGTGACAACTCGTATTTCAAACCTTTCATTGTACCTTGATGTGTAACATGCTTAAGCATTATGTGTGACAACCCTCACCAAACCAGGTATCCGTACGAATTAATTAATATTTAATTAATGCTTAATTACTGTGCTTGCTTACAACTGTGGTTAAACTGCTTCTTGATTTCTGATACATACATACTCATGCATCACCTTTTATACTGTCACTCTATTACTTACACACAAACATTAGTGACAACCTTGATGCACAAAAGCACAGTTAGCACAATGAACGGATAACCCAGTAAACATGCTGACATAGCCAGCACTAGACAGATATTGTCTCTGAGGCCAGTACGAGCCGGGAATAGATTACTACACTAGTAGGGAGTGTAGGGAGGTGAGGATTATAAAACTGCGTCACTAGGTGATATTTATAGTGACCGGATGTGCCTAAAACATACTTTAATTACAAAATTCTGCACTTTATACAAAAATTCAGCTTTTAGCATAACTAGTAAAGTGCAAAAACTGGGTAAAATAATACTAGACACTTTCCAAAGTGTCGGGAATTTACTGTGTCACTAAAAACACTATAAAAGACACTTTAAATACTTATTTAGCACTTTAACGGATCAATATCCAACCGAACAACCGGACTTTACCCGGAACATAAAAATATTGTCAATGACATTGTTTACACTTTTCTGAGCTAGTTAGGGTCCCCGAATACCCTAACACCCTTTATATTACACAACACACTAATAACCTATTTAAATTCCTAACTAAACTAACTAGGCACTTAACTATATCATCAAAATCTAACCATATACCCCCCTAGTCCGATCAGTTGAAGGAGTGGGGACACACTCCACCATTTTTGATTATTTTATTTGATGATGTCTAATATCTTAATGACATATTAAATGTTGGATAATTACCAAAGTTGGACCATAAATAAGCATATAGGATAACCATTATCTCACATCAAACACTTAACAAAATTTGCTTTCTCTTTCCCCTCTTGCTACCTTCGGCCGAAACCATCAACCACCATCTCACCATCATTCAAATCTTGTTCAACCATTTCTTACATATACAAGTGTGCAAGGGATCATACAAGGAGGCTCGGTGCTCTCGGAAACTCAAGGACCTCTCTATATTTCTTTTATCCACCTTGTTTACGCCTTGTTTCTTCCCTAGCCTCGAGCTAGTAGTAAGTGCCTCTAAACATCCTCTTGTTCTTGTTTAAAGTGGTTAATAAGAGATTTAACGATTAAAATTTGAGAACACACAAGATCAAAACATAAAGTCTTGAAAGTATGATGAACTAGTTGGTTAAAGAAAAACTAGTGGTGTAAATCTTATGAAACTTGTCTAGATGTGATTATTTTATGTTGTTGGATGCTAGTAGTGGGATGGATCATCATCTAACCAGGCTAGATCATGTTCATGGAACATGAACTAGTAATATGTTAAGTGTAAAAGCTATAAGATGATGAACCCTTCCACACATAAGCATGAACTTGTGTAAAAGTGATTTTTCTTGTAAAATAGAGTTCTAAACTAGTAGATCTAAAGATCTACAAGTGGTTTCTCGGAAGAACCAAGTAAAAGATACAAGTCTTGTTTAAAAACCGGATCTTACACAAACTAAAAGCATTTTAGTGAATAAACAAGTGTGTAAACACTTGTGCGACAAGAAAGTTTGACAAAGAAATATTTTCGTAAATATTAACTAGAAGTTGTAAGACTACATATTCTTTAAAAATAAAGTTTTCAAGAAACTGATTTTATTTTTAAAGATGACAAGATCCGCTAAATATGTTAGGAAGTTACTACATGTTTTTACACAACTTGCAAGTTCATGAGTTTGCGATTTATACATATTTTTGACTAGTTTGATGCTTAAATGATGTACGTTGATGATTGATAAATTGTTGATTGAATTTTGAAAAGAAAATGATACGCTAGTAAGCGTGGCCACCTCCAGTTACAGAGGAAACTCTGGCGAAATTTTTCCAGAAAATAACACTTAGAAATATTTTTGTGACAAGCGGTTATAAATATATTTTTAACTTGTTTTTCCAAATAAACTTCGCCAAGATTTTTATTACGAAATTACCAAGTGTCGGAGGTGGATTTTCGTAAATAAAACTTGTTAAATATATATTTAGAATATATATTTCATAGTAAAACGCTTGTGTGATTTTATGATTATTTTGTGAACTAGATATATTATTTTTAGAGTAAAAATAATATTACTTGAAATATCATGAAAATACGACTCCAAAATAATACCAACGCTATCACAAATAAATGTTTAAGTTACACCGGTGTTATTATTACAACGCGAACCTTAAGATGTAACTTATGTATTTTTGAAAAATACTCTTAAATGTGTATTTTGATAAAGTATTATTTTGGAAACGGTATGAAGTAAAATATAATATTTTTGGGAAAAATATATATATTTTGGGAGTTAGAATATTTTAGATAAGTGATTAAAATATATTTTCCCAGTGAGACTTAAAAATATATTTTCGGAAATATAACATTTGCATGTATTAAAACCCCCCATCCTTGGGAAGGAATATACTTGTTAAATAATTAAGAAGTGTGAACACGGAATAGTTACCTAACTATTTCTCCAACAAAACGTTAAACCTTAAGCCAAGGCACGGCCGTCCGTCTAATAGAAGTTTGTACGTGTAGGTCGTCACGCAGCAGGTTGATTTGGGATTGACTATTTCGAGACGCACTTCAGTGAGTTCATGTCCCCCTTTTCTCTTAACTGTTTTCAGTTTTTATACTTCGGGGGTGGAATACTTGTCACAATATTTACAGACACTATTATACATGGTATGGTTAGCGTAAGGAGGGTTTACTACTTAGATCATGTGAGTGGGCAGGCGGAAACTAGAGGCCATTAATCCTAATTGTAGGACCGAGGGTCAGTAGCGGTAGATCTATCTGGGTGTAGCGAACCCAACTCCAGGCCCACTGTACGGACCTCGGGGTGACTTTGTACCCGACGCAAAAATCTGCTAGGTTTGAGTCTTCCTACAGCACTTCACACATATCATTGGCTTTGCAACCCAATGGTGATCTCTTTTTCCTTATTTGCTACATACCATGGATTTTTCATACATACAAACATATTACAAAGGTTTACATACTCACTTTTACATGAACTCGCTCAACTTTATGTTGATTTTTCAACTTACATGTATTTCAGGAAATTAATGGATCTGGCCAAGTATGCAAGGGTATTAAGCCGCGTAGGAGTAATGGTGTCATCCGAGTTTAGGAGTTGTGATCTTTGCCTGGACGGGTCACAAGTCTTAAACTGTGTTTTATTCATGTCGGTTAGCTGTGTCTTATGAACAAGTTCTAAGTATGTTGTGGTTGTGTTTTGTTTCACGTATCGACTTTCAAAAACAATGTTGTCATGTTAACTTTTAAAACTTACCTAATGGATGAACATCATGGTTTTATTTTCATATAGCATTGTTGTGATTATGCTATGGTATTAAGAAGTCACACAAAAATAAACCCACGCTTCCGCAAAGCCAGGGTGTGACAGCTTGGTATCAGAGCATTGATCATAGCGAACTAGGATTACTTCTCGAGTCTAGACTATGATCACTAGGGCTCTCACGAAAACATTCTTACATTGCATACACTAAACGTCCAGATCCAGGGCACAAACATTTTTTACAAAAAGGGCACAATACACTTTTCAAAGATTTAAAATTCAGTCGGGGAGACTGAGGGAGTTCAGTCGGGGAGACTGAGGGAGTTCAGTCGGGGAGACTGAGGGAGTTCCGTCTGAGAGACCAGGGGATTCAGTCTGAGAGGCTAGGAAGTTCAGTCTGAAAGGCTGGGAGGATAGTCTAGGGAAGACTAGGATGATTACTTGTTTGCTTATTGGTGACTAACATGTTTATATGATTGATTGTTTGTGCGTATGTGTGTTTGTGTTACAGACATCATGCCTTCTTCATCAGACACTGGAGTTTCCGACACTCTGGACCCTATGACGATAGTATCAGATGACATAGTTTCATCGGAGCACGAGGTCCACACTTCCGATACTACCAGCACAGACGATGACGACTTCCAGCCCTTTGCGCTGCCTGACATCGTAGCCGAGCCTGCTGATGGCCATCTCGCTGGGGATTTACCACTCGCGGTGATCCCTGCTCCTATACCCCTTGCCTCTTATCCGGTTGTTGATATACCACTTGATGATGTTTTCGACGACGACGTCGATTTGTTTGAGGAGGACCCACTTGAGGATGACCTTGAGGGTGAGGTCCCTGTTGCTGCTGATGATATCCTACTCATTGCTGATGCTCCTGCAGAGGAGGCTCCTGTTCATTCACCTATCCCAGACTCATTTGAGTCTGTGGCGTCCGCATCTTTGCATACACAGGGAGGGTAGCACCACTCACACGACACCGACCCTGACATGGCGTCATCAGCTGCACCTGCACCCGCACACGACTTTGAGTTTGATCACGATACTGACGATGATTTAGACCCTATATTTCCCCCTGCTTTTGATCCTGACTAGGATATTGAGTTCATTCACTTAGACCAGCCCCTAGAGGATCCTGTAGCCCCTGTCGATCCTTTGTTTGCTGATCCAGCTGATTTTGATATGGAGTTTGTTGATCCGGAGCCTGCTGTGGCCCCTGAGCCAGTCGTTGCTCCTGACCTTGCATTAGAGCATGACCCTGTTCATGCCGATGCACCTTTGTGGCTCCTTTTGTCGATGGTATACCTGTTGATGATCATCCCGTTATTGCTCCACCGTTAGTGGATGATCATGTTGCTGACGTTCCTGTTGACGCTCCACTTTTGGTAGAGGATCCTGTTGTTGCACCATTTCCTGACCCTATGCCGGTGATATTCGACCGTGCACCTTTTGCGACCCATATTGATACACGATACGCTCATACCCACAATGGGTGGATTGATGACGATGATTACCCACCTTTCGTGTTCCCTGTTACACCCCCTGTAGCCCCCGTTTCAGCCCCTGTTTCAGCCCCCATTGATATCCCTTTGCTTCCCACACATACCACGGATGCTCGTCGCACCGACTTATCTATCACGTTTCTTCAGGACATACCTCCACCACGTCCTGGGGAGGGTTCATCTCGACAGCCGTTTGGTCATACACCTTTCATGGCAGGAGGCGGCCAGTTCATGCCCCAGAGTTCTCATCCTACTCTTATTCCCACTGTTGCACCATTTACTGTACCATCCTTTGCCCCATCTAGTGAGCCATTCCTCTGGACTACGCCCCCCATTATGCCACCATCCGATCCGTATCACCCATACCACGTGGGGTATTCTACGGAGGATACTCTCACATCTTTCATGGTACAGCAGGAGGCGCTGACCCGTCGCGTACAGGAGCTGGAGAGAGCTCAGCGATCACCGTGTCATTGTCAGGCCCCACCTGCAGTATCACACCCTCCACGACCACTTTCACCCGATTCTGCCGCTCGCTTTTGGACTCCTGAGCAGCAGATAGCATACTTATTGCGCGCTCATCGCGCTATGGAGGAAGACTGGTTACATATGCGTCGCCTACTCTTTTCTCGTTTTCCCCCTCCTCCGCCGCCATCAGCATAGGCCTTTTTTATTCGACGCAGGTAGACTTTTGGTGAGACGACCGCGATTGTGCAGACTACACAGCTTTTGGAGACCGAATTTTGATGATTGTGACTTTTGATGATTTGTATATTTGTTGCTGTTGTCACTGACTAGATAGTTTGGACTAGGGCGATGTGGCCCTTAGTCACTGATGATGTATGATACAGTTATGAACTTGTAAACCTTACATTGTGGTCTTGATTTATGACAGCGCAATCGCAGTATTCTCATTATATGTGATGTTTGGTTGATTATTGATATTTTATAACATGTGATGTTGTGTGCTTGGTTAAATTGTAACATGAGATGTTATGTGTTTGAATGATACTACGTACGTATGTTGGTTACTTACTATGGCCTAACCAACACGATCATCTTTTAGAAGATGCCACCAAGACGCGAGATGCGCATGCCCACTTCGGAGGCAGAACTCCAAGGAATCATTGCTGCCGCCATAGCGCAGTATGCAGCCTCACAAGGAGGAACCAGCGGGAGCAATTCGAACAATAACGGCAAAAACAATCCACCACATGGTAATGTTAAGTCGTTTGAGACTTATTACGATACATTTGGATATTTATAGCACGTCCGCTAATACCATCTGTATACACTAACGTATGTGCAGGGTGCACCTAAAAGCAGTTTCTCGATTGCAAGCCCGTTAACTTCGACGGCACCGGAGGTGCTGTTGCGTTTGTTAGGTGGGCTGAGAAAACAGACTCTGTCCTAAGAATGAGCAAATGCGCTCCCGATCAACAAGTGACTTACATCTCAGGGCTGTTTTTGGATGGAGCCCTATCGTGGTGGAACTTACAAGTGCAGACGTTAGGAGAAGCTGCTGCTTACGCGTTGACATGGGCTGAGTTAAAAGAGTTAATGCGAAGGAAGTATTGCTCTCGTGCCGAAATACAGAGGTTAGAGACTGAGTTCTGGCATCTGAGAATGGATGGTCCCAAGATCGCAGAATACATTCAAAGATTTCATGATTTATCTCACGTAGTACCTTACATGGTCACACCAGAATTCAAACGAATCGAGAGATTTTTCTGGGGATTGGCACCCCAGATAATGAGTATGGTTACCACTTCCAAGCCCGCGACAATCACGGAAGCCATCGACCTAAGTGTGGCGCTTACTGAGGAGGCCATTAGGTTGAACAAATTCTCAATTTCCGATCAGAAGAAAAAGGAAACACATGTTGAACCGTCTGGGGAAAACAAGCGAAAGTTTTCCAATTTCAAGCAAGGAACCAGCCATGTAAGCAAGAAGGGCGAATCAAGCACACCGGCTAGAGCTGCAACCGGTGTTAAGAAGAAAGGGAAAGGTTATATGGCTACACAGCCCAAGTGTAACACCTGTCAGCGTCATCATTCTGGCCGGTGTGGGCCAAAAATATGTGAAGCTTGTGGGAAAGTTGGTCACTCGAAGGATAGCTGCTGGGCTAATGCTGGACGGGGTGGCCAAGGAGGTTTTGGTAATAGGAACAACAATCGAGGAGGAAATAGAAATGGAAATCGAGGGAACAATGCGAATCAAGCTGGTAATGTGAATCGAAATCAAAACAACATTCAAGCGGGGAATGGAGGTGGTAATGGGCAAAGGCTGGGCTGTTTTAACTGTGGGGACGTTGGGCATTTCAAGAAGGAATGCCCGCAGCTAAATCAAGCCCGCGGAAGAGTGTTTAACATCGGCGCTAGGGAAGCGCGCCAAGATCCAAACGTAGTCACTGGTACGTTCCCTGTAAACCAACGCTTTGCATCTATTATGTTTGATACTGGTGTGGATTATAGTTTCGTATCATTAGAATTTAAGAATATACTTGGGTTGACGCCTAGTAAATTAGACGTTCCGTACTCGATCGAATTAGCGAATGGAAAACTAGTTGAAACCAATGAAGTTGTCCGAGGATGCGTGATTGAACTAGGAGGGCACGAGTTTACGCTAGACCTACTACCTGTCGAGTTGGGAAGCTTTGATGTGGTAGTAGGAATGGATTGGCTATCAAGTAATAAAGCCGAGATCGTTTGTCATGAGAAGACCATCCGCATCCCTATGTCGGATGAAGAAACGATCATAGTGCATGGAGAGAAGCATGATACGCCACTGAGAATCATTAGCTGTTTGAAAGCCAGAAAGTGTTTACAGAAGGGATGTGTTGCCTACTTGGCACACATCGTGGATAAGGAAGCTGCTGAACCGAAGATCGAAGACATTCCAGTCGTCAAGGAATATCCGAAAGTCTTTCCAGAAGACTTGCCAGGATTACCGCCTCAAAGGCAAGTCGAGTTCCACATTGACTTGGTTCCAGGTGCCGCGCCTGTAGCCAAGGCACCCTACAGACTTGCGCCTTCAGAGATGCAGGAGTTGTCGACACAACTCCAAGAGCTATTGGACAAAGGATTCATCAGACCAAGCTTCTCACCTTGGGGAGCTCCGGTTATGTTTGTTAAAAAGAAGGACGGTAGTTTCCGTATGTGTATAGACTACCGTGAGCTTAATAAGTTGACCATCAAGAATATATATCCTTTGCCGAGAATCGACGATCTATTTGACCAGTTGCAAGGCTCAAGCTTTTATTCAAAGATCGATCTTCGATCCGGCTACCATCAACTTAGGATACAGGAGGAAAGTATCCCGAAGACGGCCTTTAGGACTCCTTATGGACATTACGAGTTCCTAGTTTTGCCGTTTGGGCTAACAAACGCACCTGCAGTTTTTATGGACTTAATGAATCGAGTTTGCAAGCCGTATCTCGACAAGTTTGTGATTGTGTTTATTGATGACATTCTAATCTACTCTAAGACGAAGGGCGAGCACGAACAGCACTTAGGAGCTATTCTAGAGCTACTTAAGAAGGAGAAATTATACGCCAAGTTCTCGAAGTGCGAGTTTTGGCTGCGTGAAGTCCAATTTCTTGGACACGTGGTTAATGGAAACGGAATCCATGTTGATCCCACAAAGATCGAGGCGATAAAGAACTGGGAGACTCCAAAGACGCCAACTGAGATTCGACAATTCTTAGGTTTGGCTGGTTATTATCGAAGATTCATTGAGGATTTTTTCTAAAATCGCTCAACCTCTGACCGCGCTTACACAAAAAGACAAGAAGTCCAATTGGAGTGACAAACAAGAGGAAGCGTTCCAGTTGTTGAAGAACAAGCTTTGTGATGCATCGATCTTATCGCTACCCGAAGGAACGGATGACTTCATGGTATATTGTGACGCTTCGCGTCAAGGTTTGGGTTGCGTGCTGATGCAACGCCAAAAGGTTATAGCTTATGCATCACGCCAGTTGAAGGTACATGAGAAAAATTATACCACGCACGATTTGGAGCTAGGCGCAGTGGTATTTGCATTAAAAATTTGGCGACATTATTTGTATGGTACGAGGTGTACAATCTTCACTGACCATAAGAGCTTACAGCACATATTTAACCAAAAAGAGCTTAACATGAGGCAAAGACGCTGGGTAGAGCTGTTGAATGATTATGATTGCGAGATCAAATACCACCCAGGGAAAGCAAATGTGGTCGCTGATGCCCTGAGTCGAAAGGAAAGGATCAAGCCCATAAGGGTTAGGGCTTTGGAGATGATTGTCCAGACAGATCTCTCTCTACGCATTCGTGCCGCGCGGAGAGAAGCTTTGAAAGAAAGCAATATTGAGGGCGAATATCTCCGTGGGATGGAGGAACAGTTGATGCCAAACGAGGAAGGAACATTATGCTTCATGAAACGGATTTGGGTTCCTCTGTTTGGTGGTTTGAGAAAGGTTATTTTTGATGAAGCTCACAAATCTCGGTACTCAATTCATCCCGGTGCGGATAAGATGTACCAAGATCTCAAGGATTTCTATTGGTGGCCTAGGATGAAAGGCGATGTTGCTGTTTATGTTAGCAAGTGTTTAACGTGCGCCAAGGTGAAAGCTGAATACCAAAAGCCTTCAGGACTTCTGCAACAACCTGAAATTCCCAAATGGAAATGGGAACAAATTTCAATGGATTTCATAACGAAATTGCCAAGGACACCCAAGGGTCATGATGCAATTTGGGTAATTGTAGACCGCCTAACCAAGTCCGCACATTTCTTGCCGATCAAAGAGAAAGACAACATGAGTAAACTTGCAGAAATATACATGAGAGAGATTGTCGCACGTCATGGAGTGCCTCTCTCGATTATCTCTGATAGAGATGGACGCTTCATATCAAGGATTTGGCAATCCTTCCAAGAAGCTTTTGGCTCACAGTTGAATCTAAGTACTACATTCCACCCGCAAACTGATGGCCAAAGTGAAAGAACTATTCAGACATTGGAGGATATGCTGAGAGCATGTGTAATGGACCTAGGTGGTAGCTGGGATAATCATTTACCATTGGTCGAATTTTCATACAACAACAGCTACCACACAAGCATTGGAGCCGCGCCATTTGAAGCGCTCTATGGACGCAAATGTCGATCACCCTTATGCTGGGCTGATGCAGGTGATAGACAACTCGTTGGTCCTGAAATAGTCCAAGAAACGACCGACAAGATTGCGCAGATTCGAAAGCACATCGAGGCGGCTCGCGACAGACAGAAAGCCTATGCAGATCCAAAGAGGAAACCTTTGGAGTTTCAAGTTGGGGATATGGTTTTATTGAAAGTTTCACCCTGGAAGGGTGTGGCACGCTTTGGAAAGCGTGGGAAGTTGAATCCGCGTTACATTGGCCCTTTCAAAATCCTGCAAAGGATTGGGCTTGTAGCCTACAAGTTGGACCTACCTGCCGAACTCAATGGTGTTCACGATACATTCCATGTATCAAATTTGAGGAAGAGTCCAACACAGGAGACAGTGATCATTCCGGCTGATGAAGTTCATATCGACGACACGCTCCACTTTACCGAAGAACCCGTTGAGGTTACGGATTGGAAAGTTAACAAAACACGCAGGAGTAGTGTCAAGCTCGTCAAAGTACGATGGAATGCAAGACATGGGCCTGAATTCACGTGGGAACGTGAGGATCGTATGAAAGAGAAATACCCCCCATTTATTTCCTAAGACCCCTGCAACTAGAAGCAGAGCCTAAAATTTCAGGACGAAATTTCTTTAACGGGGGGAGAATGTGACAACCCTCACCAAACCAGGTATCCGTACGAATTAATTAATATTTAATTAATGCTTAATTACTGTGCTTGCTTACAACTGTGGTTAAACTGCTTCTTGATTTCTGATACATACATACTCATGCATCACCTTTTATACTGTCACTCTATTACTTACACGCAAACATTAGTGACAACCTTGATGCACAAAAGCACAGTTAGCACAATGAACGGATAACCCAGTAAACATGCTGACATAGCCAGCACTAGACAGATATTGTCTCTGAGGCCAGTACGAGCCAGGAATAGATTACTACACTAGTAGGGAGTGTAGGGAGGTGAGGATTATAAAACTGCGTCACTAGGTGATATTTATAGTGACCGGGTGTGCCTAAAACATACTTTAATTACAAAATACTACACTTTATACAAAAATTCAGCTTTTAGCATAACTAGTAAAGTGCAAAAACTGGGTAAAATAATACTAGACACTTTCCAAAGTGTCGGGAATTTACTGTGTCACTAAAAACACTATAAAAGACACTTTAAATACTTATTTAGCACTTTAACGGATCAATATCCAACCGAACAACCGGACTTTACCCGGAACATAAAAATATTGTCAATGACATTGTTTACACTTTTCTGAGCTAGTTAGGGTCCCCGAATACCCTAACACCCTTTATATTACACAACACACTAATAACCTATTTAAATTCCTAACTAAACTAACTAGGCACTTAACTATATCATCAAAATCTAACCATATACCCCCCCCTAGTCCGATCGGTTGAAGGAGTGGGGACACACTCCACCATTTTTTATTATTTTATTTGATGATGTCTAATATCTTAATGACATATTACATGTTGGATAATTACCAAAGTTGGACCATAAATAAGCATATAGGATAACCATTATCTCACATCAAACACTTAACAAAATTTGCTTTCTCTTTCCCCTCTTGCTACCTTCGGCCGAAACCATCAACCACCATCTCACCATCATTCAAATCTTGTTCAACCATTTCTTACATATACAAGTGTGCAAGGGATCATACAAGGAGGCTTGGTGCTCTCGGAAACTCAAGGACCTCTCTATATTTCTTTTATCCACCTTGTTTACGCCTTGTTTCTTCCCTAGCCTCGAGCTAGTAGTAAGTGCCTCTAAACATCCTCTTGTTCTTGTTTAAAGTGGTTAATAAGAGATTTAACGGTTAAAATTTGAGAACACACAAGATCAAAACATAAAGTCTTGAAAGTATGATGAACTAGTTGGTTAAAGAAAAACTAGTGGTGTAAATCTTATGAAACTTGTCTAGATGTGATTATTTTATGTTGTTGGATGCTAGTAGTGGGATGGATCATCATCTAACCATGCTAGATCATGTTCATGGAACATGAACTAGTAATATGTTAAGTGTAAAAGCTATAAGATGATGAACCCTTCCACACATAAGCATGAACTTGTGTAAAAGTGATTTTTCTTGTAAAAGTGATTTTTCTTGTAAAATATAGTTCTAAACTAGTAGATCTAAAGATCTACAAGTGGTTTCTCGGAAGAACCAAGTAAAAGATACAAGTCTTGTTAAAAACCGGATCTTACACAAACTAAAAGCATTTTAGTGAATAAACAAGTGTGTAAACACTTGTGTGACAAGAAAGTTTGACAAAGAAATATTTTCGTAAATATTAACTAGAAGTTGTAAGACTACATATTCTTTAAAAATAAAGTTTTCAAGAAACTGATTTTATTTTTAAAGATGACAAGATCCGCTAAATATGTTAGGAAGTTACTACATGTTTTTACACAACTTGCAAGTTCATGAATTTGCGATTTATACATATTTTTACTAGTTTGATGCTTAAATGATGTACGTTGATGATTGATAAATTGTTGATTGAATTTTGAAAAGAAAATGATACGCTAGTAAGCGTGGCCACCTCCAGTTACAGAGGAAACTCTGGCGAAATTTTTCCAGAAAATAACACTTAGAAATATTTTTGTGACAAGCGGTTATAAATATATTTTTAACTTGTTTTTCCAAATAAACTTCGCCAAGATTTTTATTACGAAATAACCAAGTGTCGGAGGTGGATTTTTCGTAAATAAAACTTGTTAAATATATATTTAGAATATATATTTCATAGTAAAACGCTTGTGTGATTTTATGATTATTTTGTGAACTAGATATATTATTTTTAGAGTAAAAATAATATTACTTGAAATATCATGAAAATACGACTCTAAAATAATACCAACGCTATCACAAATAAATGTTTAAGTTACACCGGTATTATTATTACAACGCGAACCTTAAGATGTAACTTATGTATTTTTGAAAAATACTCTTAAATGTGTATTTTGATAAAGAATTATTTTGGAAGCGGTATGAAGTAAAATATAATATTTTTGGGAAAAATATATATATTTTGGGAGTTAGAATATTTTAGATAAGTGATTAAAATATATTTTCCAAGTGAGACTTAAAAATATATTTTCGGAAATATAACATTTGCATGTATTAAAACCCCCATCCTTGGGAAGGAATATACTTGTTAAATAATTAAGAAGTGTGAACACGGAATAGTTACCTAACTATTTCTCCCACAAAACGTTAAAACTTAAGCCAAGGCACGGCCGTCCGTCTAATAGAAGTTAGTACGTGTAGGTCGTCACGCAGCAGGTTGATTTGGGATTGACTATTTTGAGACGCACTTCAGTGAGTTCATGTCCCCCTTTTCTCTTAACTGTTTTCAGTTTTTATACTTCGGGGGTGGAATACATGTCACAATATTTACAGACACTATTATACATGGTATGGTTAGCGTAAGGAGGGTTTACTACTTAGATCATGTGAGTGGGTAGGTGGAAACTAGAGGCCATTAATCCTCATTGTAGGACCGAGGGTCAGTAGCGGTAAATCTATCTGGGTGTAGCGAGCCCAACTCCAGGCCCACTGTATGGACCTCGGGGTGACTTTGTACCCGACGCAAAAATCTGCTAGGTTTGAGTCTTCCTACAGCACTTCACACATATCATTGGCTTTGCAACCCAATGGTGATCTCTTTTTCCTTATTTGCTACATATCAGGGATTTTTCATACATACAAACATATTACAAAGGTTTACATACTCACTTTTACATGAACTCGCTCAACTTTATGTTGATTTTTCAACTTACATGTATTTCAGGAAATTAATGGATCTGGCCAAGTATGCAAGGGTATTAAGCCGCGTAGGAGTAATGGTGTCATCCGAGTTTAGGAGTTGTGATCTTTGCCTGGACGGGTCACAAGTCTTAAACTGTGTTTTATTCATGTCAGTTAGCTGTGTCTTATGAACAAGTTCTAAGTATGTTGTGGTTGTGTTTTGTTTCACGTATTGACTTTCAAAAACAATGTTGTCATGTTAACTTTTAAAACTTACCTAATGGGTGAACATCATGGTTTTATTTTCATATAGCATTGTTGTGATTATGCTATGGTATTAAGAAGTCACACCAAAATAAACCCACGCTTCCGCAAAGCTAGGGTGTGACATTATGTGACTAGTTGATATGTGTTTCCAATGGAATGTTATGTTAGTTATGTTACAAGGATATGTATAATGTATGAATGTATGTAATGTGATCGCACAACACGAACCCAACCACACAACTTCAATCCGATCGCGCAAGCCTTTGGGCTTTTGTACCACACCCTTCTCGGCCCACACTTCTTGTATTCGAACCAAACGGGCAGCCCGCGTAAAGGGTTCGGCCCACTTCCTTTCATACGCATACAAACACCTCTTGTGGGGTTTTGTTTCTCATATCTTGCAAAACACTTAACACACACAAAACCCTAAGCTCTCAATTCTTCTCTTGGAACCCGACGACAGCCTTTTCTCTCTCGAAGCTCTTTCGATTTCATCTTACATTCGGTAAGTGTATTATCTTTGGTCAATTGTTATTCATGGCATTGATTGTGATGATTGATAACATGTTGTTATGTGTTCTTGCATGATGAATTATAAGAATACATGTTAGTGAAATCTTGATGACCGATTGTATGATAATCGAACTGTCAGAATCGATAAGGAAGATTATGAGTATGATGTATGAATTAGGGCTTTAATGAATAACACGGTCGAGCATGGTTTGGAGTCGAGTGTATGATATATGATGAATCGGGTTGCATGATACGAATGTATTTTTATACTAATTAGTCAACGAATTAGGGTTACATGATGATTATATGATTAATTGCTAGACATGATGTTGTTATTGTTAATGTTCATAGAAGTTCATGAAATTAAACTATTTGAGCCGAGAATGGTGATGATGAGTTAGTGTTCATAATTTGGATGAATTAGGGTTCATAGGAATTAATTAGTAGAGGTGTGATTTGATCGAATAATGCATGATGTGAAACTGTTAATTAGTTGATTGGATCTCATAAATGGAAACAGGGTAACCGAATCCCTTAAATGTAGAAATTTGATAAACTAATCACACAAGTCCTCATTGATCGCACAAGATCAGAACACACAAGTTCTGATCGCACAAGCACTTGGATCGCACAAGCTAGGATGTTCTAGGGTACGACTGTTAAAGCACTGTGTACAACACTATATTGCATGATCGCACAACATACTGTGGATCGCACAAGTCTGCGCCGATCGCACAAAATGTTGGGCCACACACAAAAGATTAGCTGTTTGATATTTGGGCCGCTCAAAATGTTTAAGTTGTTGGGCCGAACAGCCCAAAACCCCAATCGCACAAGTTGTCTGTAGTCGTACAAGTCCATTTGGACCGCACAAGATTAAATGTTTGTTTAATTGTTTGGGCTAAATGAGTATTGGGTTGCATGTTTTGGGTCGGGTATGTTGCTGAGTCGCACAAACCGTTGTGAGTCGCACAAGATTGTGCTGGGCGCACAACAGGTTGGGCCGTTTATCTTTTGTGCTTCATCTTTTGGATCGCACAAGAGGATTGGGCTTGCACAACCATAACAGCCCAATCACTCAAAGTCGCACAAGTTTGGGTTATGTCTATGTGAACCGTATGCTACTGTTATATGATCGATGTGTTTGTCATGCTCGTTATGTGTTATAACTTGTTAGCTTACGTGTAAACCTACGTGCACTACTTGAACCTAGACCTGACTTGTATGGTAACCATGTTAGGACGTGGTTGACCACTAGCAGCTTGATTGACCTCTTTGTGTATCTGCCGAGCAAACCGAGGTGAGTTCACACTTTTCTACAAGGCATGGTAATTCCCGGTGAGATTGGGAATGGGTTAAGGAATAGGGATTCCTTGTCCTGTTGGGACGTGTTCAGGAATGTGAATTCCTCGTCCTGTTGGGATGGATTTAGATTTACTAGACTAGAACTCTATCAACGAAGTCCCTCCTTTTATATCGACTTAATCTCCGAGGCCAATGGCGAATGGGTCATTAGTTAAATAGCGCTATTAGGTTTAACAAACCTCACACCGTGCCGCAGAGGACGGGCGTGGACTAATGGACTAGGAACATCAATGATGATAGACATTGACGAGGGCACAAAAACATGACGAACGTTAGTAGTCGATATGGTAACGAGTCTGGTAGTTTAAACAAGGGGTGGCCCCCACGGCCGGAGTGCCGGGCTGAAATGCCCGAAGTAAAAATGGATTAACTAATAAACGTTTTCGAACTATGGGGTAACCCCCACGGCCGAATTGCCGGTTAATGATAAACTATGTTTTTGGAAACAACGAAAACTAACACCCAACTGTGAATTCGCTCAACTTTGTTGTTGACTCGTTGTTACATGCCTTGCAGGCCTTTAGGTACATATTGTTGGAACTTGCTGTCTGGGAAGCTGGAGTGGTCATGGGTCGAGATACATGGAAACACAATACAAGACTAATGGCTTTTACATGTGGTTATAAACACTTTACTAATGAATTATGCTTGCGCTGTATACTGTGAATTATTTGTAACGTTGTAACATTTGATGTTAATAAATGAAAGCTTCATTTAAATATAACTATGAGTTCAATGTGATTGGTGGCTAGATCCTGGTCAGTCACGCCTCCGGCGGTGATACTCCGCTTGTGGATTTGGGGGTGTGACAGATTGGTATCAGAGCCATTGGTTATAGTGAACTTGGTTTTAAAAAGGGGAAAAACATTTTTGTAAAACCTGACTATAACCGAACAGTTCTGAAAACGTAAATACGACCATGACACTCAGCTCCAGATTGCAAGGTTCGTCTCTCGTATACTCATTGTACTGCATAACTAGTGAACACTTACATATGATATTGCATGTGATTGCACGTTTAGCACAACAGTATGAATTAGTGTATTACTTGCATGTGTTATGTTACTGATAGGGTGGTATTTCCCTAAACCCTCATGACTTACGTTTCGTGATGCTCTTTGGTTACTACTCGAGTTTGAGGAACCATTTGACATGAGTTAAGACGAGCTGAGATGAGCATGCAAATCACAATATTATTGTGGGTGCACACATAATAATAATGTGGGGTGCATGCAAGTCCCAGTGATCCTTAACAAGTGAAAAATGGGTTTCGTTCCGTTATTGGACGATGTGAAACATAGCAAACCTATAGGGGTCATAGTAGTGATTGTCCCCTACTCGAACGTCAATTTTTCATTCATCTCCGGATCCTTTCGAATCTCGATGCTATCGAGTATTACCTGAACACCCATCTGAACACCTAGCGAACTGTGTAGAATGTTAGGTGCATATACGAACGACCCTGAGTTGGATGTCGCAGCGTCGAATGATCAATCGATACCTTTCTTGCCCCTCTTCGTTTGCCGGAACTCATGTATTGACGTCTTAGATCCCGAAGTGTGATCACTTCTGCGATACCCTCGTAACAGACCAAGTATTACTCAAGCAACTTGCAATATCGATGGACAGGAGGATGAGCGTAGTACTTTACCGACCTCAGTACTTGACGACCCTGATTTCCGGCAACGAGCTCCAGCGAATTGGCTTCAATCGAATCCTTAACCCTTGTCAGCGACTCATGGGAGTAAACTCTTATGAATCAATCAGGACATAAGCAATGACAATCGACTATAACTCGGAATGTGTAACTGCCAGCACAGTGAGTAGTACTTTACACGTGGCTCAGAATGTGGAAAGATGGACCTCGAAGGCGAAGAATCGTAGGGCTTCGTTTCGAGCAACGACATTGGGAGCAGCAGTCACAGCGACAACAAGGTATTCGTAACCCTAGCCTACAGTAAGGAAATAAAAGTGACTACAACATGGATTGGCCGTGGTTAAGTTAAGAAGACAACGACCAAAGGAACAATGACAGTACTTGAAATATTTGTAACGAAAACAGCAACACTGGAAATGATGCTCATGGAAGGGCATTTAGAACTGGCGTGGGCAACGCCAGGATTACAACAACATGGTGGCCAGCACGTTCATGGAAGCTAATCGTTTCGTTCCTATTATGTTCTGTTCAACCCTGATACTTCCTGAGACCAGACCAGTTGTGGAATCGGCTGATGGTAAGACAATTGAAGTCTCGTATGTTTATAGGGATGCAAATTCAACCGTGTGGGACAAGTTTTTGACATCGATTTTCCTTCCACTATCCACGATGGTGTTGATGCAGTAGCCAGTATAGGTTGGTTAACCAGATATCGCGCAGTTATACTCTGTAGGGGGGGGAGAGTCGTCGTCTGTCATAAAGTAACTGAGTGGTGCAGAGGTTAGCATCAAACCAGCAGTGAAGGCCAGAAGTGTTCACGGAAGGATTACCCTGCTATGATAGTACTCGTTACTGATGTCAAGGCTAAGGAAAAGAGGATCGAGGATCCACCAATTGTTCGTGATTTCTCCCTAAGTGCTACCAGAAGAACTATCAGGTTTACCTTCACCTCGTCAGGGGAAATATCAGATCGATACCATGTCAGAAGCAGCCCCTGCTACTAGTATCCCTTATTGTCTTGCACCAGGAAGGTTGCAGGAACTGCCTAATCAACTTCAGGAACTATTGGACATGAGTTTTATCGGATCTAGTTTTTCGTTTTGGGGAGCCCCAGTTATACCATTGAAGATAAGCCTTTTCGTATGTGTACCAATTATCGAGAACGTAGCAAGGTGAATGTTAGGAACCGCTTGTCTCGTCCATGTATTGGCCACTTGTCGACCAGTTGCGAGGAACAAGCTTCCATTCGAGGATTGGCTAGCGAACGAGCTATCATCAGATGGAAGTCTAGGAGGAGAATGCCCTTAGATCAGCATATCGAACGTAATGCAGCCATATCAACTTTGTACACATGATCATTGAGTTGATCAACACCCTAGCAGCTTCAGGGATCACACGAATTGACCGTATTTGTTGACAATGTTCTGAATCATGACCAGGAGGAAGGAACACCATGGGTGGCATATGCAACTCATTTTAGGACTTCTGAAGGAGAAGCAACAGCGCGCAAAGTCTTGTTAAATGAAATTTCTGGGTTCGGGAGGTACCTTTTGGACATATAATCAACGAAGTGGGAATACACGTGGACCTCGCTGAGATAGAAACTGATCGACACCAAAGATTCTTTCGGGGATGCAGCAATTACTCGTTTTCGCTAGATACCATCGCAGCTTACCCACAGGGTTTTCGAAGATCGCGCAGCTTAACTCCCTTAAGCACAGCAGGGTGCTGTGCTCGTGGGAGACGAAACAGGGGGACGTCTTTTAAGCTTTCGAATCCCAACACTGCAATGCACTAAGCATCGCCTTTACCCGAGGGTACGGGTGATTTAGTGGTATACCATGATGGTCCGAATCAGAGTCCCAGTTACCCACCGACGTAATACGAGAGAGTAATGACTTACGTGATGGAGTTACAAAGAGGAACTGCATGACACACAACTGGCAGTGAAAACGTGGCCTTGGGATTTTAGATGGAGGCATTACTTGGACGGTACCAGATGCGTTATTTGGACCGATCACAAGGGCCTCTCGTGTATTTTTGTTTCGATAGAGCTAGATCAGTTAATGGCATCGCTGGACGGAACTTTTGGGATGATTACGACTGTGAAACTTGAATGTGCACGAGATTTGCAGCACATTATCGACTCTACTTACCTGATCAGACTCGCTCTGTTCAAACTGGAGAACAGAAAGAAGAGGATTTTCAAGATGAACCCATGCGGGGGCATGGAGAAGCAACCTTTGACAGGTCGGACGATACTCGTTACCTCATGGAACGAATGTGGGTCTTATTCTACGGCAACTGTAGGGAACTCGTGTTGAGCAAAGCACACCGGCTTCGATATTCTAGTCGTCTGGGTTTTGATGAGAGGCATTAGGATTTATAAACCTTGTACTGGTAATCGGGCATGAAGGCCCACCTAGCTAGGTATGGGAATGATGTTTGACTTGTGGGAAAGTCAAGGTGAAGTGTTAGCAACTAGAAGCACCTATATCAAAAGCGAAAACAGGCTGCCATGGATTTGGTCGCTAGACTCAAAACGGAAACAATATCACCTGGATGATCGTTGATTGTCTCACGTAACCAGTACACTTTCTAGCCATCAAGGAAACGGATAAGTTTTCTTCATTTGCAGTCAGCTACCTGAGAGAAGTGGTTGCTAGGCACGAGGTGCCAACCTCCATTATCTCTGGTCGCGACCTACGATTTACATCTGATTTGTGGAGAGCGATGCACAAATCCTTTGGCTCACGTCTAGACATGATCACAGCATATCATCCCCAGACGAAGGGGCAGACTGGACGCACCATCCAAACTCTTGAAGACATGCTTCGGGCATGTGTAATCGACTTTGGCAATGACTGGGAGAGTCATATTTCCTTTAGTGGAGTTTTCGTATAACAACAGTTACCACACTAGCTGAGGCATTGTACGGACAGAAATGCCGATCATCCCTTTTGTTGGGCAGAAGTTGGAAACAGCCAAACCACTGGCCCAGAACTCGTCGTAGACACAATGGAGAAGATTGCTCAGACACGACAACGAATGGCAGCAGCTCGTGACCGTCAGAAAAGCTACGCTGATAAGCGCAGGAAACCACTCGAGTTCCAGGTTGGGGATCGAGTGCTACTTAAGGTCTCACCTTGGGAAGGTGTAGTTCGAGACAAACTCAACCCGCGACATGTTGGACCTTTCGAAATCACGGAGAGAATTGGCAAGGTGGCCTACAGATTGAATCTACCCGGAAGAACTCAGTGGAGTTCACAATGTATTCCATGTGTCGAATCTGAAGAAGTGTCTGTCAGATGAAACTCTTATAGTTCCTTTCAAGGAGCTCACCATCGACGATCAGTTGCGATTTGTCGAAGAACCAGTGGAAATCTTGGACCGGGAGGTCAAGATTCTCAAACGTACTAGGATACCCATTGTTTGAGTTTGTTGGAACTCCCGTCATGGCCCAGAGTACACCTGGGAACGAGAAGACCAAATGAAACACAAGTATCCCCAGTTGTTCGATAAAAGTGAAACCACTACTGAGGCTGAAGCTACTGCGGAATTTCGGGACAAAATTCCAAACCAACGGGGGAAGGATGTGACACCCCAGGAAAACCATACAACTTAACTAGCTTCCTCAGTGAGTACGTGCTAAATTTTGGGATGAAATTTCTTTCAACTTGGGGATAATGTGACAACTCGTATTTCAAACCTTTCATTGTACCTTGATGTGTAACATGCTTAAGCATTATGTGACTAGTTGATATATGTTTCCAATGGAATGTTATGTTAGTTATGTTACGAGGATATGTGTAATGTATGAATGTATGTAATGTGATCGTACAACATGAACCCAACCGCACAACTTCAATCCGATCGCGCAAGCCTTTGGGCTTTTGTTCCACACCCTTCTCGGCCCACACTTCTTGTATTCAAACCAAACGTGTCACACCCCGACCACGTAGAACATACAAAACGTGGCGGAAATGTCGGGGAGTGTTGTAACAGAATTAATCGTTTCAAATCCATGGCAATTAAAGTTTCGTTTTATTGATCAATTATGAGAGTTTACATTGTTTAAACAAGAAACAAAGGGTACATAACATAAGTTAACTAGTTATTGTCTCGTTTTAAGTCGCTAAGGCACGAGTCCATCCTAAATGTAGCATGTATCAACAATCATTGTAAAGCAGTACCTGAAACATGTGTAAAAACGAGGTCAGCAAAGAAATGCTGGCGAATACATTGGTTTTTGTAGGAGTGTCGAGATCATGGCTAGTTTAGACGTTGCAATACTTTATTTAAAAACCTTGTTTAGAAAAGAGTATAATATTGCAACTTAATTAACCAACTCAAATCAAGCGGGTTATAATTTGTAAAACCTCGTAGCCATGACTCTTAACCCAAAAACATTTGTTTTAGTAAATTATTTGAAAAACAATAGATGAGTTCAGATGATATGTATAATAAGAAAATAATGCATGATTAAATAAATAACCATGTAATATGAGTTTGTATAAGATAAGTTGTTTGTAAATAAATGTCTTGTGAAAAGTATGTTATTTGTATAAAATGTTTATATGTATCAAACTGAAATGATTCAATTAACGCTACGACATGTAATACCATACAAACACTTATATATAGGAAGTACCAGCGGCGTATCCACCATGCTTGTATCATATTACACACGCCTCGTTACTTAATCACTTATTCAAACCAAACCATCAAGATGTAAAATGTTCATGTCTAATGTAAATCATGTAATATGTATTCAATGTGATTTGTATAAATAAATGTAAGATTTAAACAAATAACCTTATAGTAGCATATTAAAAGTATACTTTGGATTTATAAGTAACATATTAAACTATGTTTTGGTTTCATATATAACATATCAAAATATGCTTTAGATGTGATAAATAATATATTAAACTATATTTTGGTTTCATAAATAACATATCAAAATATGCTTTAGATGTGATAAATAACATATTAAACTATGTTTTTGATTTTGTAAATATATGTTGGTTTTGTACAATACCACACATGAGAGTATATTCAACTATACTTTGATAGTGTGATTTAAGAATTCATTCAGACCTAGTGCATCAAGATACACCTTTGAGACTATAGAAATACCACAAAGGCAATTCCTATTTGGATGGAGCAACAAATTGGTTTCAGACATTCCATGCCAACAGGAATGGGGTGTCAAATCCTATAGCGCTATATCATACTAACAATCGGTCTGGTGAACATAAAATAAGTACAATTCAACAATTTATTTTATGTTCTTTGAGAAAATCAATGTTTAAATCATAGATAGTTAATTAGTTTGTCAAAAGATAAGTAATAACTTGTATGATCAAATGTCAAAATGTAAGTATGTTATGAAATCAGATGTACTAAGTAATGCACATAATGGGCACACGTAGCATGAAATGTAATGTAAAATGATGTACCAAGTATGCTAAGTTAACATACGAAGCAGAAAAGTCATGTAAATCAATGTACTAATAGTGTACTAATGAACATAACAGGTATATGATGTGAAAACAGGAAAGCTTGAAAGTAACAAGTAGGCACATGTGTTCCACCCCAAAACAGTTTGGAAAACAGTAAAAGAGGGGTCTATGTACTCACCTGAGAGTGCTTAGGAGTCTTGAACAACTACCAAGTAAGCTAGAGGAGTCCCGGAAATCAAACGGTACCTAATATAGGTAACTACATAAATAACCCGGACCTAAATCGGAAGACTGGGTAGCAGGAGGGTCTGTAAACCAAATGAGTGTAGGAACTCATATGATATGGTTTAACAAAGCCTACATACTAAATGAAACTTAACCTAAATATTTACGACCCATTACGACCCGTTTAGGTAGCTTATGCTACTTTAACGCGTCGTTCGCGTGAAACGCGTTCGGACCGCCTAACTAGTCCTATGACAAGTGTTATATGCCTAAACATGTTACATAATCAGTTATGTGACAAAACTTTAGGTTACATATGCTTAATTACCAATTATACATGAAAAGGGTATTTTGGTAATTTACCTAAGGCATATAAACTACCTATCATACAACTACTTAAACGATGTGACCATAGGGTATAACCTCGGAAGGTTATTCCCTACCTACTATGGTCACCTAATGTATTTGGTCTGATCCTAATGATCGACCAAATGGGTCGAGTTCGAAGGTATAGGCGATTTATTAGATCGCCTACCCTACGACCCTAGACAACGTGGCAATCAGTGGGCATAGTCCCAAGGGACTATGACCAACGTGATTACACTCACGTTGCGAAGTTCAAACGAACTTCGCATTGACCATTACTGGTCAACGCTGAAAGTCAAACAAAGTTTGACTTTCTGACTCGAAAAGCAGTAAAAATAAGGAAAAGAACGAAAGAATACTAACCCAGGGTCCCCGAATGCTAATCCCGACTCAAGAACTCAGGTATGAAACAATGGTTTCAACTTAGAGCTCTCAAATCAGAATTCTTGTGAGTTTTAAAGCAATGGGGGGTGGGGTATTTATAGTATTCGGTCCACCGTTAGGATCGTTTCATGGAAAACGTGCCATGATCCAACCCGTACACTTGTCGGAACCTTATGGTGACTAGAATGCCATCCTTATCTGATGACTAAGCAATTGGGAATGTGTGGGTGTGGTTTAAACATGTGCAACCTGCTGTTAAAAACATTGCATCTGGTCAGAAGACCCCCTGCGCATCGTAGCCAAAAAGTGGCTACGCATCGTAGGGGTGAAGTTTGGCAGAAAGTCAGTTTTGGTCCCTGAACTGTATTTAGGCCATTTTTGACACGTTTAAGGCCCGTTAACCCCATTTCAAAGCTCTAAAATGAAGTTAAAGTATAGGGAACTTAAAACATGCTCAAAAATATCTCGGATGTCAGTTCGTTTAGCCGTACGAACGCGATGTTCGCTTAAATTACGACGGAATGCGCATAAGCGCGAAAAACGAACCAAATGACGCGACGAATGGATTTTTCTTAAGGCGAACACTCAAATATAATATATTCATGCTTATATAAATTTTTGGAAGTCCGGATGTATTCAGAACGTAAGTTACGCGTAAAAATGCAAACTTGTGTACTTTTTGACACTTTTAGTCCCTGAATGACACAAAAGTTTATTTTAGCATACCGAACACCTCAAAGCCTATTTCTAAGCTATGTGAAGGATATTTATGGTATGTTTAACTTATGGTCATGTTCCGGAAGGTCTGTTACAGTTCAAATTGGCATACTTTCGCAGTTTGTCAACTTTAGTCCCTGTAAGCGATTTAACTTTGATTTCACCACACCAAACCTTACAAAACTTATATCTAAGTTATGTAATGGTTATATAAGGTATGTTAAGCCTATTTCACTATTCTGGAGTGTTCGTTGGATTAAACTGGTTATATTTACGCATCAGTGCGTGTATAACCTTCCAGAAAGCGATTTAGAGCTTGAAATCGAACAAGAGTTGGTATGTGCAAATGATACACATATTTTTACAAATCCCAAGTATGAAATATAATATTTCATTGGTTTGGTATTTGTTTGATGGTTGAAAAGACACAGGTGTTACAGTCTCCCCTACTTTAGGAAATTTCGTCCCGAAATTTAATTTTAGGAGAAACTTGTGGGGACGAAGGTGATGTTTTCGCTTTGAATGAACCCCTTGAACCCCAAGTAGAACTCTGGGCCATGTTAGGATTCTTAGCAAAAATGTCAACCCTCAAAGTGATGTCATTGTAGTAACAAAACATGGAGTTTTGAACTACGGACAGAAGAACGTTTCTTATGAAGACTTATCATAGGAAACTGTGTGTGTGATTGAGATCAGAATTGGGGAGTGTGAGAATAAATGACATTGGTCGAAGTCCAAGACTTCTCCCTTATCATTATTCTTGCCACTGTTGGTCTTAACACATGACAAAACTTCCTGTGGTTTCTGTGCACTGAATTCCATAATTATGTAGGCCTCCATAATTACTTAATTCCTTGCACAGTCCGCACAGTTCATTTCAGAATGCGTAGAGGAAAAATCAATTGAATAAACATGAAGTGACTCGACTAGACCACCAAAGGATCTTTTTAACTAAATCAACGAACGGTCTTTTTAACTAGATCAACATATGATCTTATTAACTAAACCGTCGTACGATCTCCTTAAATAGACCACTTAAGGGATCTAATTATAGAATAGTACTTTAAAACCCAAGGGACTTAACTACAACGTAGAAGTCCATTAAGGATTTAAGATAGTACCTTTTTGGAATATCCTACTACGAATCCTTCATATGAGATATGGAAAATTCTACGAGGATTTGGATAGATCACATAAAACACAAAACACATAAGAAGACACATAAGCACCAAAAATTAGTTAACTTGATTCTTTAATTTGTTGTCTTTGAGCATGGATAATTAAAGCACACTAGGAATCCAATCCGTGGATTTCATTTGGCACTTTAATCATAAGAATCTAACTATGGAGATAGAAAGATCTTTAATAGGAATTCGGATTCGTCCTTATTGAATTGTAATTTACGTATTAAGGCATACGAATAATTCAAGTAAGGGCTCCGATTTGATTGATAATCATCCATAAAGATCTAATTATGAAGATAAAAAGATCCTATATGAATTTTTGAAATTTGTGTAACGAGAGGTGTTTCGACACCTTGCACTAGGCGTGCTTAAGTCGATACACAAGGTAGAAAGTTCATGAGGTTGAGGAGCTAGATATGCCCAGCGACATATGAAGCAGAGTTTGAAGGTTGGGTACTACGTATGTTAAGTCGATCATACGAGCAGGGTTGACTTAGGGTTGGTTTAGACCACCTTGGTTTGGGTCAAATTGACAAGCGTTTGTCAGGTGACCGAATTGTCCACGTGATGCATACCGACGACACTGTCGGTAAGCTTGGTGAGGTGTATTTCATTCGTTGTACATAAGCACATACCGGCATTAGGTTTCCTTGCAAAAGGTTGAGCAGCAGCAAGATTTGTAACAGCTTTGCTTTGGATTGCAAAGCGGCACATGTTAACCAAATGTCTCCATCGAACACCGTGGTTACATTTGAAACAGGGTATTTGATTTGGATGATGACGGTTTCACTGTCTTCTCCAAGGAGCGGTTCCCTTGCACGGCTTCATCCCTGAGCTGACTCATGGTGATAGCTAAATCAACGGTCTTCTGGAGTACTACGCCTATTTGTTGGGCAATTGTAGCACCTGGTCCGGACATTCGAGTCTTGTTGTGATGAAGAGACACCATGAAGAACATAGGAGATATGGGAGGGAACAAGGGAAATGAAAACAGAATAACAATGCATAAAATTGCGATCATTTGTTTGTTGCTTAAGGCAAACAAATGAGACGGTGACTAATCAAAGTAAATAGGTCAAAAATAATGTATCGCGAAGACATGCTCGCCTATAAGTGAACACTCATCCCAAGAATTCCCAGGTAAGCACAACTGGTCTCGCGTCTGATGAGATGTATACGAAGTGCTTGCCTAGACAGAAAACTCAGAATACAGGCATTCACCCTTCCAGTTTGCACGTGTTCACATTATTTAAAACCCAAAACCTTGATGAGAATTTTGAAAACTCAAAGGGGTTCAAAACCATATAACAGAGGGTTCAAAACCTTACAATAGAGGGTTCAAAACCTTGTAATCAATCATCCTAGAACAGATGATTAGTTTTCAAAGTGGTTTTGAAATTTATGTTCTTGTTGTGGTCGTCGCCTAAGGATAGGTGACGGTATTGTTTTATGACTAAACGCAAGTAAACTCGCGTTAGGGTCCTAAGAAGGTTATAGACTAGGTCAAAGCATTACTAATAACCTAATTCCCTATAACCATTGGCTCTGATACCATCTTTTCTGTCACACCCCGACCACGTAGAACATACAAAACGTGGCGGAAATGTCGGGGAGTGTTGTAACAGAATTAATCGTTTCAAATCCATGGCAATTAAAGTTTCGTTTTATTGATCAATTATGAGAGTTTACATTGTTTAAACAAGAAACAAAGGGTACATAACATAAGTTAACTAGTTATTGTCTCGTTTTAAGTCGCTAAGGCACGAGTCCATCCTAAATGTAGCATGTATCAACAATCATTGTAAAGCAGTACCTGAAACATGTGTAAAAACGAGGTCAGCAAAGAAATGCTGGCGAATACATTGGTTTTTGTAGGAGTGTCGAGATCATGGCTAGTTTAGACGTTGCAATACTTTATTTAAAAACCTTGTTTAGAAAAGAGTATAATATTGCAACTTAATTAACCAACTCAAATCAAGCGGGTTATAATTTGTAAAACCTCGTAGCCATGACTCTTAACCCAAAAACATTTGTTTTAGTAAATTATTTGAAAAACAATAGATGAGTTCAGATGATATGTATAATAAGAAAATAATGCATGATTAAATAAATAACCATGTAATATGAGTTTGTATAAGATAAGTTGTTTGTAAATAAATGTCTTGTGAAAAGTATGTTATTTGTATAAAATGTTTATATGTATCAAACTGAAATGATTCAATTAACGCTACGACATGTAATACCATACAAACACTTATATATAGGAAGTACCAGCGGCGTATCCACCATGCTTGTATCATATTACACACGCCTCGTTACTTAATCACTTATTCAAACCAAACCATCAAGATGTAAAATGTTCATGTCTAATGTAAATCATGTAATATGTATTCAATGTGATTTGTATAAATAAATGTAAGATTTAAACAAATAACCTTATAGTAGCATATTAAAAGTATACTTTGGATTTATAAGTAACATATTAAACTATGTTTTGGTTTCATATATAACATATCAAAATATGCTTTAGATGTGATAAATAATATATTAAACTATATTTTGGTTTCATAAATAACATATCAAAATATGCTTTAGATGTGATAAATAACATATTAAACTATGTTTTTGATTTTGTAAATATATGTTGGTTTTGTACAATACCACACATGAGAGTATATTCAACTATACTTTGATAGTGTGATTTAAGAATTCATTCAGACCTAGTGCATCAAGATACACCTTTGAGACTATAGAAATACCACAAAGGCAATTCCTATTTGGATGGAGCAACAAATTGGTTTCAGACATTCCATGCCAACAGGAATGGGGTGTCAAATCCTATAGCGCTATATCATACTAACAATCGGTCTGGTGAACATAAAATAAGTACAATTCAACAATTTATTTTATGTTCTTTGAGAAAATCAATGTTTAAATCATAGATAGTTAATTAGTTTGTCAAAAGATAAGTAATAACTTGTATGATCAAATGTCAAAATGTAAGTATGTTATGAAATCAGATGTACTAAGTAATGCACATAATGGGCACACGTAGCATGAAATGTAATGTAAAATGATGTACCAAGTATGCTAAGTTAACATACGAAGCAGAAAAGTCATGTAAATCAATGTACTAATAGTGTACTAATGAACATAACAGGTATATGATGTGAAAACAGGAAAGCTTGAAAGTAACAAGTAGGCACATGTGTTCCACCCCAAAACAGTTTGGAAAACAGTAAAAGAGGGGTCTATGTACTCACCTGAGAGTGCTTAGGAGTCTTGAACAACTACCAAGTAAGCTAGAGGAGTCCCGGAAATCAAACGGTACCTAATATAGGTAACTACATAAATAACCCGGACCTAAATCGGAAGACTGGGTAGCAGGAGGGTCTGTAAACCAAATGAGTGTAGGAACTCATATGATATGGTTTAACAAAGCCTACATACTAAATGAAACTTAACCTAAATATTTACGACCCATTACGACCCGTTTAGGTAGCTTATGCTACTTTAACGCGTCGTTCGCGTGAAACGCGTTCGGACCGCCTAACTAGTCCTATGACAAGTGTTATATGCCTAAACATGTTACATAATCAGTTATGTGACAAAACTTTAGGTTACATATTCTTAATTACCAATTATACATGAAAAGGGTATTTTGGTAATTTACCTAAGGCATATAAACTACCTATCATACAACTACTTAAACGATGTGACCATAGGGTATAACCTCGGAAGGTTATTCCCTACCTACTATGGTCACCTAATGTATTTGGTCTGATCCTAATGATCGACCAAATGGGTCGAGTTCGAAGGTATAGGCGATTTATTAGATCGCCTACCCTACGACCCTAGACAACGTGGCAATCAGTGGGCATAGTCCCAAGGGACTATGACCAACGTGATTACACTCACGTTGCGAAGTTCAAACGAACTTCGCATTGACCATTACTGGTCAACGCTGAAAGTCAAACAAAGTTTGACTTTCTGACTCGAAAAGCAGTAAAAATAAGGAAAAGAACGAAAGAATACTAACCCAGGGTCCCCGAATGCTAATCCCGACTCAAGAACTCAGGTATGAAACAATGGTTTCAACTTAGAGCTCTCAAATCAGAATTCTTGTGAGTTTTAAAGCAATGGGGGGTGGGGTATTTATAGTATTCGGTCCACCGTTAGGATCGTTTCATGGAAAACGTGCCATGATCCAACCCGTACACTTGTCGGAACCTTATGGTGACTAGAATGCCATCCTTATCTGATGACTAAGCAATTGGGAATGTGTGGGTGTGGTTTAAACATGTGCAACCTGCTGTTAAAAACATTGCATCTGGTCAGAAGACCCCCTGCGCATCGTAGCCAAAAAGTGGCTACGCATCGTAGGGGTGAAGTTTGGCAGAAAGTCAGTTTTGGTCCCTGAACTGTATTTAGGCCATTTTTGACACGTTTAAGGCCCGTTAACCCCATTTCAAAGCTCTAAAATGAAGTTAAAGTATAGGGAACTTAAAACATGCTCAAAAATATCTCGGATGTCAGTTCGTTTAGCCGTACGAACGCGATGTTCGCTTAAATTACGACGGAATGCGCATAAGCGCGAAAAACGAACCAAATGACGCGACGAATGGATTTTTCTTAAGGCGAACACTCAAATATAATATAGTCATGCTTATATAAATTTTTGGAAGTCCGGATGTATTCAGAACGTAAGTTACGCGTAAAAATGCAAACTTGTGTACTTTTTGACACTTTTAGTCCCTGAATGACACAAAAGTTTATTTTAGCATACCGAACACCTCAAAGCCTATTTCTAAGCTATGTGAAGGATATTTATGGTATGTTTAACTTATGGTCATGTTCCGGAAGGTCTGTTACAGTTCAAATTGGCATACTTTCGCAGTTTGTCAACTTTAGTCCCTGTAAGCGATTTAACTTTGATTTCACCACACCAAACCTTACAAAACTTATATCTAAGTTATGTAATGGTTATATAAGGTATGTTAAGCCTATTTCACTATTCTGGAGTGTTCGTTGGATTAAACTGGTTATATTTACGCATCAGTGCGTGTATAACCTTCCAGAAAGCGATTTAGAGCTTGAAATCGAACAAGAGTTGGTATGTGCAAATGATACACATATTTTTACAAATCCCAAGTATGAAATATAATATTTCATTGGTTTGGTATTTGTTTGATGGTTGAAAAGACACAGGTGTTACAAAACGGGCAGCCCGCGTAAAGGGTTTGGCCCACTTCCTTTCATACGCATACAAACACCTCTTGTGGGGTTTTGTTTCTCATATCTTGCAAAACACTTAACACACACAAAACCCTAAGCTCTCTCTTCTCCTCTTGGAACCCGACGGAAGCCTTTTCTCTCTCGAAGCTCTTTCGATTTCATCTTACATTCGGTAAGTGTATTATCTTTGGTCAATTGTTATTCATGGCATTGATTGTGATGATTGATAACATGTTGTTGTGTGTTCTTGCATGATGAATTATAAGAATACATGTTAGTGAAATCTTGATGAACGATTGTATGATAATCGAACTATCAGAATCGATAAGGAAGATTATGAGTGTGATGTATGAATTAGGGCTTTAATGAATAACACGGTTGAGCATGGTTTGGAGTCGAGTGTATGATATATGATGAATCGGGTTGCATGATATGAATGTATTTTTATACTAATTAGTCAACGAATTAGGGTTACATGATGATTATATGATTAATTGCTAGACATGATGTAGTTATTGTTAATGTTCATAGAAGTTCATGAAATTAAACTGTTTGAGCCGAGAATGGTGATGATGAGTTAGTGTTCATAATTTGGATGAATTAGGGTTCATAGGAATTAATTAGTAGAGGTGTGATTTGATCAAATAATGCATGATGTGAAACTGTTAACTAGTTGATTGGATCTCATAAATGGAAACAGTGTAACTGAATCCCTTAAATGTAGAAATTTGATAAACTAATCGCACAAGTCGTCATTGATCGCACAAGATCAGAACACATAAGTTCTGATTGCACAAGCACTTGGATCGCACAAGTGCAATCGCACAAGCTAGGATGTTCTAGGGTACGACTGTTAAAGCACTGTGTACAACACTATATTACATGATCGCACAACATACTGTGGATCGCACAAGTCTGCGCTGATCGCACAAAATGTTGGGCCACACACAAAAGATTAGTTGTTTGACATTTGGGCCGCTCAAAATGTTTAAGTTGTTGGGCCGAACAGCCCAAAACCCCAATCGCACAAGTTGTCTGTAGTCGCACAAGTCCATTTGGACCGCACAAGATTAAATGTTTGTTTAATTGTTTGGGCTAAATGAGTATTGGGTTGCCTGTTTTGGGCCGGGTATGTTGCTGAGTCGCACAAACTGTTGTGAGTCGCACAAGATTGTGCTGGGCGCACAACAGGTTGGGCCGTTTATCTTTTGGGCTTCATCTTTTGGATCGCACAAGAGGATTGGGCTTGCACAACCATAATAGCCCAATCACTCAAAGTCGCACAAGTTTGGGTTATGTCTATGTGAACCGTATGCTACTGTTATATGATCGATGTGTTTGTCGTGCTCGTTATATGTTATAACTTGTTAGCTTACGTGTAAACCTACGTGCACTACTTGAACCTAGACCTGACTTGTATGGTAACCATGTTAGGATGTGGTTAACCCCTAGCAGCTTGATTGACCTCTTTGTGTATCTGCCGAGCAAACCGAGGTGAGTTCACACTTTTCTACAAGGCATGGTAATTCCCGGTGAGATTGGGAATGGGTTTAGGAATAGGGATTCCTCGTCCTGTTGGGACGTGTTCAGGAATGTGAATTCCTCGTCCTGTTGGGATGGATTTAGATTTACTAGACTAGAACTCTATCAACGAAGTCCCTCCTTTTATATCGACTTAATCGCCTAGGCCAATGGCGAACGGGTCATTAGTTAAATAGCGCTATTAGGTTTAACAAACCTCACACCGTGCCACAGAGGACGGGCGTGGACTAATGGACTAGGCACGTCAATGATGATAGACATTGACGAGGGCACATAAACATGACGAACGTTAGTAGTCGATATGGTAACGAGTCTGGTAGTTTAAACAAGGGGTAGCCCCCACGGCCGGAGTGCCGGGCTGAAATGGCCGAAGTAAAAAAGGATTAACTAATAAACGTTTTCGAACTATGGGGTAACCCCCACGGCCGGATTGCCGGTTAATGATAAACTATGTTTTTGGAAACAACTAAAATGAACACCCAATTGTGAACTCGCTCAACTTTGTTGTTGACTCGTTGTTACATGCCTTGCAGGCCTTTAGGTACATATTGTTGGAACTTGCTGTCTGGGAATCTGGAGTGGTCATGGGTCGAGATACATGGAAACACAATACAAGACTAATGGCTTTTAAATGTGGTTATAAACACTTAACTAATGAATTATGCTTCCGCTGTATACTGTGAATTATTTGTAACGTTGTAACATTTGATGTTAATAAATGAAAGCATCATTTAAATATAACTATGAGTTCAATGTGATTGGTGGCTAGATCCTGGTCAGTCACACCTCCGGCGGTGATACTCCGCTTGTGGATTTGGGGGTGTGACATTAAACAAGTGTAGAAACACTTGTGTAACAAGAAGAATGCATAAAGAAATATTTTTAGAAAATATGATTTGAAGTTGTAAACTTCTATATTCTTTAAAAATGAAGTTTTTAAAGAACTAATCACATTTTAAAGGGGTAACAAGGCTTACTAATGACACTAGTAAGTTCCTACAAATATTCAAGTTCATGAAGTAGTAGATTATACTTATTTTTGGCAAAATTGGTAAGTAAAGGTTATTTATTATTGATTGTGAATGGATTGTGATGATTTTTACAAAAGAAAATGATATGCTTGAAAGCATGGAAACCTCCATTTTTAGGGGAAACTATGGCAAAATTTTCTAAAAATATAAACACTTAGAAAAATATTTTTAAACAAGTATTTACAAGTGTATTCAAACCATAAATTGTTACATAAACTTTGCCATAATTTTTGTTACAAAAATTATAAATATTGGAGGTTGGTTTTATAAATAAAAGTGACTATATATGTATTTAGGAAATATATAATTAGAAGGCACCATGTGTGTGATTATTTGTATATTATGTGTATTAGTTATATTATTTTAGGATTTGAAATAATATAACTCATCAAAATACCAAGAACTTACAATCCAAAATATTACCAAAATCCTAAGAATATGAATATACAAGATTACACAAAATACCGGTAAAACCGAACAAAGGAATATAACTTGCAAAATATTCCGGAAATATTATTCATATGTATATTTTGGTAAATAATATTTTGAACACCAAGTGAATGAAAATATGATTTTCACAATTATTACAAAGTTATATCATATTTTTGACAAAAAAAAAATATATTATTTTTGGTGGACAAAAATATATTCTCTTGGAATCAATAGAAGATATATTATTTTTGTAAGAAATATATATTTTCTCAAATGAGCATGAAATATATTATTTTTGGGAGAAAAATAAGTTTGTATATATTTTCCAAGATAGACTTGAAAATATAATATTTTTGGAACTTATATGAAAATACAAATACTTTTGCCAAGAAAGAATTATAAATAATTTTCTAAGTAACATACCTCGGAATATATATTTTGGAAATATATATTAAAGTATCTTACTAAAAATATTATTCTGGAAAAGTTGATATAAAACTAAGTACTCTTGTAATACACACCGGAATACGACACCAGTACATAACAAAAATATACAAGTATAAGATACCCCATCCTTGGGAAGGAAATACAAGTATAAATACTTGGGAAGTATTAAGTTAATATATATTGTTTTAACAATTATTCCAAAATTTAATAAATATAATTTGAGTTAAAATATTAATTATTTCAACAAATAATTATACACTTGGAAAAATAATGAAGACACTATGAAACGTAACTCAAAGACATTAATACTAAGTCAAGGCACGACCCGCTCGTCTAATGGGCGTTAAAGTTTCAAGTGTTGTCTGGAATAAAAGATGTCATCTGGTGTCGAATGGTTTAGAGTGTATATCCTATCCTGAATAGGGTACATGTTTTAAAGCTTGGTTATCATTAGTGTATTTTGAAAAGTCCTTGTGGAACTTAAAACCTGTTGGTGTTGTACTCGGAATATGAAGTCTGTGTTTTTGGGATTTAAATCAATGATGATGTAATGTTTTAAAACTTAATCAATGGATGAACATCTTGGATTTATCATATAGTTGTTTGTTATGGTTGAATGCAATGATATTAAGCAAGTCACACCAAATCACGCTTCCGCAAAAGTCAGGGTGTGACAGTTTGGTATCAGAGCTTCGATTGTAGCGAACTAGGATACCTTCTCGAGTCTAGACTACAATCATTAGGGCTCTCACGAAAATATTTTTACAACATGTTTTCATTGCATACACGAAACACCCAGATCCAAGAAACAAAACAATTTTTATAAAGAAAAGACACAAAACACATTTCAAGGTTTATGTTTGTGGTTCAGTCTGAGAGACTGGGTGTTTCAGTCTGAGAGACTGGGTGGTTCAGTCTGAGAGACTGGGTGGTTCAGTCTGAGAGACTGGGTGGTTCAGTCTGAGAGACTGGGTGGTTCAGTCTGAGAGACTGGGTGGTTCAGTCTGAGAGACTGGGTGGTTCAGTCTGAGAGACTGGGTGGTTTAGTCTGGGAGACTGGTTGGTTTAGTCTGGGAGACTAGGTGGTTTAGTCTGGGAGACTAGGAAGGATAGAAAGTTTCATGAAGAATAATGTGAATACATGATTACATGATGAATTGTCCTTGTTTGCAATATACTAAGTGTTAGTGATTACTATGAATATACATGCTATGATTATTATGTACCGGCACACATGTCACCTTCTTCCGAGAGCGAGTTGTCAGAGGTTGACGACCCTATGGCCACCGTCACAGATAATGAGACTGCACCTGCGCCGAAGATATTTACGTCAGACACTGAGAGTGACCCTGACCTGCTGACCAAGGACGAGGACGACTTCCAACCGTTCACGCTACCAGACTTTGATGATGATTTACCCTTGCTGATGGCTTCCCTGACAAGGATCCTATTGTCATTCTTGTTTCAGTCCATGACCACCTCATCACTGGTCATTCTGATGGTGAGCACACCATGGCTCCGATCCTCGATGTTGCGCCTCATGTGGACATTCCTCCCGAAGATTGGCTACTCGACGAGTAGTTGATGATAACGTTGATTTGTTTATTGATGGTCCTCCTGATGACGCCCATGATGATGGAAAGTTAGACAAGAACATTGTTACTAATTTCACTTCTTGAGATCCCTATTATCAAGTTATCCTCTGATTCTAGTATACACTCGATTTTAGACTCCTTTGAGTCTGTGACATCTTCAACTTTACAGACGACCGGACTGCAGCTTTTGCTACTGAGTTAGATGACGCCGCCGCTATGACTGCCGCACTATCACCTGCTCAAGATCCCACACCTCCACATGACCCAGAGCCTGCTCCTGAGCTAGCTTCTGTTCCTTTTGGGTCAGCCTGAGTGTTGCACCTACTAACCTTAAACCGATTTCTGATCCGGACCATGGTTCTGTTTGAATTACTAGATATTGCACTCCCTATTCCCGACCGAGTACCTGCACCTGTTGATTCTCCCTTTTGCCGAGCCATTTATTCCCCCTCCTGCACCTGCTGATGTTGCTCCTCTCCCTCTTGTAGAATCCGATGACCATTGCACTGAATTGCCGATTGTTTTTCCTTCAGGACGTCCTTGCACCCCGTTCAGGGGAAGGTACTTCTGGTCAGCACCCGCGCGACGATCCCTTTGCTTCAGCAGTTTCTCCACAGATTCCTCACGCTGCACCGTTTGCCCCTTTCATTTCTTCACCGTTGTACGAGCCATTCTGATGGTTCCTATCATACACTATGTTGATTTCAGACCCCCACCATCCCCCACATTTTGGAGGCTACACACGGGATGAGTTGCTTTTGTTACTTCAGTTACAGTTTAAGGATTTTGAGTCGCAGAGTTTAGAAACTTGAACTGGCACCATGCCCTCCACCCCGTCTATGCCAGTATACTTTAATCCTCCACGTTCATCACTTTCTCCTTTTGCACTCTCACCTGCTGCTATTACACCTTTCCCAGGTTTCGATGCTCGTTTCTTTACTATCGAGCAGCAGATCGGTTAATTACTTCGACATATATACAAGCTCGAGGAGGAGCTCGCATGTGACAACCCTCACTAAACCAGGTATCCGTACGACTTAATTAATAACTAATTACTGCTTAATTACTGTGCTTGCTTGAACTTGTGAATAAACTGCTACTTGAACACTGATACATGTACTTACTTGCATCATACTTTACTTGCTGTCACTACATTATTTACATGACTGAACCTTAGTGACAAACATGATGCACAAAAAGCACAGTAGCACTATAACGGATAACCTATTGAACATGCTGATAAAGCCAGCATCAGGCAAACACTGCCTCTAAGGCCTGTAAGAGCCTGAAATATTTTGCTACACTAAGTGGTGAGTGTAGGGATACAAGGGTTGTAGAACTGCGTCTCTAGGAATAAGTCACAATGACTGGATATGCCTAAAACGTACTCTAAGTACAAAATTCAGCACTTTACATAAAAATCCAGCTTTTAAGCTAACTAGTAAAGTGCCAAAATATGAGAAAAATATTATTAGACACTTTCCAAAGTGTTGGTGAATTAATGGGTCATTAAAAATAATATTAACGACACTCGAAATATTTATTTAGCACTATAACGGATTGATATCCAACCGATCAACCGGAATTAACCCGGGACATAAAAATGTTGTCGTTTACATTGTTATTCTTTTTCTAAGCCAGTTAGGGTCCCCGAATACCCTAACACCCGTCATAATACTTAACACACAAGTAACATATATTAATTCCTAACCTAATAAACTAGATACTAACTAACACTTCAAAACAAACTAGTTACCCCACCATCATCCGATCGGTTCCCCCAATAAAGGAACACACCACCAATTTCTTTTGATTATAATAATCCCAAGGTTTAATATCAAGGCTACACATTATTTGGAGGGTAATGGCATTGCATGGTTTGTGAGTTTACTTATAAAACTAATACACTTCACTCATTTTCAACAAACAATCGTGAGCTCTCTCTCCCTCTCGCTAGTGCTCTCGGCCGAACCCCACTAACACCATCTCACCCTTATCAAATTTCGATCTTGCCATTCCTTATACACTCAAGGGTTAAGGATCGCGTACAAGGAGACCCGGTGCTTGCGGATCGTCAAGAACCTCACCCCATTGCTTTTATCCACGCGTTTTCCGACTAGTTTCTTCCCTAGCCTCGAGCTAGTAGTAAGTTGCTTGAAACACACTCTTGATCTATTTTAAAGTGGTTAAAAGGAACTTTGTCGGTTAAAATCTACGAACACACAAAAGACATGGTAAAAGTCTACTAAATAATATAAACAATAGGGGTTAATAGATGAATATTTGTGTAAAACTTGTAAGACTTGTTTTATTATGATTATTTAGTGTTGATTTATGCTAGTAGTAGCTCGGATCGTCATCTAACCCGGCTAAGTCATGTTCATGGAACATGACCTAGTGTATGTTATAGTGTGAAAAGTGGTTAGACGAAGACCACTACTACTTATAACCATGAACTTGTGTAAAAACAATTTTTCTCACAAAATGGAGTTCTAAACTAGTAGATCTACGGATCTACAAGCGGTATTTTCAAAGAACCAAGTATCAAAGAAATCATGTTTTCTAAAAGACGGATCTTACACTAACAAGAATGGTTTTTAGAACACACAAGTGTGTAAACACTTGTGTAACACAAAGTTTCGACCAAATAACTATTTTTGTAAAAGTTGACGAGAAGTTGAAAAGACGGAACTTCTCTAAAAACGAGGTTTTCACAGAATCGGGTTATTTTATATATAGATCCACTAAAAGTAATGAGATTTACTTCACAGTTTGGATAAATCACAAGTTCATGAAAATTTATGCGATTTATATACATATTTTGACTAGTTTGTGATTGGAACATGGTTTTGATTGAATAAGAAAATTGTTGGTTGATTTGTTAAAGAAAATGATACGCTTGAAAGCGTGGCCACCTCCAGTTACAGAGGAAACTCTGGCGAAATTTTTCTAAAAACCTAACACTTAGAACTATTCACACTACAAGTGTTAAAATTACTTTTGGCATGTTTTCAAAATATAAAATTTTGCCATGACTTTATTTACTAAATATTCGGAGGTGGGATTTTCACAAAATTTAACGTGATAAATATATATTTTCACACACTGTTTATGATTATTTTGTGAAAATACATAGATATTATTTTTAGAGTAAAAATAATATTTACGAACGTTAACGAATCCAAAATAATACGAACGCTTTCACCATGAATATATAAGTTACACCGGTAATTATATTACCACTCGATTGTTAAAACGTAACTTACGCACTTACAAAAATATTTTTGAACGCGTATTTTAACAACGTATTATTGGAGAAAAATTATGTGAAATAAAAATATAATATTTTTGAGAAAAATACTTATATTTTGGAATTGGAAATATATATATATTAAGTGAGACTTAATGATATAATTTGAACGCACATGTATTGAATCCCCCATCCTTGGGAAGGAGATTAACTACCAAGTATATACAGAATGTAAACACGAAATAGTTGTCTAACTATTTCCCAAAGACTTAAACTATAAAGCTAAGGCACGGCCGTCCGTCTAATAGAAATTAGCACCTGTAGGTCGTCGCACAGCTGCGTGAGCAGGAGATACTTGGTAGAGACGCTTCACTGTGAGTTCATGTCCCCCTTTTCTCTAACTGTTTTCAGTTTTCTTAACTGCGGGGGTGAAATACATGTTACTTTGATTACAAGTACTTTATACATGGTATGATTAGCGTAAGGAGGTTTACTACTTAGATCATGTGAGTGGGTAGGCAGAAACACCGAGGGACGTAAGCGGTAGATCTATCTGGGTGTAGCGAGCCCAACTCTAGGCCCAACAGAACGGACCTCTAAGAGGCCCAGCAGAACGGACCTTGAGTGACTTTGTACCCAACGCTAAATTTGCTAGGTTTGAGTCTTCCTACTTGCACTTCACACATACTAATGGCCTTGCAAACCATTGGTGATCTCTTTTTCCTTACACTGCTACATACCAGGGAATTTTTATACTTACAAGTGTTTTACATACTCACTTACACATGAACTCGCTCAACATTATTGTTGATTTTTCAACTTACATGTATTTCAGGAAATTAAAGATCTGGCACGGTATGTTATGTTTTCCCGCTGCATAAGGGTTCCAAGGTCATCCCAGTTTAGGAAATGTGACTCTTTCCTGGACAAGTCACAAATCTTAAACTGCGTTTATCTCATGTTGATGTTTATGTTTATGTTTTTCAAGACAATGTTTTATGATATGATGTTGTAAGTCTTTAAGACAATGGTATGTTACTCTGGTTTTAAAACTTAATCAAATGGATGATCTTGCATGATTTTATTTCATATAGCTTTGTTATGGTTAAGCTATGGTATTAAGAAGTCACACCAAAATTAACCACGCTTCCGCAAAGCCAGGGTGTGACAGCTTGGTATCAGAGCTCTGATCATAGCGAACTAGGATTCCTTCTCGAGTCTAGACTATGATCACTAGGGCTCTCGCGAAAACATTTTTACTGCATACCACTTAAGTCCAGATCCAAAACTTTTTACAAACAAATGTTGAGCACATTTTATTATTTATAGGCTCGGTCTGAGAGGCCGAGGCTCGGTCTGAGAGGCCGAGGCTCGGTCTGAGAGATCGAGGTAGTTGGCTAGTTGGACTAGGAAGAGTAGGCTCAGTCTTGGAGGCTGAGGCTCGGTATTGGAGACCGAGGCTCGGTCTGAGAGATCGAGGTAGTTGGCTAGTTGGACTAGGAAGAGTAAGCTCAGTCTTGGAGACTGAGGCTCGGTATTGGAGACCGTGGCTCGGTCTGAGAGATCGAGGTAGTTGGCTAGTTGGACTAGGAAGAGTAGGCTCAGTCTTGGAAGCTGAGGCTCGGTATTGGAGACCGAGGCTCGATCTGAGAGGTCGAGGTAGATGATAGAGCAGTCTTAGAGACTGGGAGAAATTGGCTAGTGGGACTAGGAGAATGATTTGAATGCTTACTTGGTGACTTATGTGATTATTTGATTGTATGATTGACTGTTTGTGCATGTTGTGTTTATGTTACAGACATTATGGACACCTCTGGCACTGGTGATTCAGACACCACAGGACCTAGACCTATAGTATCGGACGACCTAGAGTCTTCTGAGCGTGAGGTTCACACATCCGACGTTACGAGCACGGACGAGGATGATTTCCAGCCCTTTGCCTTACCTGATGGTGCTGATGAGCTCGCTGATGGTCCTTTGGCCGGGGACCTACCGTTAGTGGAGATCCCTGCTCCCATACCCTTAGCTGTTTATCCTGCCTATGATTTGCTTCTCGACGCCGACGCTGATGACGACGTCGATCTTTTTGATGACGAGCCTTTGGAGGATGAGGTTCAGGGCGAGGCCCTTCTTGCTGCTGGTGATCTTTTGATGATCGCAGATGCTCCCGCCGAGGAGTCTCCTGCTCACTCTCCGGTCCCAGACTCTTTCGAGTCTGTGGCTTCCGCACCTTCACACACTCAGAGTGCGCAGCACTTTTCTCATGGATCAGATCCCGACCAGGCATCCTCTGTTGCCCCTATTCCTAGCTTTGCTTTCGACCATGATGATTTGGAGGATTCCGATCCTGACTTTCCCCCAGGATTCGACTCAGACGAGGATATAGAGTTTATACCCATGGATCAGCCTATGGAGGATCCAGTCGACCCAGTTGATCCCATCGACCCTGAGTTTGATTTTGAGATGGCCTTTGATGATCCCGAGCCTGCCATGGCCCTCGAGCCAGTGGCCGCTCCTGACCCAGTACTTGAGCATGACCCAGTTCATGCTGGCGCACCTATTATTGAGCCTGTCTTTGCTGACCCACCTATTGATGATCACCCTGTAGATGCTCCATTGTTGGAGGGCGATCATGTCTTTGCTGCTGATCATGTTGATCCCCCACTTATTGCTGATGCACCAGTTGACCCTCTTGTTGTACCTCACCATGATCCTATGCCAGCCCAGTTTGATCGTGCGCTTTTTGAGGCACGGATCGACCCCCGAGACGAGCACGCCCAGTGTGGGTGGATTCCTGCTGATGACGAGGTCCCACCTATTCCCCCTCAGATCACTGATACCCGTCACATTGATACCTCTTTTTCATTTCCTCGGTTTACACCTCCAGCGCGACCTGGAGAAGGTTCTTCGGCTCACCCTTTTGGACATGTACCGGTATCTATCCCTGCTATACCACCGTCTGCTACTTTTCCCTCTGCTTCTCCATTTCATGTGGCACCTTTTGATCCCACCAGTGAGCCGTTCCTTTAGGCACCACACTCTGCTATGCCACCGACTGACCCCTACCATTCTTTCCACATGGGGTATACTATTGAGTACGTTTTGATGTCTTTTGTCGCCCAGCACGAGGCACACACGCAGCGCATACAGGAGCTTGAGAGAGCCCTGCCACCGCTGTGTCAGTGCCAGGGTCAGACCCACTCTCCTTTGCAGCACCCTCGACCTTTACCACCAGACTATAATGCACGCCTTTTGGCACTTGAGCAGCAGGTTGCTTCTTGGTTGCGTACCCAGAGAGCCATGGAGGAGGACTGGCTCCATTTGCGCCGTTTGTTTTACACTCACTTTCCCCCTCCTCCACCGCCATCCGTGTAGAGCTCTTCAGTACCGTATAGGTAGACATTGGTGAGAAGACGGCGAATGCTTTTGACTGCACAACATTTTTGGAGACTACATTTGATTCTGACTTTTGTTGACATGTATTTGACGTATTTGACACTGACGTGATATAGTTTTTGGACAGGGGTGATGTAGCCCCTAGTTGATTTATGATTGTATGACACAAGGATGTACTGAAACACTTACTATGTGGTCTCGATATATGGCAATCGCAGTATTCTCATCATATTTGATTCGCTTGACTGCTTATTTATATTTTTATGACATGGGATGTTGTGTGATTGGTATTTGTGATGTATTTATAACATGAGATGTTATGTACTATTACTATCATAATAAAGCGTACGTATTATAACATGGGATCTTTACTATGGCCTGACCGACATAAACCATCTTTTAGAAGATGTCGCCGAGACGTGAGACACGCATGCCTACCAATGAGGTAGAACTCCAGCAAATTATCACTGCTGCCATTGCACAATACGCCGCTTCACAAGGAGGACCCAGCGGAAGCAGCACGAACAACAATGGCAACAATAATCCACCTCATGGTAATACCAAGTCATTTAGACCTACCATGACCTAATTGGATATCTTTAGCGATGATGCTAATGCCGTTCATATGATATAACGTATGTGCAGGGTGCACCTACAAGCAGTTCTTAGACTGCAAGCCCGTAAACTTTGATGGCACAGGAGGTGCTGTCGCTTTTGTTCGTTGGGCTGAGAAAACCGAATCTGTTCTTCGCATGAGCAAGTGCGCGCTGGATCAGCAAGTCACCTATATCTCAGGGCTATTCTTGGATGGAGCCCTCTCTTGGTGGAATCTGCAAGTACAGACACTTGGTGAAGCTGCTGCCTACGCGCTAACCTGGACCGAACTGAAGGAACTTATGCGCAAAAAGTACTGTTCCCGCGCAGAAATCCAGAGATTGGAAACCGAGTTCTGGCACTTGAAAATGGACGGTCCAAAGATCGCAGAATACGTTCAAAGGTTCCATGACTTATCGCATGTGGTACCCTACATGGTCACTCCGGAGTTTAAGCGGATTGAACGTTTCATTTGGGGATTAGCTCCTCAAATCATAAGCATGGTGACCTCATCCAAGCCTGCGACCATTACTGAGGCGATTGATTTGAGCGTAGCTCTCACTGAGGAGGCGATCCGCCTAAACAAGTTTGATGAGATCAAGACGAAGAAGGCAGAGACTCACGTCGAGTCATCAGGAGGTAACAAACGGAAGTTCTCAAACTTCAAGCAGGGCGCCAGTGTGGTTGTTAAGAAAGGAGGATCAGACACGCCAGCTCAGATTACAGCTGGTAGAGGGAAGAAAGGAAAGGGATACATGGGCACCCAGCCCAAATGCAACACCTGCCAGCGCCACCATTCTGGTTATTGCGGGCCAAAAGTATGCGAAGCATGTGGGAAACGTGGCCACTTGAAGGACACTTGTTGGGCCACTGCTGGTCAGGGAGGCCAGGGAGGATTCGGAAACAGAAATAACAACCGGGGTGGGAATGGAAATCGCCCACAAGGAAACTATGGACGTAACGAGAATCGAGGCAACAATGCTAACCAAGCGGGCGCCGTGAATCGTAATCAGAGGAATGATCAAGCTGGTGGAAACGGGCAAAGACTTGGATGCTTTAACTGCGGTGATATCGGGCATTTTAAGAAGAACTGCCCAGAGTTAAACCAAGCCCGTGGAAGAGTGTTCCAAATCGAAGCAAGGGAAGCGCGCCAGGACCCCAATGTCGTTACTGGTACGTTCCCTGTGAACCAACGCTATGAATCCGTTTTATTTGATACTTGTGCCGATTATAGCTTCGTATCGTTAGAATTTAAGAATATGCTTGGTCTAACCGCTAATAAGTTAGATATTCCCTACTCGATCGAATTGGCCAATGGGAAATTAGTAGAAGCCAATGAAGTTATCAGAGGTTGTGTGATCGAATTAGGAGAACGTGAGTTTACTTTGGATCTACTACCAGTCCAGTTGGGAAGCTTCGACGTGGTAGTAGGAATGGATTGGTTATCAGGCAACAAGGCTGAGATAGTTTGTCACGAAAAGGTTGTTCGTATCCCAACCGAAGATGGCGAAACAATTGTGGTTCATGGAGAGAAGCGTGAGACGCCGTTGAGGATTATCAGCTGCTTGAAAGCAAGGAAGTGTTTGCAGAAAGGATGTGTTGCTTTTCTGGCACACATTGTGGATAAAAAGGCTGCTGAGCCAAAGATCGAAGACATCCCTGTCGTGAGGGAATATCCAGAAGTCTTCCCAGAAGACTTACCTGGACTGCCACCTCAGAGACAAGTAGAGTTCCGCATTGACTTAGTTCCAGGCGCCGCGCCTGTGGCTAAGGCACCTTACAGACTTGCTCCGTCTGAGATGCAGGAACTGTCGACACAGCTTCAAGAGCTGTTAGATAAGGGTTTTATCCGACCAAGCTTCTCGCCTTGGGGAGCTCCGGTCCTGTTTGTCAAGAAGAAGGACGGTAGTTTTCGTATGTGCATCGACTACAGAGAATTGAACAAGCTGACGATCAAGAATAGATATCCTCTGCCAAGAATTGATGATCTGTTCGACCAACTTCAAGGTTCAAGCTTTTATTCAAAGATCGATCTTCGATCTGGATACCATCAGTTAAGGATACAAGAGGAAAGCATTCCGAAGACAGCCTTCAGAACTCGTTATGGGCACTACGAGTTCCTCGTTATGCCATTTGGTTTGACAAACGCACCGGCGGTATTCATGGATCTAATGAATAGAGTTTGCAAGCCGTACTTGGATAAGTTCGTGATTGTATTTATCGATGACATTTTAATTTATTCAAAGTCGAAGGCTGAACACGAGCAGCATCTTAGAGCCATTCTAGAGCTGCTGAAGAAGGAACAGCTGTATGCCAAATTCTCTAAGTGCGAGTTTTGGCTACGAGAGGTGCAATTCCTTGGGCACGTGGTAAATGGAGATGGAATCCACGTGGATCCAACCAAGATCGAGGCGATCAAGGATTGGGAAACGCTAAAGACGCCAACCGAGATTCGGCAATTCTTGGGTTTGGCTGGCTATTATCGAAGATTCATTGAGAATTTTTCAAAGATCGCTCAACCATTGACGCTCCTCACGCAGAAGGATAAGAAGTTTGATTGGGGAATCAAACAGGATGAAGCGTTTCAGGTATTGAAGGATAAGCTTTGTAACGCGCCAATCTTAGCTCTACCAGAGGGTACTGATGATTTTGTGGTATACTACGACGCATCGCGTCAAGGATTGGGTTGTGTGTTGATGCAACGTCAAAAGGTTATTGCTTACGCATCGCGTCAGTTGAAAGTGCATGAGAAGAACTATACAACACACGATTTGGAGCTCGGCGCAGTGGTTTTTGCTTTAAAGATCTGGAGACACTACCTTTATGGTACGAAGTGTACCATCTTTACAGATCACAAGAGCCTACAGCATATATTCAACCAGAAGGAGTTGAATATGAGGCAAAGACGATGGGTTGAGTTGCTGAACGATTACGA